>CM066920.1:25721539-26054039 GCA_033964015.1 Scolanthus callimorphus
CCCCCCCCCCCCCCCCCCCCCCCCCCCCCCCCCTCCCGGGACTAAAACCTATTCTTGGTTTTCAAACAATCTCTAGAGAATCAAAAGACAATGCACGTAATGCATGACTGCTGGTACCAGAATGGACGCTGATTACATATCTTTTGTTAATCATCCACCAGAACGTATTAGTGACGTCAGTTGCAAACGAAGAATACAAGCTGTTGGCTTGTGATTCATTTGGTGTACAGCATTATGCTGCCCATTTTACTTTTCATGCGTTCCTTTGTCAAAGACGAAATAAAAAACTGCGGATTATTTTGTGAGATGATTGCATGAGACCCGAGCTTCAAGAGCCCGTTGGAATATTTTGTAGGACAAATATCTAAAGACAGAAATATTTAGCAAATTCTATTCTGTTTTCCGTCCCGGTCCGTACTTGCTAGTCATCCTACACCAAAACGATAGTTCTTTAGATCGATCTCATTTCACTTCGAAGATAAACATTTAAAAGTAAATTATCAGTGCTCACGTAGAAATTCAGAACAAGCGCGCTAAATTAATAAATATTAATACATCTTCAGCTAGGCTAAAGCTTTCTAGCGTCCTAAATACAATTTCGATTGAGTATTGTATTGGAGTATTGTATTGATACATTTAAAATGTATTTAATATAATAGTGTCTTTATACTTTACTAATTTTAGAAATGGGCTCTTTGGACAAAATAAACACAATGCTAATTAGTGTAATTATATAATGCAAACAATAATTTTGAGGGAATGTTATTAAATGTTAGTGAGCCACAAATGTCAAAGTTTGCTAATGCAATTTCGGAAACAGGCAAAAGTCCAATGCCGACTTCGCTCGTCGCGCGCGGCAATTTGACTCTGCACGGAAAATATTTTGTTGTTCAAAGCACGAATGATCCACAATCCTTGGCGCCGACAGCAGGCTTTAGTTTCTTGAGTGACAAATTTATTGAAACCACGGTGTGTACAAGGAGGTGTTGTGCAAACGATCTGCATGGAAGCTTTTACGTAATGTTTACAAAACGAGCTGGAGTGTTTTATCGGCAGATAGAAACACGAGGCGAACCCGAGTGTCTCTATCTGCCGATAAAACACGACAGCTCGTTTTGTAAACTACTTCTAAAACGGTTGCCAGTAATAATTCATATTTCCAAGCTAGTTAAAAAAAGGAATTCATGATTTCCACCTTTTCCCGTAACCTACGAAAAAAGAACGCATGTTAGAAATGAATCGCGTGCTTTTTGTAAAACGATAGTTCATTTATCACATTTATTAATTTTCGGTGGCCATGATTTAAACATCCAACAACGACTCGGGCAGTGCCGACCACCCTTCTGTGAACATTTCGTGAAACGAGCCAAAACGGACATCTTTGACAATTATTTGGTAATATTTGAGTTGAATTGGGCTCAAAATCAAGCACAGATAAACGAATTTAACTCACCCGTCCAAGTTACTCTACTTGGCGAGTCCGACGAACCGCACTGCTTTGTTAAACGAGAATGAATGGGCAATTTGCATATGATGCATTACACGCATGACAAAGAAAATTTCGTCAAGAAATTTGAATCCATTCTCGTACCCAGAGCTCCCCGGCTCGTCTGCTCGCAGGGGAGGCTCTGGGGACATCCATTTGAGGACCTTTGCTGATTGGCTGGTTTTGAACGTTGGTGCATGCGCAGAAAGATCTTTCTCTCAACGGCTCTGTATCAAATCTCGCGCATGCGCCAGTGGCTGTCACCAGAGCCTCCCCCGCGAGAAGACGAGCGGGGAGCTCTGGGTAAGAGAATGATTTGAATCATAAAAAGAATAAAAAACAATAGGAAACACTGCCCCAAAAACTAATGACATAGCCCTTTCATTATTAAGCCCTAGCATTATTATGGGTATCGCTGGTATCGCTAATACTTTCATTTCTTTTCTATGACATTTAATGAACGGCATTTCTTTGCTCATCATTATTATAGGTAAATAAGTGACAGCTATTCCAAAGGGAATTCTTCTCTTTTTGAAAGTCATGTAATTATGAACAGACCTTTTGTCCCAACACAGAAGATATGTCAATTATTCGGAACGCCTCTCTAAATACACTATTCGTAATGAAAAGCTCTCATTGTCAATCTTTTGTTTGCCATTTCAAAATAGCTAAACAATACAACTTGAAGCCAGTCTATATCAGATTTCTTTTTCTAGATTTCAATGAAGTAGTTCTCACAAATTTATTTCCTTTTTTTTAACTAGCTTGGAAATATGAATTATTACTGGCAACCGTTTTAGAAGTAGTTTATAAAACACTCCAGCTCGTTTTGTAAACATTACTTAAAAAACGCCAAGCATAACAGTGCCTGTATGGGGATAATTATTTCAAAAATGATTGAAATAATAAGAAAAAACTGGCATCGAAACTAAATCAAGAAAATGGCTTCAAAGCTAGAATATTTAACCAAAACAAGCTTACTGCAATTGGAAAATCCTGCTTTAGAAATTATATTTCAGACCACGAACCTGATTCCTGGAACATTCATGTACATTGATGTTTAACAAGCAATGATCTAGAAAAATAGGCCAAAAACACGACTAAAACTAAAATAGGCACTTTGCTTCCAACGAATTTCCTGAAACGTCGTTAACACTTAGTCCAACTAACCTTCAATATGATTAACGGAGTTTCGTTCAAAAATACTAGCAACTTTTATTTTGCGCGGGGTTGATCTCTCAAGGAAGGGGTCCATTTAAGCTCAGATATTATAAAAAGGATTAACAGTAATGGAGATCTGTTAATGCGTACATATTGCCAAAAGATAATTGCTTATATTCTCCTCCAAGATTGACGTTTATAGTGAGCATATTCTTAAAGTTGTAGACGAAAATATTTCGCGAAATGGGCTCTGACTTTCGCATGAGTCACCTTAAAAGATCGATGCCGAGAACACTGTCAAACGCTTTTACCGGTATTTTGGCTTGTTTCAGCAGCGTTGGCAGCAATCTTGGCGGAAGCGTCTATCAGAGTTTGTCCTGCGACGGCGATGGCGTTCGCTATCATCTTGTTCACTTCTTGGCGATCTTGGCCCGCGGGTGCCGACACTATGAAATGAATAAATATTTCTTTTGTACAGCACTTTAAAAAATGACCGATATTTTTTGGCTTCATTCATTATGGCTTTTAAAAACCTTTAAAACGATTCATAGTTGAAATCCATTGGAGTGAATTAGCCAGACATATTAATTTTAAAGTGCCACTAGCACCTTATTTCCACTTGCCTGAAATTGGACCAAATTCGGCACACAAGTAGCAGACATCATGATCTTTTGCAATACTCCATTTGTTTTAACCTTTAAACCTTTAAATAATATAATTGCCACTAGCAAGCTAATCCGGCAATGCGACTGACCGCGGCGACTGACCGGTGAGGACGATGACAAACAATATATAAATAAATAACAACAAATACAAATAAAATATCGCAACATATAAAAATAAACGTAAGACTAAGGACGATAGCCCATCACCGGATTAGCTTACTAGGTAAGGCCGCTACAAATTAGATGTTGAGTGCGCGGTGGAAAAGGTGCCTGGTGCAAAGCATTCCAGATGAATATAGTGCGCGAATAAAATGACTAAATTGGAAAGCATTGATTTTGGCTGGAAGGAGGGCGAACAGAAAATGGTTACGGACACGAGCTCTGGTAGAGTAGAACACGGGCTCAGGTAGAATATCAGGTGGAAAGCTGATCTTGACAAGTCCGAAATTGATTTTGTAGAACATAGAAAGATCTTGGGACTATTCTACGATGTTCAAGAGACTGCCAACCTAGCGTGTTAATCATGTCCGTGACACTACTGTTCCTGTTGTAATCCCCTGTCGTGAAGCGGGAGGCTCAGCGCTGAACAGATTCAACGCGTAGCAGGGGCGTAGCCAGGAGGCCCCCCCCCCTTTCTAGGGAGATTTTCCCATACATTTACTGCATTTGCTGGAGGAACTGTGAACATTTTCGTCCCATGTTTTCACTATCGGGCCCCCTGGATCTCACAACTGTTTGCGTGGCTAGAAAGTGGGAACCCTGTGGATGACGAATTTTCGCGGAAATCCTAGTTCTAAAATTAGACACTTTTCTGACTGTGATTCGGGCGTACATAGTAAATATAGAAACTCTTGGTAATCCACTCTTGGCGGAGACCATGACACAGTCCCGTATTCAAGGATTGGCCGAACGAGGGACATGTAGGATCGTAATCGGGGCAGGGCACGATGAAAGGTTCCTCTCTAGATTACCTAGGACTCTGTTCAGGGCCCGTGGTTTGATGCGGGATTTTTTCTGAAATTATGCGGGATTTTTTCTGAAATTATGCGCTAAAAATACGAAATTATGCGCTAAAAATACGAAATTATGCGGGATTGCGCAATATTTTTACTAGTGCCGTATTTTGCTCTTTTCAGCAGTTTTGTTACATGGATAAAGCTGCTATTTGATTTCAACAACTCTTGATTGTTTATAAAATGCTTTCGCTTCGCTTTACTAACTTAATGATGCTACGTTTCTTTCGGTAGACGTGTGTTTCGCTTGTAATAAAGCTTATTACTTTCTTACAAAAAAAGCGTTACCTTTTTCATACCACAAGGATCATATCAATGCACTCCTATTAAACAATGAACTGAATGGTCACTAGAGCTATACATACAGACTATCAGAGCTACAGTATCGTTACGATATTGTTTATAAATGACTTGCCCTTACACGTTTCTACTCAAGTAGACCTTTATGCCGATGACACTACTGTCTCAGCGGTAGCTGACGTCACCAATTTGCACCTTCTCAATGACTCTCTCAATACGTCGCTGAGAGAGATCGAGGCCTGGGCGAACGTAAACAAGCTCCTGCTAAACGAGAAGAAGACTAAGGTCTTAACGATTACGGGCAAGCGTCTTGCTCATAAGACAAGTGTTGAACTGTGCGTTAAGAAGGGTAATGGCGCCACAGCACTAGATAATGTTCAAAGTGCTACACTACTTGGAATTGATTTAGATAGTGAACTTTCATTTCATGGACATGTAGAACATATTTGTAAAAAGGTGGCCTCCCGTATTGCAATTTTAAGAAAAATAAGATCGTTTTTGCCATTAGCCCAACGTAAGCAATTTTATAATGCATTGATACAACCAATTATACATTATGGTAGCGCAGTATGGTCGGTGTGCGACAAAGAATGTTTAAACAGAATTCTTAAGCTACAAAAGCGCGCAGCCAGAGTCATCCTGTTTGCGGAACCGCGCGCACCTTCTGTGGAACTTTTTAACAGACTTGGTTGGATCCCAATACATGAACATTTTAAGATTAATAAATGCGCTCTAGTTCACAAGCGAGTCTATGGAAACGTTCCATCATTTTTAAGCGAACAACTTATTCTTAATAGCTCTGTAAATAGAAGATCCACCCGCTATGCTAATTTTAATCTACGCTGCCCGAAATTCAGTAGGGAGACAGAAGGCGGGCGCACTTTTTCCGTTTCAGCCACCCGCCTTTGGAATAGTCTCCCTATTGAAACAAGGCGAATCGAACGTCCTGCGCCCTTCAAGAAATCTCTTAGAGATCGGGCGTTTTCGGAGCAGCGTCTTTTACACCATTTTAAAATTTAATTGAATTGTCATTATTATATGTTATCTTATTATTCAATTTAGTGTAAATAATATTTTATATATATATATATATACTGTCACAAAAGAAGAATAAACAATGTTTTTGCTGATCACCTATATTTCGATCTTGTAAAAAGATCTTCATCAGGGTGAATGAAGATCAAACCGTTATACACCGTTGATGTATAACGGTTTGATCTTCATTCACCCTGATGAAGATCTTTTTACAAGATCGAAATATAGGTGATCAGCAAAAAACATTGTTTATTCTTCTTTTGTGACAGTATATATTTTCCTATGAAGATAATGTTTTAGCTATGTGATGCTGGTGAAAAGTTATATATATATATATATATATATATATATATATATATATATATATATATATATATATATATGTGGTGTATAAATCGTGTCATAATCAAATGCCCGGCTTGTTATGTAACAATCCAGGCTTTTTACATGTAACAATCCAGGCTTTTTACACCCGATATATATTTATATTTTGCGACCGGTTTGTTAAACGATATATATTTTGTAAAAAGCCGGGATTGTTACATAACAAAACGGGACTAACATGGGCTACAGGAAATAAACGGGAGATTTACCTGATTTTCACAGCACAAGTTTATAGTACTAGCCACATTTTGATCTTTATTAATGCATTTCCTTTTAAAGGTAGTTTCGCATTTAATATCAATACTGGATTTAATATCAATACCAACCCCAATAGAGTACTTGCACACAGATGGGCGAGATGTTGAAATTCCCTCACGGTTCAAAGCACCGTTTGGATATCGCCAAAGCTAGAAAAACAACTTGATGAAGCTTTGCGAGGCGGCAATTAAAAGCTTCACTAGTCACTAATATAAGTAATTCAATGGATGCCAAAGATGAGCAGAATTCAGAGGACTAGTAAAACCAATCGCAAAGCGATTACACAAATTTCTTGCTTGAATACATGAATCAATTACTCATACGCAAACCCGGCTCTTTTAAGTATCTCGCATCGCTTGGCGAAATAAAACAATTATCTGATGTCCAAATGTCATTCACAAATTTCCTATAAATTCACGGGTGTGAGTTTCCTGCTTCAATATTATTGCGCATTGACTTTTGCTCGAGTGATCTTACCAACGTCAAGGGTTTCGTCTCCCATTCCGAAGACAATTTGATTTACTGGTATTAGGGCTTTTCCCTGAACCCGCTTTGTCAAAAACGACAACATAATTTATTTCCAGTTTGTTTTTACCACTTCTCACTGAATGCTCACTGACACGGCTTGCATTGCTGTTATGGACTTGTTGTAAAGTACGTTAAAGTCACTGATAGTTTTGCTATCAGGACCAGTAGTGGTGAGCTCTAAATGTTCTTATATTTTGTGGTAAGCTCTAAATGTAGCTATATTTTGTGGGATAATTCACAATACATCGCTCCAGTATTGTTCGCCGCCAAAACGTGTTGACTCACATTCATGATGTATTCTCAAAGTAAGGATCCAAGACAGCCGGGATTCTTACACCGGTCACAAAGCATTAAATGCATTTGGGTAAGAAACGAGGATCTTTACACCATCATCTTATGCTTTCTAATTTGTAAAGATCCTAACTTTTTACATAGAAATCCTACCTAACTGTATAATGTCTCAAGTCCAGGAGTTTTGCGTGTAAAATGATTACGTCCGGGAGCGGTTCTTTACAAGATAAATATTGTACCCGGTTCTTTACTGGATTATATTGTGTTTTTACATAACAATCCCGGCTTGTTACAAGATATATATTGAGCCCGTCTTTTTACATAACAATCCCGGTTTGTTACACGATATATATTGAGCCCGTCTTTTTACATAACAATCCCGGTTTGCTACACGATATATATTGCGACCGTCTTTTTACATAACAATCCCGGTTTGTTACACGATATATATTGCGACCGTCTTTTTACATAACAATCCCGGTTTGTTACACGATATATATTGAGCCCGTCTTTTTACATAACAATCCCGGTTTGTTACACGATATATATTGAGCCCGTCTTTTTACATAACAATCCCGGTTTGCTACACGATATATATTGCGACCGTCTTTTTACATAACAATCCCGGTTTGTTACACGATATATATTGCGACCGTCTTTTTACATAACAATCCCGGTTTGTTACACGATATATATTTTGTAAAAAGCCGGGATTGTTACATAACAAAACGGGACAAACACGGGCTACAGGAAATAAAATGGAGATTTACGTGATTTTCACAGCACAAGTTTATAGTACTAGCCACATTTTGATCTTTATTAATGCATTTCCTTTTAAAGGTAGTTTCGCATTTAATATCAATACTGGAAAGACAATAAATTACCGATAACCAACCCCAATAGAGTACTTGCACACAGATGGGCGAGATGTTGAAATTCCCTCACGGTTCAAAGCACCGTTTGGATATCGCCAAAGCTAGAAAAACAACTTGATGAAGCTTTGCGAGGCGGCAATTAAAAGCTTCACTAGTCACATATAAGTAATTCAATGGATGCCAAAGATGAGCAGAATTCAGAGGACTAGTAAAACCAATCGCAAAGCGATTACACACATTTCTTGCTTGAATACATGAATCAATTACTCATATGCAAACCCGGCTCTATTAAGTATCTCGCATCGCTTGGCGAAATAAAACAATTATCTGATGTCCAAATGTCATTCACAAATTTCCTATAAATTCACGGGTGTGAGTTTCCTGCTTCAATGTTATTGCGCATTGACTTTTGCTCGAGTGATCTTACCACAGTCAAGGGTTTCGTCTCCCATTCCGAAGACAATTTGATTCACTGGTAAGGGCTTTTCCCTGAACCTGCTTTGTCAAAAACGAAAACATAATTTATTTCCAGTTTGTTTTTACCACTTCTCACTGAATGCTCACTAACACGGCTTGCATTGCTGTTATGGACTTGTTGTAAAGTACGTTAAAGTCACTGATAGTTTTGCTATCAGGACCAGTAGTGGTGAGCTCTAAATGCCTTCTTATATTTTGTGCTAAGCTCTAAATGTAGCTATATCAGTTTTGCTATCAGGACCAGTAGTGGTGAGCTCTAAATGTTCTTATATTTTGTGCTAAGCTCTAAATGTAGCTATATTTTGTGGGATAATTAAAGTAAGTAAAGTATAGTAAGGAACTTTATTAACGTCTCAAATGTATTTAGCCGTGCACGAGTGCATTACTAATTGGGGAGACGGTGCACACCTTACCCCTTTCTCTATCAGAGCTCCAGGTGAAAGGAATTCAAAGCTATAAGCAAGCTACTCGGAACAGAGAAACATCGATACGGTTGGTCGATCCGGGTTCGAACTCAGGACCGTACGCACAGTGTGCCGTGCACAAACACACTGCGCCACCTAGCCGTATCTAATAATTCACAATACATCGCTCCAGTATTGTTCGCCGCCAAAACGTGTTGACTCATTCATGATATATTCTCAAAGTAAGGATCCAAGACAGCCGGGATTCTTACACCGGTCACAAAGCATTAAATGCATTTGGGTAAGGCTGCATTCATTATGTATACTACAGGGGGGGGGCAGAGGATTTTTGGGGGGGATCTCAAAATTTAGGAACTGGAAAAGGGGGGATGTCAAGTTTTTTTCATAACATGAAGGGGGGATGCATATTTTTGTTGAGGTATTTTATATATTTAAGACAAGGTTGTGCAGTTTGATAGTAAATGAAGGAAGGCTCAATTGTTGAACACCGAGTTTGAACCTCCTTCCTGAAGAAATATCACTTGCACTATTATTCTCGTGTATTCACCCTCTTTCAACTGATATGTTGAAAAAAAAAAACTGCGCGCTTCGCGCGCATAAAGAAATATATTAAACTTAAAAGATCGTAAAAGGCCTTCTTGTTTTACTACAATTCCTCGAGGTCCTCTTCAGTGGCTTTCGTCTGCCAGACAAAACGCCTTTGGACTTTTGATTAATAGTCTTGTAGCTTCATTGTCAAAATTGCGGCGCGCTTCGCGCGCACAACGGAAAACATACCAAACAATCAAATACAAAATAAATGATACTCAGCCTATGTGTAGTAAGGCTCCAATCGAGGAGCGCACCAGATCACTTGGTAGAAAGTCACTACCGACACAAAAAAGTAAAGCCACCTAGGATTTTTATTTGCATTTTTACGCTTTGTATTTTTTTTTATCATTGAGCCTTGTTCTTTATTTTTTGTAAAATTGATATAAATATAAATTGAAAAAATTGTCTCCGGGGTGATTGGGGGGGGGGGGGGGGGCATGTTTTTTCCTTTTGACCAAGAGGGGGGATTCGTAAAAAATATGTTGTGCCTTGGGGGGATCTGGAAATTTTGCATTGTCAAAAAAATTTCCTCTGCCCCCCCCCCTGTAGTATACATAATGAATGCAGCCTAAGAGACGAGGATCTTTACACCATCATCTTATGCTTTCTACTTTGTAAAGATCCTAACTTTTTACATAGAAATCCTACCTAACCGCCTAACTGTATAATGTCTCAAGTCCAGGAGTTTTGCGTGTAAAATGATAGTATTACGTCCGGGAGCGGTTCTTTACAAGATAAATATTGTACCCGGTTCTTTACTGGATTATATTGTGACTGTGTTTTTACATAACAATCCCGGCTTTTTACAAGATATATATTGAGCCCGTCTTTTTACATAACAATCCCGGTTTGTTACACGATATATATTGCGACCGTCTTGTTACATAACAATCCCGGTTTGTTACACGATATATATTTTGTAAAAAGCCGGGATTGTTACATAACAAAACGGGACAAACACGGGCTACAGGAAATGAATGGAGATTTACGTGATTTCGCAGCACAAGTTTTCCGAAGAGTACTAGCCACATTTTGATCTTCCTTCTATTAATGCGTTTCCTTCTAAAAATTGCCTATAATAAACCCCCGATCAGATATGGGCAAGATGTTGGTTTGAAATCATCGTTTGGATATCGCCACACAGCTTGAAAACCACTTGATGACACTTTGCGGGGCGGGAAAGCTTCACTAGTCACTAGTAATGCAATGGATGCCAAAGTTGAGCAGATTTCAGATGACTGTAGTAAAACCAGTCGAACGCGATTACATGTACAAATTTCTTGCTTGAAAACATGAATCAATTACACATAAGCAAACCCGTTCTATTAAGTATACCTCGCATCTCGAATTGCTTTGCGAAATAAAACAATTAATATCTGTCCAAATGTCACCACAAGTTTCCTAATTCACGAGTGTGAGTTTCCTGCTTGAATGTTATACTCGATTATACATAGGCACTACTGTGCATTGACTTGCTCAAGGAGTGATCTACTACAGTCAAGGGTTTCGTCTCCCATCCGAAGGGACAATTTTATTCACTGGTAAGGGTTTTTCCCTGATCTTAGGGACTGTTCGTTAATTACGTCGCAGGGGGGGCTGGTGGTTTTATAGGGGGGGGGGGGTAAAGTTTGGAGAACGTTGACAAATTTGGGGGTAAATTTTAGAACACGCGAAACTTTTGGGGGGTGCATTTCAGTGTCATGCAAATTTTCAACAGACTAGGACTGAGATTGAGTGCAATTGCGTGAAACGCAGAGCACTGTATAAATCCGGAGTGTCCTAAGCAAACTAAAGCTTTCCTACTAAAGGTTTCTGTCGAACTTCTCCTCTCTTTTCTTGCCAGTTACAGCTTGTTCTTCCGGTACATCCTCTTCAACCAATCGTACTTAGTTTAGACGTCATTTTGATGCTTACATTGTAGCTTAGTCAATTAGCGCGGAGGGGGAGGGGGGTAAAATTTCAAATAGCCGTTTTTCGAAGGGGGTAGTAATTGAAACTACTTTTTTTGTATGGGGGTAAGTTTTCACAAAACCTACGAGCAGAAAAAAACACCAGCCCCCCCTGCGACGTAATTAACGAACAGTCCCTTAAATATGCAAAGTACCAAGATGTTATGTTGAGCGCGGGTTTTTGCATTGGAATAAAGTCATAAGATAATGGTGTAAAGATCCTTGCTTTTTACGCAAATGGGGGTCCTGCAAATGCATTTAATTTTACAGCAAGTCCATAATAGCAATGCAAGCCCTGCCAGTGAGCAGTCAGTGAGAGCAGTCAGCGAGTCAGTCGTTTTCGGCAAAGCAGGTTCAGCATCTCTCTATAAAAAAGAGACAGGCTTTCTATTTTGTAAAAGATTCGAACTTTTTACATAGAAATTCGTACCTAACTGTATATGGTTCAAGTATACGAATTTTGCATGTAATGTGGTAGTATTCTTACGTTGTAGAATGCCGGGATTTTTACTTTTAACAACCCGGCGGTTCTTTACATAATTGATAAGATAAAAATTGTGCCCGTCTTTAATACTTGTGACAATCCCGGTTCTTTTACAGGATATATATTGTGCCCGTCTTTTTACGTAACATCCCGGTAAGTAAGAGTTGCCCTGATGAAGTCTTTTAATAAACAAAGCCGAACATTTGGCAAGTGATTTGTTGTTATACTCAGTTGTTCTGAATCGCCGGCTTTTTACAAGATATATATTGCGCCCGTCTTTTTACATAACAATTCCGGTTTGTTACACGATATATATTGCGCCCGTCTTTTTACATAACATTCCGGCTTTGTTACACGATATATATTGCGTCCGTCTTTTTACATAACAATCCCGGTTTGTTACACGATATATATTTTGTAAAAAGCCTAGATTTTACATAACAAAACGGTTCAAACACGGGCTACAGGAAATAAGCGGGAGATTTACGCGATATTCTCAGCACAAGTTTTCCGACTAATACTAGCCACATTTTGATAAGGAAATTTCTTATTTAATATCAATACTGGAAATACTATAAATAACCGGCAATCAAACCTTCAATTAAATATTTTCACACAGATGGGCGAGATGTTGCTTTGAAGATTCTTCGCGGCTTGAAGGCACCTTTATTTTGCCACAGCCAGGAAAGAAGCTTTGCGAGGTGGCAAAACCTTAACTAGTCATGTAATGGATACCAAAGATAAATAATTTTCAGATGACTATTAAGTAAAACCAATCGCAAAGTGATTACACAAATTCCTTGCTTGAACAATGAATCGATTACTGCAGTCTATACAAACCGCATCTCGAGTTGGTTAGCGAAATCAGCGAAATAGAACGATTACCTGTCAAAGTATCATTGACACGTTTCCTAATTCGCGAGTGTGAGTTTCCTGCTTGCATATTTCACATGCTAGATACTAGTACTACTTACTTATACTTATGCCCATTGCCCCCTGCGGAGCATAGGCCATCGATAAGCTTCCTCCAGCGCACGCGATTCTGGGCTTTCCTTCCAAGCTCTGTCCAACTTAGTCCTACTTCCTGTATTTCCCTCTCTAAGTCCCTTCTCCAGCTATTTCTTGGGCGACCTCGACTTCTTTTCCCCTGAGGGTTCCAGCAAAGAGCCTGCCTCGTGATGTTATTGGCAGGCTTTCTGAGGGTATGGCCCAGCCAACCCCACTTTCTCCTCCTTATCTGTATCTCCACCGCCTCTTCTCCTGTCCATTCCCATAGCTCAACGTTGGTGACTTTATCCTTCCAGCATATTCCCAAGATTCTTCTTAGACAACTGTTCACAAACGTCTGGATCTTGCCTAGCATCTTCTTCGTCAGCCTCCATGTCTCGGCACCGTAGAGCAGTACAGACTTTACATTAGATCTAAATATGCGCAGCTTAGTCCCTAGAGATAGTTCTTTAGATGCCCATACGTTTTTCAACATGAGGTACACTGTTCTTGCCTTCCCGATCCTTGTCAACACGTCCTTGTCTGCACCCCCATTGGTGTTTACCACGCTCCCGAGATAAGTAAACTCCTTCACATCTTCCAGTTCTTGTCCGTTAGTCATTACCGGTGTCTCACTTGTGGTGTTCATCCGCATCACCTTTGTCTTTCCTATATTTATCCTAAGACCAACCTTAACCGACTCCTCAGCTAGCCGAGATGTTTTCTCCTGCATTTGCAGCTGGCTGTGGGATAATAGTGCGAGGTCATCGGCGTAGTCCAGGTCATGAAGCTGTTCCCAGGGAGTCCACTGTATGCCGTTGTTACCTGTCTTGGTGACTGTCCTCATGATCCAATCGATTGCAAGTAGGAAAAGGAAGGGGGATAGTAAACACCCTTGTCGCACCCCGGTTCTCACTTCAAAGGGATCCGAAAGTTGTCCCTCATGTGCTACGCGGCAGTTCATCCCCTCGTAGCTTACCTTTATCAGAGTAACGAGTTTCTCTGGAATTCCGTAATAGCGCAGAAGCCTCCACAGTGTCTCCCGATCTACGCTGTCAAAAGCCTTCTCATAGTCCACAAAGTTGACATAAAGGGACGAGTTCCATTCCAGAGACTGTTCTATTATAACTCGTAGGGTGCATATTTGATCTATGCAAGAGCGATCCTCCCTAAAGCCTGCTTGTTGATCTCGAAGCAATGCGTCCACTGCTGCTCTCATCCTTAACAGGAGAATCCTGTTAAACACCTTGCCTGGGACAGATAGTAGCATAATACCCCTGTGATTGTTGCAGTTTCCAAGGTCTCCTTTCTTGGGAACTTTCACGATAATTCCTTCCAGCCATTCTTCCGGAATGCTTTCTTCCTCCCATATCCTAGCAAAGAGCCGATGAAGTATGTCTACTGATGTTGCCAAATCCGCCTTCATAGCTTCGGCGGGAACTCCGTCCGGTCCTGCTGCTTTTCCATTCTTCAATGCTCTTATTGCTGACCGAATCTCTGATTTGCTAGGTTTGTCACAATTAATAGGTAGGATTGTATCTGGTGTTGGAATGTCTGGTGGATTATCTGGGACAGGACGGTTAAGAAGTTCTCCAAATGTTCTGCCCACCTTTCCAGCTGTTCCTCCGCTGTAGTTAGAGGCTTTCCGTGTTTATCTTTCACCGGTTTCTGGATGCGCTGTTGCTTCCCTGACAACCTCCTTGTGCATTGGTAGAGATCCTTCAAATTTCTCTTCTTCGCCGCTTCCTCTGCTTCCTTCGCCAAGTTGTCAACATACACCCTCTTATCCCGCCGGACACTCCACCGCACTTCCTTATGAGCGTTTCCGTACTGTTCGTTGGCTTTTGTTTTTTCTGCCCTCGTTCGGCAGTTGTTCAGTACACCTTTACACTTCTTCCTTATCTCCAACTTCTCTTTAGTATCCAGTGACATCCAGTCCTTATCTGTTGGTTTCTTCTTACCAATAGTCTCTTCGCATGATTCAATCCAAACACTCTTTGCTCTACTCCATTCCGTTTCAATATCAGTTGTCCCTTCAGCGTCATATAAATCTTGAAGAACCTGAAACTTGTTCGATATGCTTAGCTGGAATTGGTCTTTCATCTTAGTCTCCCTGAGGAGGCCCACATTGTATCGCGCCCTGGGGTTGACAGGTCGACCATGCCGTTTGAGGCGCAGCTTCAGCGTGGCTAGAACAAGATGGTGATCAGATACCACGTCAGCGCCTCTTCTAACCCGGACGTCCAATAGAGATCTCCTAAACTTCTTGTTGATGCAGAAGTGATCGATTTGGTTTTCGGTAGTTTTATCTGGCGATACCCATGTAGCCTTGTGCACCCTCTTATGTGGGAAAACGCTGCCTCCGATTACTACCTGGTTCATTGCGCACAGGTCGGCCAGCAGCTCACCGTTCTCATTTATCTCTCCTAAGCCATGTTTCCCCATCACTTCTTCATAGCTGGTGTTATCTGATCCTATTTTAGCGTTAAAGTCACCCATGAGAATGGTAATGTCCTTCTGTTTCTCCTTGTTAAGTATATCCTGCAGCATGGTATAGAACTCCTCCTTCTTACTATCTTCAGCTTCATTTGTAGGGGCGTAACACTGAATAATACTAACCTTGATGTTCTTCTGTTTAGTTGAAAACTTTGCTGTAACAATTCTGGAGCTGACTGGTTCCCAGCTTATTAGGGCTTTGGCAGCCTCTCTTGATAGTATCAATCCAACACCCTCTGTATGAGGGGCATTCTCCTCCTCATGACCCGAAAACAAGATCACTTCTCCCGTTGACAATGCCATTCTTCCATCCTGAATCCATCGTGTTTCACTTAAACCCAGAACAGATATACGGTAGTCTCTCATCTCCTTGGCTATCTGTGCCGCCTTCCCTGCTTCATACATGGTCCTAACGTTCCAATTCCCTATTCTAATGGTGTTCCTGGGAGTTAGTAGTACATTCGGCCTCACAGCTTCCGATTGGCTCTCACTGTGTCGCGTCATACATCTTCCTTGTAAAGACCCTACCTCTCCCAAGATCGGTTGTTGAAAGTTTCTCATCGATGATTCTGTAACATACCTTTTTTTACGATAGAGGGTTGTTGGCCCTAGATCAACCCCCCAAGAGAGGGAAGTCTGAGATCACTCTTAGTCAGGCCCCTACCTTTCGACCTGTCCGGCATGGGTGACCCTACCAGGAGTTCAAAAACTCCCGCCGACATAGCTCTAGAGGTCATTGGGACACGCAAACCACTCCACCACATTAAGGTGGTGATCTCGAGCGGAGCGGACTAGTACTACTGTGCATTAACTTTCTCGAGTAATCTTACTACAGCAAATGCTAGTTCAGGCGGATTTTCCGTCATCTCCCATCCGTTCCATTTTGATTCATTGCTAAGGGCTTTTTCCTGAACCTGCATTTGTCAAAAACAACTTGTTTTCAGTTTTTACCACTTCTGACTGACTGTTTACCGACATGTGCTTGCGTAGCTGTTATGTCTGCTGTCAAGTAAGTTTAAGTCACTAAAGCTTAACCTAATTTTTTTAGCTCTACAGTGCTTTACAGGTCGAGTGGTAAGCTCTAAATTTAGCTTTATTTTGTGTAGCCTGCGAAATTCGCTAAGTGGCGTCGGCTTTCGCAGGCTATATTTTGTGGGAAAAGCCCTTACCAGTGAATAAGACTGCCCTTTTCGAATGGGGGACGAAACCTTTGACTGTTGTAGCTCACTCGAGCAGGTTAATGCACAGTAGTGCCTAGTATAACATTCAATCAGGAAACTCACATTCGTGAATTTAGGAAACTTCTGAATGACATTTGGACAGACGAATTGTTTTATTTCGGCAAGCAATTAGAGATGCGAGGAATACGTACAATGTAATAGAGTTTACAAAAACTTGATTTTAAGGCTTATGTAAAAAAAAGAAGATAAATCACTCACGTTTACAAACGAACACACAAACACAGAATGGGAAACTAATGTTGTCAAGGGCTACCACGACTGCCCTTTTGAAACAAGGATTGGGGACATATACGTCGCGATGAGGCCCGGAAAATTGGAGATCGAGGCCGGCTTTTTAAGTAGTTGGCACTGAAGGAACTCTGAGACTGGGACAAAACTGGGGATTGTGTTTTGTCCCGTTTTGTTCAATATATCAATTCAATAAATGAAAATACTATTTACGAGACACTAAAAGCTGAATAACTTATAGTTTCCCGATTAGATAACACTGAACAGAGTGCTTAGATAGCGTAGCCCCGAATTCTGACACGTATTATTTTTTATCGAACTAGATCAAACTGGATCGAACGTTCCGAGGAAGATCGTACGATCTAGTTCGGAGATCGTACTCACCCAAATTCTAGATTTCGATCCGGTTCGATCTCAAAAGAGCTCGAATCGTATCGAACGATCCGGGTTCGATCCGGTTCGAGCTCTTTTTAATTTCTATTTGGTTCAGACGACACGCCGGGTCATCAAGTAGTTTTCTAGCTGTGGTACCGGTAATTTAGTCTTTCCCGTATTGATATTAAATACAAAACACTCCTTTAGAAGGAAACGCATTAATAGAAGAAAGATCAAAATGTGGCTAGTACTATTCGGAAAACTTGTGCTACGAAAATCACGCAAATCTCCCGTTCATTTCCTGCAGCCCGTGTTTGCCCGTTTTGTTATGTAACAAACCCGGCTTCTTGAAAAATATATATTGTGTAACAAACCGGGATTGTTATGTTAAAAGACGGTCGCAATATATATCGTGTAACAAACAGGGATTGTTATGTAAAAAGACGGTCGCAATATATATCGTGTAACAAACCGGGATTGTTATGTAAAAAGACGGTCGCAATATATATCGTGTAACAAGCCGGGATTGTTATGTAAAAAGACGGGCTCAAATATATATCTTGTAAAAAGCCGGGATTGTTATGTAAAAGACGGGCTCAATATATATCGTGTAACAAGCCGGGATTGTTATGTAAAAAGACGGGCTCAATATATATCTTGTAAAAAGCCGGGATTGTTTTGTAAAAAGACGGGCTCAATATATATCGTGTAACAAACCGGGATTGTTATGTAAAAAGACGGTCGCAATACATATCCTGTAACAAACCGGGATTGCTATGTAAAAAGACGGTCGCAATATATATCGTGTAACAAACCGTGATTTTTATGAAAAAGCCGGGCACAATATATATCGTTATCAAATCAGGCTCAGGGAAAAGCCCTTACCAGTGAATAAAATTGACCCTTAACTGTAGTAAGATCACTTGAGCAAGCCAATGCACAGTAGTGCTTAATATGTATAACATTCAAGCCGGCCGAAACTCACACTCGTGAATTAGGAAACTTCTGAATGACATTTGGACAACAAAATTTTTTTTATTTCGCCAAGCAATTCGAGATGCGAGGTAAAAGCGGATTTGCTCATGAGTAATTGATTCATGTGTTCAAGCAGGATTTTTTGTGTAATCACTATGCGATTTGTTTGCTACAGTTTTCTGAAATTTGCTCATCTTTGCCATCCACTTTGCATTACTTACATTAGTCACTAGTGAAGCTTTTCCAGGCTCGCAAATCTTCATCAAGTATTAGTTTTTTAGCTGTGGCGATATCCAAACGGTGCTTTTTAGCAGTGAAGGAGTTTAAAAGCAACAAGTTGATTGTCGGTAATTTATAGTCTTTCCAGTATTGATATAAAATACTAAACTTTCTAAGGAAACGCATTAATAGAAGTAAGATCAAATTGTGGCTAGTACTATTCGGAAAACTTGTGCTGCGAAATTCTCCCGTTTATTTGCTGTAGCCCGTGTTTATCCCGTTTCGTTATGTAAAAATCCTGGATTTTTACAAAATATATATCGTGACCTCCCGGTTATGTAAAAAGCCGGTCTTGTTACATGTAACAAGCCTGGCTTTTTGCACCCGATATATATTATATTTTGTGACCGGTATTTTCGTAAACAATCCCGGTTTTTTACACGATATGTGAGTGACTTTTTAAATAAGCATCCTGAATCCTGGCTGAATATATATTTGCAAAAAGCCAGGATTGTTACGGTGTATAAAGCCTGGCTTTTTACATAAAAAGCCGGGATCTGTACAAGCACTATGAAATAAAAAGTCATTAAAAAGTCCTTAAAATAGTAACAACTTTTTAATGAAAAAGTAATTCTTTTATCACGACATTTTAATGGGTTGAAATTAATGATATTTTAATGGACACACAGTCGTGAAAAAGCAATTAGAAAATCATTAAAACCTTGTGAATTTTTGACAAATTAATGGGTCGAAAACCCTTCACTAATTGGAAAGTAATGACTTTGTAACCACCCACGTATGTGTGTGTGTAATGGCATTTTAATGGCTTTGTGGCTGAGGGGAACTCACACTTAAAATGCAATTACAAAGTAACAACATTTTAACGAGCTCAAAAACCCTTAAAATCCTATTAAAAATCAACAACCAGATATCATTAAATACCCATTACTATTGAAGTAATGGGATTGTAAGGACCACGGAACTTTTTAATGGCCAATTAAAAATCCATTAAAACCTAATGGTTTTTTGACAAATTAATGGGGTCATTACTTTTCCTTGAAAGAGTAATTGGAAAGTAATGGCATTTTAACAGGCGATTCCCAAACTCATAACCCTCATTAAAAAACACTTACTTTGTAAGTAATGGGCATTTAATAGCATTTTAAGCAGGGTTTCTTTAAATCACATTGCTATTACAAAACCCTTACTTTTAAAGTAATGGGTACTAAATTGTTGTGAAACACAGCACAATAGACCTCCTCTGCTTGGGTGCAATGTTTTCCCACTTCAGATCACGTGGCATTCCCATGAGTATTCTCTCCTTTTTTCTGCTATGCACCAAAGGAAATGAATATGGAAGCATTCCAAGCAAAGAGAGAATACTCATGGGAATGCTGAAATGGGAAAAAATTACACAAAAGCGGAGGAGGTCTATTGTTCAAAGCCTAGTGGTTATCTATTATCTACTCCAAATGGAATTGAAAACAAATGTGAATTGATCTATGCAGATAGCAAATACAAATGCAGCTGGAAAAAATGATTGAATTTTTTTGCACTTGGCTGCAGTTCTTTTGATTGGTAAGAAAAGGTTGCAAAATCCAAAAGATGTTGAGTAATTTATAGATGGTTATCTGACATACAGATGTGGGCAGATTCTCTGATATCTTTGAAATGAGCATTTGTCTCTCTTTGGAGGGGGGATGGGGGTGACAATCAACAATTTTAGACAACAGTTGTCTCTCTTTTTTTTTTGGGGGGGGGGGGAGGGATGGGGGTGTCAATCATAACAATTTTAGACAACAGTTGTGGGTCACCATTTATCATTTATTGTGAACTACTCAAAGCATTAGGTTCTTACCCAATCTAGTTGCGCTATAAGTTTATATCCAGACCAGGTAATATCAGTTTATATCATGATTTACTGTAATATCTTTACAGTATCTAACTTGGATCCTCTGTTACCTTGTCTTCAGTTGCCCCTAATTGCGTATAATTCCATCTTTTTTGTAGCCGTAATTTTACCTCTGACTGACATTGTTTCTCAGCTGAGAGATGGAGCAGTAGCATCAATCTGAAATAATAATTATTATAAAAAAGCATTGAAGAACTACACTGCTGTATGATTGAAACATTGTGGGCATAAAATTGTTTCCGTTAAAATATATAACTCAAACACACTGCAGCAGTATTCTGTAATGACAAGGAACAGTACCATCCTGATAGACCAAGAAAGAACATTAATGCCTGATAAACACATTTCATCAAGCCTCAGAGAAAGTGTAGATGAACATTCCGTTTTTTTGTGTGTGTATAGTAAACAAATCCTGTAGGTTTTATTCATGAAATTATTATTATTAATTAGTGCGAAACACGGCCCAAATTTCTAAGCCTGTAACGTCGAACTTACGCTTACTCTTCTTTAGAACTTAGTGACTGCCCGTCAGGCCTATCAATTTTTGGTAGAGTTTGTTTTTCCTCGCCAAGATACACTTGTTCCTGTGAACGGTGCGAAGGTATTGTCTTCGTTGCGCAAGTTGTCAAAAATGGCGGAAAGCTGTATGGAAACGAGGCTGGAAATATGAGCATACATTGCAGCTGCCTAGTGAAGCCTTAGCTGGTGAATAGGGACAGATAAGAAACGAACATCAGAAAACACTAGACACTAAATGGTTTTTGGTCTCCATTCACCAGCTAAGGCTTCCCTGGGCAGCGGTAATGTGTGCTCATATTTCCAGCCTCGTTTCCATGCAACTTTCCACCATTTTTGAAAAAGGTCTATATTAGATTATATTTAGCCTGCTTGCAGGTGGTACTGAGTATTCTTTATACAAAATTTTTATTATGTATTGAGTGAAGTGAAGTACAAAAATGCAAATGTTAGAGAAGTTGCTGGTGAATAGCTACCTAGAAAATTTCTTGTGGTCCCCCCTTTCAGGGCTTCAGGCTTTGAGAGTTCCCCCTTTCGCTCTTCCCAAAATGAAGTGATCCCCCGATAAAAAATGACCGGTCCCTTATTGAGTTTGAACAGCAATGCTCAATCAAAATTCTTGCTACTAGTATTAATAATCATAATTAATGTATAGGTACATATATCCCCAAAGCCATAGAGCAGAATACAAGTATTTGACTGATAGAAAAGGAGAACGAGTACTCTTATTGTTCTAGTAGAAATCCACTAGCATACTACCTTCAAGTTGCTGCTAAAAGAATGATCTTAGAAAGTTTTGTGCCAGCGTTAATTTTGCTACTCACTATCTATTATGTGACAGATAAAGAGTTAGCAAAGCTAATCAGATTCAGGATTTGTGATAGTATGCGAGTGGGTTTCTACTAATACATGATAGTAGGATTCATGGTAGTATGCAAGTGGGTTTCTCCTAACACTGTATACGGTATGAATGCAGGTACTAGTACTCCCGGGAACAGGAAGTAACATCAATAACTTCCCAAGTGTGATGTACCGGTATATTCTATAGGTAACAAAGACTCACCATAGAAGAAAAGACACCCCATTTCGAATGAAATTTCACTCATTTCAGAGGCTTCTGCCATATCTCGTCAGACATTGCACTGTCTCTAACAAGATTCTGCAAATAAATTATTTATTATTTAGATTTGTAATGTTAGCAATTTTATATTCTAATGGATCATACTGTAATTTACAACACCAAGCCGAATCCCACAAAACTACAAAACTACATGCCTTTAGCTTTCTTCAATGTAATAGCTCCAATGTAATAGCTCCAATGACAGCTTGGAGCCCATTTTCCACATACACATTATTCAAATCTTTTTTTACATTGATGAAGGCCAACTCAAACGGTGTATGGTTTTGCGGAGAATTAAAACGGCAATGCACTTTACCTGTAGCTGCTCAATAAAAGTTCTGCCTTTCATAACTAGAGCTCCAAGTTGTGAGTTTTTCCCTGCAAGCAGGAGGCAACTTTTTTTCTCCGTGTGTAGAGCATTTGCTTTAACCGTTCCTCCATTAGGTTCCTGCATTTGGCACAGTACAGTAGATTTCGTGTAAAACTACAGGGTTTATGATAGGAAAGTTTGAGCGAATTTTCCTGGGGCCGCGGTTAACAGTGTAAAAAATGTGCCTTATCCATTGGATAAAGGTATCCAGAGAATAAATTCTGTTCCCGAAAATGTGGATAATGCTATCCTAGGGTAACTAGCGGAAAAAATGAAACTCGCGACCGAGGAGTGGACTCAATTCACCACATGTCAGGCCATGCATTTTTAAGCTTTAAACAAACACGTATCAGTCTTTTGTGCTTTATTCGATTGCACAAAACGGTGCCGACTAAGTGGCTAATGCTTACTCATAGCAGGGAATTTGTATAAGTGACTGGTGATTCAAATGTGATCGACGATAAACGACTAGCTTGGATCAACATACAGTAAAGTTTACACCCCCAAGCCAAAGTAGGTTTCTGGTATCGCCGATTTCTTAGCCTAACAAAGAAGTCTTCAAGCCAGACATGCCTACAAGATGCTAAGAAGGATACAAATGCTAATTTAACTTAGTTTTAAGAAAGATATCATACCTGCATATAGCGTTATTTTCTTCATTTTTGCGATCTTCTTCTGTTGAAATTGTCCGTTGGAATTTATTCCAGTAACTCGATCGTTTCGACCGCTCAAATCACTCGTGACTGGCCTCGTGACCGCTGATTGGCTAACCAGAAAAATTCTTCTGTTGTGATTGGCTAACAATATTGGAACGAAGTTGGGGCAGCGGTCACTACCCACCAAAAAAATGGCGGAGCACTCGAAGGGGAAAGACTGACTTGCCATTAGAAACAGCGCGTCTCCCAAACAAAATGGCCGACAAAATGACCGAAAAGGACTGGAAACCATCGACAACACTATCATAGGGATTCCTGTGTGTTTTATACTGATCATTTTATACTGTTTATCGCCTGCTGATATTTGCAGACTACGGAAGAATGACTAGAAGAATGATTAGTTTATTTATACCATTTGCATTTATCTACTTAACGTCCATACCATCAAGCACAAAATAACTTGGGACTACATGAAGAATTCGTCAACATAGTTCAATACAGC
This sequence comes from Scolanthus callimorphus, assembly GCA_033964015.1. Taxonomy (NCBI): domain Eukaryota; kingdom Metazoa; phylum Cnidaria; class Anthozoa; order Actiniaria; family Edwardsiidae; genus Scolanthus; species Scolanthus callimorphus. The sequence goes on from CM066920.1 coordinate 25,745,059, forward strand.
AAACAGAAGGCACGCGATCGTAGGAACCTCTAGGAAACTTGAATCGGATTTAAAAAGAATAGAGGAAAACTTGTCTATGTCATCGTCTGGAGCACTCCAGGGGAATTACGAAAAGGAATACGAATATTTAACGAGAGGCTCAAGTATTCGCTCTCGTGCAAAGTGGTTAAAACACGGTGAAAAAAAGTCAAAGAAAAACAAATCATGTGTTAGAAAAAATGTTTCTGAAATGTGGAAAGGAATGTGTGTGTCCCAAAGTTATAATGGTTATAAATCGTACAAAATGGATTAATTTCGAAGGTACTACAAGGGCACATTGATATTGCTCCACTTTTAATTCATAGTCATTTTTTGGCCCTATCTATAACTTGTAATGCAATTTTCGCTCGTACAATTCAGTTCTCCCCAACATGACCCCAAATCAGAAGTTTCAGAAAAACGTGCGGAGATTTTTCGCACACTGGAGGGACTTTTGTAAAAATACCACTGTTTATAGAATATCGCCTCGCATAAGCAAATGCGGCTCTTAAAAATAAATTCGAACGAATAGTTAAAAGCACCAAAAGTCGAGGTTTAACATTATATCCAGAGCTCAAAAATATCCGACCATTTTTGACGCGACGCGAACGAGTTAAAAAATTTCTGAAAAACGCGTTTCGTTTTGTTGGAGTCACCTCTGCAGCAGTGTTGTTGCTATTATAAAAACTTGTACTCTCCTTTGTACTTTGTATCTATATTCCACATCGCAAATCCATGGGCGAAAAGCTAGCGGCTACACTAGCATGCTTGAAAATCCGTGAAAAATTCAACTGTGCAAATTGTCTCTTTCGAAGTCTGCAAATATCAGAAAACACACAGGAATCCCTATGATAGAGTTGTCGATGGTTTCCAGTCCTTTTCGGTCATTTTGTCGGCCATTTTGTTTGGGAGACGCGCTGTTTCTAATGGCAAGTGACTGTTGGATAAACCCTTGCATGTTCTTGTCGTTTGCCTGGCTGTATGGAGTGTGAATTAATAAGCAAATCGATTATTTGCCAAGTTTCAATCTTCAGGCTAAAACCGTTAGTAAACCTTGGAGTGTTTAAGAGAAATTGATTAAGATGGAGGCAGATGGAGGCAGATGGATGTGAATGTGATGATCTGCAAAGAAAGATGGATGTTTTGCGCTAACCTGGAAATGGAATAATGACTTCTCGATGAGGTTCACATGGCTCTTAAATGGAGGTCGGAAGCAATTTAAAAATCAAGCAATGCTTGCTGTTGTTGAACAGAGTGGTTGAGCGTTGGCGATGCAGTTCTGTTGAAGTAGCAAGGTAAGACTTAAGGTATCAAGTTGACAAACTAACAATCCTTTGACATCTACAAGTTAGGGTTTTAACATAAAAAAGCAAGTAAACACAGGAACATAATATGCATTCCTACAGGGTTCAAAGTAGCAGCTGGCTACCGGTAGAATTTCAGAATTGCTTTGTGATTCGTATACCCCCGGCGTGTTCAATTGACAATTGATATTTAAGGTACTAGAGGAGGCTCATGATCGAAATTTCAATTCTCCCCAGAATCACCCAACCTGATGCTGGTGATACTATTTATCATATAGGGTAGTTTAAAACTTTGAAATTTCACGAATACCTACAAAAATCGAGAGAGAAATGCAACGTTTTTCGCGCCAAATATTGTAATGTTATACCTTGTTTTTATCCTGCCGGAGTATTTATCTGGTATTGTTGCAGTGACCCTTGACCTACTGTTAGTCATTAACTGGACATAGAATTCGGCTTTTATATGCGAGAAAGTACTTTATTTTTGTTCATAGAGGTTTTAATCATTTGTAGCAAGGAAATAATTTCCAGAGGATACTTCTTTTCCTCTCCTAATGTTAAAAACAATGAAATATTATCAGTTGTTGTGTTGGTCAAGCCGGATCGCATTTCATTTCCAGTATTTAATCCCTGGTGGAGTCATGCCGTGTGCATTGATCGATGAATCATTCCTGAGACATAAAAACATGTTTTTGGCAGCTTAAAAAACAGATTCTTACTTATTATAAAAAGCCAATGTTGTATTAACCAAAATTTCGCAGGTATGCGGTTTGTTCTGAGCTTGTTTACGAGCGCGCGTGACTTCTGAAACTTGAGTGAAATTTAATCCGATTTACTTTGCTTAGTAGCGTGTACTTATTTTCGCGCGAAAAACATTGCTGTATAAGGGCAAAATATCCTTATTTGGGGGGAAATATTGAATACAAAAGACCGCTGACTGGTTAAAAATAACCTACACAGACGCATCTTGCCAACTGAAGCGAACAAAGCCATAGAATCGAAAATTCGTGAAGTAAGGAAGTTATTTCACTGTAATTAAGGCGCTTGAACACCGAAAATGATGAATAAGTGCGTGTAGATTTCAGCTCTGTCTCTGAAACTTTCTGAAACGAAAATATAGTGCATTTAGAAGGATTTTGACCATGCCCGTATGGAGACTCATAATATTATTAATTCTGTTGTGTTTTGACTTTACTAATCGGTAACCTATTAACTTATTAATTTTTGCTACGGGCACGGTCAATTTTGTCCCTTTTTTAATGCAAAATAACCTGGTGCACTTAGTTTATGTCTGTTGTTAAAAACGTGTGAGTTTTTAGATTTTTAGTGAAAATGTAGTGGTTACTATGGAGACCGATTCTCGCGAAACAGGGCGTGGTATCGGTATGCGTATTAAATCAAATCAAAGCTAAATGTTTAATAAAAACATGCTTAAATGCTGATTGGGTAAAACGAAATATAAAGCGAGATATAATTTTTCAAATTGTACCCTCGGGAGCCTCCTGTAGTACCTTAATCGATACCATCTACATGTACTTCTACTTTATGTATCAGTCAATTCCAGCGGTGACCATGCCCCCCGGGCTTTTGGTCATTTCTAAAAATAAAACTGAAAATTCCCCGCCCCCGGGCTTGCAAAAATGCAGAATACCCCACGGCGGGGAATACAAAAAGCGGAAAAATGCCCCACCCCCGGGACGAGAAAAAAACGGTAACTCTGCGTGACAAAGCTTCACAAAAAAAACTTCAACTCCATTTATACTGTCCGAGCATTTGCAATTCGTTTGTAAATGTACTTTAGTTTTCTCGTCTACAAACGAGTTCTCATTTCACTGAAAGTGAGACAAAATATAAATAAAGTAGTGACATTCCTAGGCCATTCGTGGTTGTAGCCATTTAGCTGCATCTCTCAATGCGAAATTTACCTTTATTCTATTTGCAGAGCAACTATTTCGCAGTTATGTTACTTGACTTTTTGCGAAATTGGAACTCTGTTTATAGTGTCAATTCATTTTTATGTTTTTCCACTGAGACGAAATTGAGATATCTGTTTCTTCTCTATAGAAGACGTTAACTGTGAAATGTGTCAGTCTCCAAACGTGGTGTATACGGGCCATGCTCTGCATTATATTTTATGTGGCGTTATTTTCTGTAACTGGGTTGTAGTTCGCAAAACCCGACGCGCTTGAGATGAGAAAACCAAAATTCCCCACCCCCCTCCCCCGGGAAAAACAATTCCCGACCCCGGGGCCAGCAAAATTTTCAAAATTCCCCACCCCAGGGAAGGCACTGGTGTGCAAATGCCCAACGGGGGGGGGATGGTCACCGCTGGAATGACTGATACATTATTGACTGATAAAACCAATTCTGGTATCACATCAGTATAAATGATACCACCATCAGTATAAATGATACCATCTGATAAAATTAGCAAATTATATCAGAAATTGATAGAAGCTAGCTGATGCCCGTGAAAATTCATGGAGTGCAAGGGAGAAATTTATCTTACTTATATTATTCTCTTAAAACAAATGGAAAAAAGAAAAAAAAATCACAGCGGACATAGAATATGATGCTTCTGGTGCCATTTCCATTTAGGGCACACTCAATGAAAGCAAGTGGCGGTGTACGTTTTTTCTAACATGAATGAAAATTATTTTCAGGTAAAAGCTTTCGAATTAGAATTATCACTGCAAATAACTGTAAGCAATCTATGACAGAGCCACTTGGGTCTGGTAGGATTATGGATGTCTATGGTGCTTACAGCTGTATGAACAAAGTTCTTTTTAGTTTCTGTGGGAGACTTGAACATGGCAGCTTTGTGCCTCGCTTAAGAAATCGCTTGAATTAGAACTTAGCTCAAGGCGACCCTTTTCCAAACAAAAACATGCACACTGTTGAGATTCTCTCCTTCTGTTCAGGTTTGTGAGCTTTGTTTTATTAGCTGCAACATCTCTGTGTTTAGTATAGATTTAGACCGGGCTCCAAATTTCATACCGTAATCTATCAGCAATGCAGTTTAGATAACTAGGTATGCGGAATGTTGAATGTACATCGATTGTGAAATTTCAGTACAATCGATAATAATCGATAAGTTGATTGGAGAGAAATTTGTGAGTATCGAAAATTATCAATTAGCCGACACTCAATAAAATCAAGTAATTGTTCTCGATTTTTTTATTGATTTATCAATTGGTCTTTTGAGATCAATTTTTATTGAGCGAACACACCAGGCATTACCACGTCTTGTCAAATGCACTGGAATATTATCTGCTTCGATTTTTTGTCATTCAGGTTATTTTTGGTACTAGTGCCCACAAAGCCAGCACGTTTAAGCAGATTTTGTAAAATTATTTTGAACCCTGTCCTATCAGTCAATTGCAAGGGTGACCATTCCAAAAGTAAAGCACATGCTCTCAGCCAATCAGAATCAAGATAGTGAGTACCGGTACAATGTATAATATAAAAATTGGGGTGGCAATTCCCACCCCGGGGGCTAGCAAAGATGGTTAATGGTCACCGCTGTGCTGGAATTAAATGATACTTTCATCTCTTTATTTGACAAGAATTTAGGGAATGATCAGGGGGTCCTCCTACCACTCCAAAGGACCATGAAAAATAGTAGATAGATAGATAGATATGATTGGAACCATGTATGACCCCCTTTGTATTTCCACTTAGTGCCATGTTGTAATAATTATATAATGTACTGGATTTTAATCACATCAATCTAAGAGATGCACTGAGATTCAGGGTAAAAAAATGCATGGTAGTACTATCCCTTAGGGTATGAAATATGCCAATGTGTATCAGCGGTGTCTCTTACGGGTGACCAAACAGTTTGCTATCCCTTAGGGATCAGTCTCACACCAAATGTGACATTGTTACTTGTAATATGATATAAAATTTCAATATTATTGTTCCTTGTGATTTTGTAGTAGATTTTATAGTATTTTAGAGACCCATAAAAAGCTTATCATCTGCTTGCTTAGTCTTTGCAGCTGCTTTCTGATTGGCTGGCACATTTTAAATTCATAATCATGTTTGCACTCAATCCTGGGATTCCTAGGCATGGGCTAACATTGGGAAAGAGACAAGGTTTGAATGCTGCTTAAAGCAATGGGGGCTGAGACTAGAAAATCCCGCAATCTCTGAACAGCCCAGGATTCCTGTATAACCATCTATTTGGTGTTCCATTAAGTTTCAAAGTAACTAGTTTTTCCTTTTCATTCTGAGAATTGCATGAATTTTAAGAACTCAAAGCTAAGCTGTGGCTTACAGAATCACTTAGCCTCCCCTACAGATGAAAAGCAAGGTTTAATTTTGTGTTCAAGTATGTACTCAAGACACTTACTTTTCAATATATCTAGAGTAAGATTCAACTTTTATTTTTTCATGGCTACATTACAAAGCAAAATGTTTTTTTTTTCATCAGTACATAAATTTTAGGCTTAATCCAGACATAAAAATATGTAATTCGCTCAACCCCCTCCCCTTAATCAGTGTTCTAATGGTCCATTCCATGTGTAGATAAGCCAGGGTCCTTTTGATGTTTGAAAACTACCTGCACCACAATTGTTTAGTTTAGTAATGGGATTTTAACAACCTTGTAATTTCTAAGGGCTTAATAATGCAGGGCATGTGGTTTGATGCGGGATTTTTTCTGAAATTATGCGGGATTTTTTCTGAAATTATGCGCTAAAAATTCGAAATTATGCGCTAAAAATACGAAATTATGCGGGATTGCGCAATATTTTTTACAAGTGCCGTAACATATTTTGCTCTTTTCAGCTGTTTTGTTACATGGATATAGCTGCTATTTATCTTTAACAACTGTTGTTTGTCCATAAAATGCTTCCAGGGAGACGTGTGTTTTCGCTTTTAATAAAGCTTATTACTTTCTTACAAAAAAGCGTTACCAACTACCGGTAACTTCCGTTACACGGTAGTAAGGATTAGTAAGTTTGGTCTTCTTTCGTTTACTTGTCTCAGACCAAGGCACACTTTTTTCATACCGCAAGGATCGTAACAACAACCATAAGAGCTAAACGCAGACTAACAGAGCTATCGTTACGATCTCTCATTATCACAAACATCGTTGCGCTTGTTTGCTGTCGTTGTGCGCGTAATTATCAAAATTAATCCTGATCCCGAGAGCGATCGGCACTATCGTCGGGGTTAGTGTAAGATCTTTTATAAAACCGGAAACGTGCCACGTTATTCTGTTAGTGTTTTTTTGTTGTTATCGAGGGAGCTGTTCGTGTGCCTGGTATTTTTCGCGTTGTTGTTTGTGAAATGAAATTGATGTCTGTAACAATAACAAAGATCCATGAAAACGCGTAATGTCATGTGATCAATGTGAACTGCATAAAGCCGACCATTTTTATCGCGGTTAGCGTTCTGTTCCGCCTTGATTTTACTTTGTAAAATATGCAAAGCGCAAACGTGTTTGAATCGATCTTGCTCAGCAGGAAATATTAGTTAGTTGGCCAATTAAGCACGTTTTATTGCTTTTTGATATCAGTTCCCAGTGCGATGCCTTGTTATTCTCATTTCTATCGAGTTGTTTTGACGTTGGACAGACGATTTCAGAAGAAATGTATCACTTTTGCGAGAAAAAATAGGAAAGAAAGTTTGAAATTCACCAAGTAATGATGTCTCTTTGATGTTTTTCACAAAAGTTTGGGAAATTATGCGCGATTATGCGGGATTTGACGGATTATGCGCATTATGCGGAGAAAGCCAAATTATGCGTTTCCGCACCAGCGCATCAAACCACGGGCCCTGATAATGGCTATTAAAAGGTTGTTACTTTTATCATATGATTCAGTAACCACTTTTTAATGGCACACACTATCCTTGCCATTTCTAAGGGTTTAATAATGGCCATTAAAAAGTTGTTACTATTACTGTTTTATTCAGTAACCTCTTTTTAATGACTTGCACCTTTCCCGCAAAAATTGTAATCAATTTTTAATGCCTATTAAAATGCCATCAATTTCTAAAATGCAAAAGTAATGGCCATTAAAACCCTTGTAAGGGGGTTTTAATGGAAATGTAATGGATTTTTAACGATTTTGAGTTTCATAGTGAAGATATATATATTATGACTGGATTGTTATGTAAAATGCCAGGCTTTTTACATGTAAAAAACCGGGATTGTTACAAATATATATTTTGTAACAAGCCAGGCTTTTTATGTAAAAAGCCGGTCTTGTTACATGTAACAAGCCTGGCCTTTTACACCCGATATATATATAATTTGTGACCGGTATTTTACATAACAATCCCGGTTCTTTACACGATATATATTGTGACTGGCTTTTTACATAACAATCCAGGCTAAATATATATTTGTAAAAAGCCAGGATCTTTATGTAAAAAGCCGGGATTGTTACGGTGTAAAAATCAAGGCTTTTTACATAACAATCCAGGCTAAATATACATTTGTAACAAGCCAGGCTTACGTGTAAAAAGCCAGGATTGTTACGGTGTATAAAGCCGGGCTTTTTACATAAAAAGCCGGGATCTTTACAAGATATATATTTTGACTGGATTGTTATGTAAAAAGCCAGGCTTTTTACACGTAAAAAGCCGGGATTGTTACAATTATATATTTTGTAAAAAGCCAGGCTTTTTATGTAAAAAGCCGGGATTGTTACATGTAACAAGCCAGGCTTTTTACACCGAAATATATTTATATTTTGTGACTGGCTTTTTACATAACAATCCAGGCTAAATATATATTTGGAAAAAGCCTGGATCTTTATGTAAAAAGCCGGGATTGTTACGGTGTAAAGATCCAGGCTTTTTACATAACAATCCCGGCTTTTTACATGATATATATTGTGACTGGCTTTTTACATAACAATCCAGGCTAAATATATATTTGTAACAGGCCAGGCTTTTTACGTGTAAAAAGCCAGGATTGTTACGGTGTATAAAGCCTGGCTTTTTACATAAAAAGCGGGGATCTTTACAAGATATATAATATGACTGGATTGTTATGTAAAAAGCCAGGCTTGTTACATGTAAAAAGCCGGGATTGTTACAAATATATATTTTGTAAAAAGCCAGGCTTTTTATGTAAAAAGCCGGGATTGTTACATGTAACAAGCCAGGCTTTTCATTTTCAGCCACGATTTATACATGACATATATATATATATATGTATAGTATTTTTTGTAATTTTGTATTTTAGGGAGGGCCACAAGTTTATTAGCATTGCTATTATGTGTTACCCTCATTTTAAATAAAGTCTTTATTATTATTATTATTATTATTATTATTATTATTATTATTATTATTATTATTATTATTATTATATATTATTATTATCTCTTGTGATCACAAAAACATCGTCGTGCTTGTTAGCCGTCCTTCTGCGTGTAATTCTCAAAATTAATCCCCCGTTCGCGAGAGTGATCTGCAATCGTCGGAAGTAGCCATGTTTCTGTCGTGTAAATGATCCGTGAAAAGGCGTAATGTGATGTGATTATGCAGGGGCGTAGCCAGGGGGGTTCCAGGGTTCCGGAACCCCCCTTCTCCCGCAGCGGAACCCCTCCTCGCCTCTGTTCTGGACAGACTTACTACTAAAGTTGTAAATATTTAATAGACAACAAATAAAAGCTCCAATAAAATGTAGCGAATTTCTTCAAACGCTAGTTTTTCCCCGAGATCTATGTGGAGTTTTTTATTTTTTGAATTTTGGAACCCCCCTCTCATAAGTGCTGGCTACGCCTCTGTTATGATCAATGTGAACTGTACAAAGTCGGCTGTGTTTATCGCCGTTAGCGTCCTCTCCCGCTTGTTTTTACTTTGCAAAATATCCAAAGCGCAAACATGTTTTATTTCTTGTCGTCAGTTCTCCAGCGCAACGCGATTAGTACAGAACGCCTTGTTATTTTCATTTCTATTGAGTTGTTTTGACGTTGGACAGATGATTTCAAAAGAAATGTATCACTTTTGTGAGAAAAACTATGTAAGAAAGTTTGAAATTCACCAAGTAATGATGCCTTGTAAATGATTTTCACAAAATTTTGGGAAATTATGCGCGATTATGCGGGATTTGACGGATTATGCGCATTATGCGGAAAAAGCCAAATTATGCGTTTCCGCACCAGCGCCTCAAACCACGGGCCCTGTCTGTTTGCCTTTTTTTTTAAGTTCTTCTGATTGTTTGTCCAGCGAAGGCTAGATGTTATATAAGACATTTAGGTATTTCTGAAAGGTAACACTCTCAAGAGGGGAGCCGCATAAGGAATACACCGCTTGGGATGGATAGCGATTCAGAGTTACTGACATCACGTAACACTTTTTCGCCACATCTCAGCCCAATTGGAACAACGTTGGGATACCCAAGGACTCTGAACGCAGCAGCTTGAGGGAAGACCACGCCCTTTTTGCTCCACTAGGGTTAGAGGTAGCGGAGTCCGACGCGAGCCCTCCCATGACTTCGTTCACATACTTATTATGCGTGTCCTTGATGCATTTGATCGTATAGTTGCGCTGGCGCCTGTAGGAGCAGAGATCTTTTTCTTTCCCAGAGCGCTTTGCTTTTTTGTAAGCTCTGTCGCGCTTTCTCATGAGTCGCTTGATGGACGGGAGACGAACCCAAAAATGGCAACTTTTCTACCCTAAGGTCAGGTAAAGTCAGATAGGCTCGATTCTTTGCATAGAGTATCCTTCTACAATAAGAAACAAAATAGAAATGAGTATTTTTTTCTAATTGATCCGTCTTTAAGATAACAGCTGCTAAACTTTGGTTACTGCATCGTTTTATGGCAAAATTTGTACAATTCTAACAAAAAGTGTCAAAAAGTGCTGCAGCAACCAAAGTGTAGCTCCTCATATCTTAAAGACGGATCAATTAGAAAAAAATACTCATTTCTATTTTGTTTCTTATTGTATAAGGATACTCTATGCAAAGAATCAAGCCTATCTGACTTTACCTGACAGGGTAGAAATCTTGTCATTTTTGGGTTCTGTCGCCCATTGAAGGTGGCGCTTGGTCTTAGACATCTTATACGGGATAAATTTGTCCATAGCATCAGCCAAGCTACCCGATATAGCAGACCAGTTCTCTTGACAGACCTCCGCGCAAAGGTTGAAATGTATTGCGCTCCAAAGGCTGACAGGTGAGTCCTCAGACCTTCGTAGTCAGCTTTATGGTACTGATAGATTTTGCGAGGTGATTTAGGAGTGTACTTCAAGGAAGTGTCAATCTCAAACAGAACAGTACAGCCCGCTCGTGGTCGCTCAATCCGCTGGTTACATTGCACGCCTGGATCAGGCCTGGGTTGGACGTAAACACCAGGTCGAGGTAATTATTTTTGCGAGTCGGGGACTTGACATGTTGGGAGAAACCAAACTTTTTTGCCAGAGGTTGAGAGGAAAATAGCGTATTTTCACGCCAATTCGAATTTAATGAGCCAACAGACACAGACCGTGAGCTAGACAAGCACAATCCAACAGAGAACTGTGGAAATTTTTTTGGGGCGTCTTAAAAAAACTTCAATTTAGCGGGCCTTCGGATTGGCATTTGCAAGTTGTGAACTTAAATCCAATCCAACGTCTGCTACTTGTGTGCCGAATTTGGTGGAATTTCGGTAAGTGACGAACTAGGTACTAGTGACACTTTAATCGTGACATTTAAATGCCCTTCCAAATAGAGCTCTTTCAATGGTATCACAAACATAAGATGATTTTATAAAAGGAGACCATTAAACCTGATAATAAAGGCATGGAACAGAAAAACACTAAAGACCCATTACTTATCATTAAAACTTAATTGAATATTTAATATTACAATAATTATGTAAAACTTAATTAAGGGACGGATCATTTGATACTTGATGGGGGGGGGGGGGGGGGGGGAGGGCGTGCCGGTGGCTGATTCCCCCAAAAAATATGGAGCAAGCCTCTGACCTAGAAAGAAAATAACGCGCATGCAAAGCTGGTGGCGAAAAAAAATCGAGCAAGTTTACTCTAAAACTCTCTCCTGATTTCTGCTTTTTGGGGAACCCGATTCCCTTGTGAACAGAGTGTTTTTTGGGTCGGCTCGCGCTGCGCGCTCGCCACATACAACAATAGATACCTTTACTGTTACTAGCTAGTTTGGGCGCATAAAAAGCGGATGCTGTGGTGTAGCATTTAAACTAAAACATCGTACTGGTCTATGATTAATTTGGAAAATTTATATGATGTCTTTTGAATGACTCCATTTCTTCAGCGTGATTTCGTCTCCCAGAAATAAGAATTTCATTCACCTCCTAGTTTGATTTTCAAAATCGCGACGCGCTTTGCGCGCATCGAGAAACATAAAGCAAGCTACTCAGTTGGTCAGCCCTCGTTCGTAAATTTGTGGACCCGCTACTGCCTGAGGCATCTTGAATAGCTTTGTTTAGTTAGGAGCGAAAGAAAGTTTAGAAAGCATTACTACAGATGCCCTGACTCGTGCAATCTTTGAAAACTTCGGTGGTTTTTAGTAGGGGTAGGAGATCTACCGACCAGTGCCGCAGATTTTTTACAAATTCCAACACAAGGCTCGCTGTACTGATACACCAAAGAGCACTTAGGTAAGCCATAGAATCCTGAATCCGAACTTCATAGTAGCAAAATCCAAAGTCCGGTGACCAAAAACCCGAACCGATCCGGATGCTATAAACATACCAATTGCGCAAAATGCTATCATAACAGGAGATCTTGAAATCGTAATTTATTGAAGGGATCAATTGTCGTTTTGACGGCGAAATAATTTAAGTGATATGTCAAACCAAAAAAATAAAAGAAATGTCCAGGAAAAAAAAATAGAGCACAGACACGTTCTAGGGAAAACAAATTCGAGCAGCAAGACTGGACGCGAAAAAAATATCGAGCCAAAAGTAATTAGCCACTCCCTTCATCAAATATCAAATGGTCCGTCCCTAAGGTGACTCGCTCGAAATGGTCTGTGCGCACATCTGTGTGAGCTGGACTACCAGGTTATTGTCTTCATTGGCGACACGACTTTAAAGATCGATGCCGAGAACATGCGCCGGCAAAATTCGACCTCCGGGACATGCATACTATTCTTAGCTGTCAAACGCTTACCGGTATTTTGGCTTGTTCCCTCCTCCAGGGTGACACCAGCAGGGTTGGCAGCAATCTTGGCGGAATCGTCTATCAGAGTTTGTACTGCGACGGCGATGGCGTTCGCTATCACTTCTTGGTGATCTAGGCTCACGGAATGAAATGAAAAGTCGTCAAAAGATCCCCTCAACTTGTAAACATAAATTTCTTTTCTACAGCATTTTAGTGGGCAAAAAGACCGATATTTTATGGCTTCATTCATTAAATGGCTAATATATAGATTTAGCCACTGGCTAAAAGCGGAGCTCCTGGTTACATATTTTTCTGTGTTGGGGTCTTGGTTTACCTGTGTGGGGGCGCGCAGACACGGACGCGGCAGCGATACCCAAATGAGAATACCGCTGAACCATGAAAAATGAAGTCGATCCCTATACCTGAGTTCTACTTTGAGCTATTGTATTCTTCCTGCGATACCTATGGTGCTCCGCTCTGCGGATTTTGGCCGCTAAGGAGCTCCGCTATTAAACCTTTAAAAGATTCATTAGTTGGAATATCAGTCTCGTACCCAGACGCTTTCCGGGTTTTTAGGGCGCGCAAAGACTTGTGGGATAGTTTTAGCAGGGCGCGCAGGGAGTTGTGGGATAGTTTTAACAGGGCACGCAGAGAGTTATGGGATATGCGGAGAAAACGAATATCCCACAGCTCATTGCGCGCCGTGCGATACTCATTCCCAGTCCCTACGCCTCCAAAACAATTTTCACAGATAAACTCAGGGTACTTAAGGCATGGGTCCAAAGAAAATCCGATATGGCGGACGCAAAACCAAGGGGGGTGGTCTATCTCTTAATGGTTTTATATATGCTTATGGATGTTGTTGAATATCAATTGCATTTGGTATTCTGAACAACCTTAACGATATTTGGTCTCCATTGCAACACATCTCGTAATCTTTGACCTTAAAATAGATTTTTGTATAAACCTCTTCGGGAGGGTAGGAAGACGAATAATATTTCGTATTCTTTTTGGTGATATTTGAAGAACATAGTGGTAGTCAAATAAATCAAATGAGGATGGCTGGAAATTATTAAGTTATTTACAATCATGGTTTTTACTGGTATGTAATTTGATACTTCTTATTATCTCAAAATCAGAATTGCTTGGACAGCCATCCTCATTTGAATTGTGTTTTACACCCGATAGTCAACAATATAAACCACTTTCGAAAAAAGGGCCAAACTGATTTACCATGGCTCCCGTGGCTAAAGAAAATAAGGCCTTTGTCACGCTCTGCCAGGTCACGCAATCAGTTGCCATGGTTACAAAATATTTTAAAAGAACTGTCCCAATTTAAGGAACAGCCTTAACGAATAATTGTTTGTGCTAGGTATTTTCTCTTCCTTGCAGAATTTTTTATAGTATTTTTTAGCATTTTGCTGTTTCCACTTATCTAAATTAATTTAGTTTTACTGAATATAGATATAAATCAAATATTAATATAATTAATCATTAAAACATAATTGAATATTCAATATTACAATATTTGATTTATATCTATATTTAAAACTTAATTAATTTAGATAAGTGGAAAATTGTGGTTCCTTCCCGCCGGAGTGTTCGACAGAAGCTATACGCTATATAATACGGTGGGGTAGGATAAGGAAATTATAGACGTATCATGATTTTCACCACAGGCCTGTTTCGAAAGAGCCACCGGTTTGTGGCTCTCTCTCCTCAGGTGTGATTTTATTACTCGAATCTTACAGCCTTATGTACAGATTTGATTATGAATTATTGATTAAGAAATTGGCTGCGTGGCATGCGCTGGCTAACTCTTTGCGCTTGTTTAAAGACCCCAATTCGGGCGTGCAGATAATATGATACTTCTCTGCTATGCAGATTTTACAGTTTTCGACTTGTTGAATGGGGCGTGGCACTCAAACCCGTGTGCTTTTACAGTCCAGAAATGCTTGCTAAGTTCTGTAGCGCACTTCTTGCTCTCGTGGACAATCGATTATATCATTTATACCGGTCTTGTAGTTGTCGCCTGTCAAACCGATATAGGTTTTTTCGCCCCGAGTATAATGTGACGGTAGCCTTATAGCGGAGCTCCAGCGCGGGCCGAAGCCCCACGCAAACGGAGCACTATACCTAAGGAAAAAACGTATGGTATACCATCGGTTGATTTAAACACGTCACGGGTATTTTACTGATAGCGCCATGCCCAACTGTTTAAGTGCGTTGAAAAGCCATTACCCCCATAGATAATTGTGTCAAAGTTTCGTTGTCATAGGTGGTTCCTTTCGAAGGATTTTTTTTTCTGGATTAAAACCTATAGCGCACGCCGTCCGTCCGTCCATCCGTGTAGTGTACACATGGAATCCAATTTAATATATCGAAAAGGATAAAACGTGAGTAAATCATTCTTAATTAGAATTAAGAGCAAGAGGCGCATAATGCCTGGCTGACGTGACGTGACGTCATTACCAATCCCGTGAAACTACTTTTGGCGCGAAATGTCGAGAATCCTACGCGCGTGTATGCACATCTGGGAGGACTGAGTACTTTTATTTTGAAAAAAAAAACATTTTTCTTCTACAGAACAGAAGCAACATTTATTTCTCTTTACTGGCATATTTTACCATTTACCTGACGTATATGCATTCACAATCAAAGGGAGATGCAGTCGCGGAATAAACTCGGAAGGAAAATAATGTGAAAGAAAGGGCGAATTTTGATAAGTTTGAAAACACATGTTTATTGCTAGTTATGACGACTTTTCTAGGCCATGTCACAGAAATGGATTCATAGCTTCAATCTTTCAAGATATCAGTATGGATACTTAATGGCAAATGACAAGGTTGTAGAAAAGAGTGAGGGAATGAGGGAATCGTGGCTGTCTTGCCGACTTTTTGGGCATGAACTGAAAAGTTATTTCGTTGCCGTTGATTTTATGCTTATGGATTTCTGATACCACGAAATCCATAAACCTCGAGGAACAACAACCAAAGGTTGAGATTTATGTTAAACGCCCTGAAAAATGGTGTTTTGCTGACGTTTTTGCTGCGTTTCGTTTGCTGACGTTTCGGTAAGGCCCTGTTGCTATTATGAGACGTTGTCCTGTGCAAGCCAGAGCAAGATAGCAGCCATTATCTGCTGGTAGGCCCTTTTCCTGAATTAGGATCCCCTCAAGCCTTGTCTGGAATTAGGGCAACCCCTTCGAATGTCCAAAACTCCTAGACCTACTGGGCCACCTGTGTGCCATGTGAGATCCAGTTAGACGAACTTTACCGGACTTTGGTTCCCATGTCTCTACGCAGGATAGACCATTGTGACACTGCCAAAGCTCACTCAAAGCCCCAACTGTAGCTTTTCGGCATTTCGGCTTTTTCAGAACCAAATTGAGACCCATTTGAGCTAAGTGCCTTTGACGAAATGAGGCTAGTTACCACAATGGTACTAGCTAAACTATTTTTTGAGTTAACCCCTAAAAGTTACAACGACCGTCCCCGATCAAAACATGGGAGTCACCCCAATTGAAACCCATTTGAGCTCAATGCCTTTGACGAAATGAGGCTAGTTAGCACAATGGTACTAGCTAAACTATTTTTTTGAGTTAACCCCTAAAAGTTACAACGACCGTCCCCGATCAAAACATGGGAGCATCGAAGCCCTCCGACGCGAATGGCTAACGCTCGAAACGTCAGCAAAACACCATTTTTTCACGGCGTTTAACATAAATATTAAGCTTTGGTTGTTGTTGTTCATTTTTACGTGTCCCCGCCGACGTAGACCAGTTAGTTTTCCCGTAAAACTAGTTATACCATAACCTTGAAGCCCAAGGAGCAACGTTGAAATGGAATATTATACACTTAATGACTGCTTCCGAGGGAAACAGGGAGTTTTTGTTTCCCCGAGAATCTCGATGTTTCCCGAGACGAAGTCGAGGGAAACATCGAGATTCGAGGGAAAACAAAACTCGCTGTTTCCCGAGGGTGCAGTCATTAAGTGTTTATTATATAGCAAAAAGAAAATACGGTAAACATGGGTAAAAATAGTCCGCCGAAATTTCTCGCTCTAGCGATGTCGCCCGCGCGGGCAATAATTTTTAATTGTAGCCCGCGCGGGCTACATTGAATTTGTAGCCCGCCACGTGACCATGATAGAACCAATCAGAGCGCGCGCTTTGATCGAATAAACACGAGCTATATAATAAGTTTTAATGTGAAATCCAATGCGGGCCTCGTGCAAGATTTGGCCTTTTCTGATAACAGTATAAGATCGGTGAATCACGAACGTGAGAAGTTACAGTGCGGCGGGTCTAACCGTGAACACCCAATAAAGTTTCTTACAAGTTTCTGACAAGCTTAGCTCCTTGAGTTTTCCCGTCTGGCCAATAAGGAAAGATGTCCTACTTCCCTCTCTTGTAATTCTTTGTCGGAAAAAGTCGAGAAAATAAAAAATCTTCAGAAAATTGGGTTAGTTGAAAACTTGAAAGAAACTTTGTTGGGTTTTCACTGTTACACGCGTAGCACTGTAAATCGGCGTAACACAAACTCCTCATGATAGTAAAACTTTTATTATACTTCCTCGTCCGAAGTGTACTGTGATAGAAACCAACTGCTTTTGATTTTAAAGCCATTTACGACAGAAATGGGAGAGGAAACTGACTGGGCATGAATCATTAAAAAGCTCCTAGATCTTATATAAGACTTACAAGAAAACAACCCGTCACTTCGTGACGCTAGAAGAGCAACCTGAGTTCCCCCTCAATTACTAATGACCTCCCTTCAAGAAAGACCCCCTGCCGCATGCCGAAATGAATGAAGTGAGCCCCAGAGCCGTTTTTGTATGTTTTCCACTGCTCTCCCTGATTTTGTTGGAGAAAATGACGCGCGTGTGTCGCGTGAGTCAGTACGGCTCTGAAATCTGTCTAAGTCCGAAGAACCCGCTAAAATTGAAAACGCAAGCCTATTGCACAGAAAAACCATTTGACTTCGGAATTGTTTGTATGTTTATTATATCTCAGTAAGGGAAGAGAAGAAACAGGTAAAGTAAAACTGTTTTTTAAGAAATTTTTAGTTTATCATAGCGGAGCTCCCGCGGGCGCCGAAGGCGCCCGCGTAGCGGAACCCCATAGCTACATGTACTGATCATAGGACGACTGGCATGTGTTTTCCCCTAAAATTTATTTTCTCGGCCCGAGATGATCCAATGATTCTGAAATTTCGTCAGTGGATGGCTTGGGGTAGTGTATACAAGACCCATATACAAAAAATTCAAGTTAAACAAAATCATGCTGTACGACTGATTTTTTTTTTGCTACTACACATGGTAAAAATACTGAAAGTGCTAAACCGTTTATTAATCTTCTAGGTCTTCTAACAGTAGATAATGTTTTCCGCCTCCATGTTTTAACTTTTACACACTTATGGCATAAAGGCCTCCTACCTGATGTTTTCAAAGACATTTTTCAATACGCTAGTAACGTTCATGGCTATAATACAAGATATTCTACGAATCAAAACCTTTATAAGTCCAAAGTTCGAACAAATATCGGTAAACAATCAGTACTCTCTTTCACTGCAATTGATATTTGGAAAGATCTCCCATCACATTTCAAGGACCTTAGTATCTTTTTATTTCGCAAAGAAATAAAACATTATCTACTGTTCCAACAACAAGAAATATCATAATTTATTCCTCTTTTCATAAATAATATTTCTATGTAAGTTCTTCCAATTAATCTTTTTCTTGATATTTCTATGACTTGCCTGCTTTTTATATAAATTCCTACTTGGACTTTTCGGGAAGTTAACAAGAAAACCAACCGGTTCATTTAACTTCCCTCTCGCATTTTTCTTTCAAATTTCGTTTATACACTACCCCTAGATACTATATAATAATATTGTAACTTTTTTTAACATTTCATTATGAGTCAATAAAGATTATGGATTATTATTATGGATTATTATGAAATATTTGTTCCGGCCGCTGCCGCGTGGTTTGGACGAAGTTTTGAAAATTATCTCTTCCAATGCGCTCGAAGCAGAGGCCTCCGTAAAGCATGTTGCCTGCCTTCTCTCTCTTCTTGTCTCTTCCTGGGTAAGTGACTACTTAGAAAGTTCCTTTTAAACCCAGAAATATCGCCCGAAACACGAAAATAATGACACAAATACTAGTATTTACGACTTCTACAAACTTTATTGGGAACAAAAATTCACACCCATGAGGTTTTTAGGCGGTTCGCCTGTGATCGATGCTAACTGAGAATACAAAATTAAACCTCCGGGCTTTGCATACTATTTCTGAGCATCACAAACGAACCAACCTACCGGTTATTCCGCTTGGTGTTTCATCCACGGGGTCGTTAGCAGGGACAGCAAGGTTGATAACTAATGAAAAAGGAAACCATGTGGTTAGCTGTAAAGAGTTCCGCATTTGGCTTGTTTCTACGGATTGGAATCTGCAATAAGACCCCGTGCACACAAACGCGTTTGTTTTCGTTTGAATCCGTATACTCCTTGATACGTTTAGGCCTTCCGTTCACACTAACACGCTGATCGTTCAGATCGTTTTCATCGAATCCGTATAAGACACTTTGAAAACGCTCTCGAATGTGAATAAAATCGAATCCGTATACATCGCTTTACTTGGTTTCCATAGTCTTACTACCATTTTCGACCAAGTCACCATGCTATGTATTTTGGAAATTGATTTTTAATTAGTTCAAGATTTATGGTGGGGTAAACAGTTATGTTATGGTTCCAGAAATAAACCATCTCCCAACCACCATACGGAAAGTAGTTGAAAAGTGATCTCACCCCTCTGGAATTTCACTAGCTCTGAGTATTTGTATGGAAAAACAAAACAGGTAATGACCCCCAACCGCTAATTGCTTCCTGGAATACTTTCTGGAACCACACATTTTATCAGATTATATGTGTTTCTTGCTACAATCAACAATACTGAGGACATTTCGCTGAGTGTGCTGGGCCCCAGGGGATGCCAGCTAAGAGTTTCCCATTTAAAAGTAAATATATTTCAATTACTTCGCGTTTTGCGAGGAAAAGTAAAGATGACTTTGAAAAACATCACATGAAGCTAGTCTCTGAGATACAAATGATTGTACGGGTTGTTATTTTTATGATAATGGTGAACATTCAAAGACCTCAAACTTGAAAGGCCAAATCATAGTGAGGGAGATTTAAATAAATTACAGCGGGGCCGGACATTTTGGCTTTTGCGAATGGGTGGGCTTTTTGGGGATAGTTGTTTTAGTATATATCAAAACTGCAGTAGATTAAAATAAGGTTTTCAGCAATTGAAAACGAGCCGCAATTTTTCTCAAAAGAGTAATAGTCGGTCAATTTAGCTTTTAACCTCGAAAAAATTGCAACATGGGAATTTTTTACCAACTTCTCAAAAACATATGTGAGAAATAGATGTCCAAATTTTTGGAAAATCCGTTTGGGGGAAGTTGTGTAAATTTGGGGTTTTCCGTCTGCACGAAGGAAAGCCTGCTGTTTTCGGTGGCACTTAGACAATGTTGCACCCCCTTGCCGCTTAGACAACTTCACCCAAGTTCTGCCTGAGATTCATCCCTTCCCGAGATATCAACCTTTTCTCGTTTGATGACGTCATGGATGTCGTAATACACCGTGACCAGGCAGTTTCACCCCCTTGCCACCAACACAACTTCCCCCCCCCCCCCCCCCCCACCACCAAAGTTTGGTTGTCTGAGCTTCATCCCTTCCTGAGATATTAATAAACGGAGAAGGGTCTTGGTTTACCTGTGGTGGGGCAGATGCACGCACGCACGGACGCGCCCGCGATACCAGTAAGGGAATACCGCTGAACCATGAAAAATGAAGTCGATCGTATATCTGAGTTCTACTTTGACCTACACTTATTCCTCCTGCGATACCTATGGTGTTCCGCTCTGCGGCCTTCGGCCGCTAAGGAGCTCCGCTATTATACGCTAATGAAATAAACTGTTCATTGCAGTAACTCATCGCTCAGAAATTATTTGTTTCAACTGAAAAAAACCTTATTAAATATTTCCCGGTTTCATCTGTACAGTCCATAAACATTCTCCCAGTTTCTGTGTTTTCATTGTCTAAGCGCCGAAAACAAAAAGCGCCCTTGACGTCGCCGGTAAAACCAAAAATTTAACCAACTTCCACCGGCCGGATTTCTGATTGATAAACGGATAAACGAAAACTGAAAACTATCGGTTGCAAGGTGAAAATATCCGATAAATATCAGTTACTAGATTTCCATTCATCTTTGTAGTTCAACCCTGATAATGATATTGTCGAATAAATATGTGATAATATCTTCCTTAAATCAAGTATCTGATAAACATTCAATAATGAGAAAAACGATTGAATTATCAAGTAAATATCGGATATAAACGAAAACTGTAGGATATCGGGCAATATCGTGTGTCGGGGAGGGCTTTCCAAAATTCTAATACACGACAGGACGGCAGTTGTTAAGTTTAAAAGATAACATACTTTGACGTGTACGTTATTTTTCTTAAATAGGTGTTTGTTAAGGGCCCTGGTGAACATTGGATGGGTGTTTATTGTTCTTACATCCTCTAGACTGATATTGAAGGATCCCGATTTCGAGTTTTGTTGGACGTTGAAGAGTTGGGGCGTGAGAAGATCTCAGAGTATAAGAGCGCTAGTTTACCTATGTTGTGCGCTATGCGGTCCTTTATAGGCAGCCACCCAAGCTTGTTCACATCTTCTAGTGATGCGTACTTAGAAATAACAAAACCTGCACAGGTGTTCTGCACCCTTTGCAGCCGTTTTAGTTGGTACTCAGGAAGAGGGCTGAAAATGACATTACAGTAGTCCAACCTGGAGAAGATGAGGCTCTCGACAAGGTGCTTTCGTATTTGAAAAGGGGCAAAATTTTTCAGTTTTCTCAGAACGCATAAGGTACCATAGCAAGAAGACACTAGATTAATTATGTTATCGCGCCAAGTTAGGTGCTGATGACTTTGAAGCCGCAAAAGAAGAGATCAGCCCTGTAGACATCCACAACTTTAGGAAGATTGCATTTAATAATTTATTGGTGGCTAGTTCAAGCGAGAAATAATATTTTATAGAATACCGAACGCATTTAAAAGACTACCTTAATAAACAACTAAATACAACATCTTACCAGTATTTGGCACAGGATTAGCGTAAGCGCAGGCCAGCAAAACTACAAGGGTGACAATGATGAGTGACTTCATTTTCTCTTCCAGATCAGCACAAGTCGATAGCTCAGCGAAGACGTGAAGAGTTGGCTCCTCTCTCTGTCGAGTGAATTCTCCTCTGTAAGGCTGCCCTACGTGTGTTAGCTCTTTCACACCCGATTGACTCGAATGATCAGCCCTGACCGTTGTGTTATTTCCGCCTCATTTCCAAAGGTACATTTGTGAGATACAACTCAGGGACAACTAATACTCGGCTTATCCTGCGGATTGTGTGTAATCTCTTGGCAACGAGCGTGGGAAAATTCGAAGTGTTTTCAATTTGTATTTTTGTGAGATCCAACTCGCAGTGGCAGATTGTGACATATACAGCGCATATCCTGCGGAGGGTGGGAAAATTCGTCACGTGTTACTGTTTTCGATAAAAGATTGCTACAAATGGATGTGATTCTGTAATTGATCTCTAATCGGTACGTCGTTTAAAAAAAAATATCATACTACATAGGCATAGAATTAACCATAAAATGACTATGAGGACACACTGATTATTTGGGATTCTCTTTAAGAATAGATTGAAACTTCAAACATCCAGCACATGTAATTTTGAATTCCATTCTTAGGGGCCGTCGATAAATTCGACATACCTATAGTGACGCGAAAAACGTCTAAACAGACGTTCTATTTGTGAGGTAAGGAGAGGGGGTTGAGGCTCGGACGTTTTGGCGGGGCATTTCGTAGAATCAAATTTGAGAAGCTACTTTTTACTTGATGCTTAGTTTTTATTCAATAGTATTGATTGCGCGTCATTATACAGCTCTCGTAAGATCTAAGCCCATTGGATTGATACCCTCAGTGCAAAACAATAGAGGGTCATACAATAGAACGAGGAAACAATGGGATGCTTTGTTCTGCCTATCAAATCACACAAGATCTTCCGAGAGGCTGTATCACTCCTGGCACACAAATGCATAGCCGTAAAAATGAGATTTAGGGAAATGTGAGGGAGAAATATACTTTTCAAGTTGTTTTGCGTGAGTTTGCCGTTTGGTGCCCAGAGAATGAGGATGATTTTTCCCCATCACTCGCACAAAGTATTTCTGAGCTCTTTAGCCAATAGACTCGCCCCTCATGACGTCTCAAAAGGAGTAACACTAGGAGTAAACTCCAAAAAATCTACAGTGTATTGACAAAATTTTGTTTTCGTCGTGTCGAAGTTGTCATGTACTGTATTCTTCTAAGGTCGTATGATTGAACTCTTACGTTTTTGGTCAAAAGTTTGTCCGAAAAATCTAATACTAAAAAGGTCCTATAACGTTTACGGATATAATGTTTATGCCTCGCTTTAAATAGATGCTTTTGATATATAATATTTACAAATTCGAATAGTAGGAAATCCGAGGAACAAAAAGCATCGAGGAACAAAAATACATAGCTGTAAAAAGGGTGAAAAATCTAGATTTAGCTAATATACTTTTCAAGTTGTTTTGCGTGAGTTTGCCGTTTGGTGCCCTGATTAAGAGAAGCATTATTTCACCATCACTGCCCAAAATATTTCTGAGCTCTTTAGCAATAGGGTTGCTTCCCATGACGTCTCAAAAGGAGCAACAAGGATTTGTTCCACAACAACAAAAAAGTGTTGACAAAATGTGAAGTTGTCGTGTCGAAGTTGCTATGTACTTATTCTTCTATGGTCGTACGATTGAACTCTCACGAATGAAGTCTTACGTTTTTGGTAAAAAGTTTGTCCAAAAAATATAATAGTAAAAAGGTTGTATAATATATACGGATATCAATTTTCATGCCTCGCTTTAAATGGAAAGCCTGGTTTTGATATGTAAATTTTTCAAATTCATAGCTAGGAAATCCGAGGAACAAAAATACATAGAGGTAAAAGGGTGAAAAATCCAGCTTACACTATTCAAGTTGTTTTGCGTAGTTTGCCGTTGGATGCCCTAATTAAAGAGAAGGATTTTTTTTTTCACCATCACTGCCCAAAATATTATGAGTTATTTAGCCAATAGGATTGCTTCCCATGACGTCTCAAAAGGAGTAACAAGGATTTGTTCCACAACAAAAAACTAGTGTTGACAAAATTTCGTCTTTGTCGTGTCGAAGTTGCTATGTTTTGTATTCTTCTAGGATCGTACGATTGAACTCTTACTTTTTTGGTCAAAAGTTTGTCCAGAAAATTTAGTAGTAAAAAAAGGTCATAAAACGTTTACGGATATGAATTTTTATGCCTCGCTTTAAATCAGGAAAACCTGGTTTTGATATGTAAAATTTACCAATTCGTAGCTAGAAAATCCGAGGAACGAAAGGCATCGAGGAACAAAAATACATTAGCCGTAAAAAGGGTTCAAAATCCAGCTAATATACTTTTCAAGTTGTTTTGCGTAAGTTTGCCGTTGGGTACCCTGATTAAGAGAAGCATTATTTCCCCATCACTGCCCAAAATATTTCTGAGCTCTTTAGCCAATAGGATTGCTTCCCATGACGTCTCAAAAGGAGCAACAAGGATTTGGCTCACAACAAAAATCGACAGTGTTGACAAAATTTCGTCTTTGTCGTGTCGAAGTTGCTATGTACTGTATTCTCAAAATGGTTCAAAATCCAGCTAATATACTATTCAAGTTGTTTGGCAGAGGATTTTGAGGGGGATCTCAAATTTAGGAACTGGAAAAGGGGGGATGCCAATTTTTTTTCATAACATGAAGGGGGGATGCATATTTTTGTTGAGGTATTATATCTATTTAAGACAAGGCTGTGCAGTTTGATAATGAAGGAAGGCTCAATTGTTGAACACCGAGTTTGAACCTCCTGAAGAAATATCACTTGCACTACTATTCTCGTGTATTTACCCTCTTTCAACTGATATATTTTGAAAAAAGCTGCGCGCTTCGCGCGCATAAAGAATTATAAACTTAAAAAATCGTAAAAGGCCTTCTTGTTTTACCACTGCTCGAGGTCCTCTTCAGTGACTTTTGTCTGCCAGACAAAAACGCCTGTGGACTTTTGATTAATAGTCTTGTAGCTTCATTTTCAAAATTGCGGAGCGCTTCGCGCGCACAACGGAAAACAAACCAAACAAGCAACTACAAAATAAATGATACTCAGTCTATGTAGTAACGTTCCAATGAAGGAGCGCACCAGATCACTTGCTAGAAAGTCACTACATACAAAAGAGTACAGCGACCTAGGATTTTTATTTGCATCTTTACGTCTTGTA
Source organism: Scolanthus callimorphus (assembly GCA_033964015.1). NCBI lineage: Eukaryota > Metazoa > Cnidaria > Anthozoa > Actiniaria > Edwardsiidae > Scolanthus > Scolanthus callimorphus. The sequence continues at coordinate 25,769,885 of CM066920.1, forward strand.
TTTTTTATGATTGAGCCTTGTTCTGCATCTTTTGAAAAAATGTTATTGACCCGACCCTGGGGGGGGGGGGGGGGGCATGTTTTTTCCTTTTCACCAAGAGGGGGGATTCATAAAAAATATGTAGTGCCTTGGGGGGATCTGAAAATTTTGCATTGTCAAAAAAAATCCTCTGCCCCCCCCCCCCCCCCTGTAGTATACATAATGAATGCTGCCTTAGCCAATAGGATTGCCTCCATGAGTCGTCTCAAAAGGAGTAACAAGGATTTGTTCCACAACAAAAAACGACAGTGTTGACAAAATTTTCGTCTTTGTCGTGTCGAAGTCGTACTGTATTCTCCTGGGGTCGTACGAACTTGAACTATTGCGTTGGCCTTTCAGAAAATCAGAAAGATAATTCTTAAATTATATTTTTTTGTATCGACATATCAATGGCTTTTTTACATGCTTCATCTTACCGTACATTTTGAACTTTTAAGATATCATAAATGAAAAACGGAACTATCATCAGCGAAATCGGAAAAGATGAAAAAAACGTAGGCATCAGGAGAAAAAAAAAATAGCCGTAAAAAGTGATCATGAAATCCAGCTAATACTTTCCAAGTTGTTTTGTGTGAGTTTGCCGTTTGGTGCCGTGATTTCATTATCACTGCCCAAAATATTTCTGAGCTCTTTGGTCAATAGGATTGCCTCCCATGACGTCTCAAAAGGAGTAACAAGGATTTGTTCCACATCAAGAAACTACAGTGTTTGACAAAATTTCGTCTTTGTCCTGTCGAAATGTACTGTATTCTCCTGGGGTCGTACGATTGAACTCTTGCGCTGTGCTTTTCAGAAAAAATCAGAAAGAGAGTTCTAAAATTACAATTTTTTGTATCGACATATCAATGGCTTCTTTATATGCTTCATTTTCGGAAACTATTAGTTGAAAACCTTTTTTTTGGTATAATGAAATGGCTATTTAACAATTAGACCTCGAGCCCGACTAAAAGCCTGAATGATATTCAGCATCAAAATTGAATTTTCGAACTTCTTTGAGTTTGACAGTTGCCATAGCAACGTCACCCTGCTCAATGGTCATTGCATTCTTTTACCTATGCAATTTAATTTCCCCAAATTTGACAACTATACATCCATTTATTGATGAGAAATAGCTGTTCCAGGAAAACCTTACTTACAGATGGCAGTGCGTCAGTTAATTCCACCCTGTTTCACTGGATATTATAAAAATCATAACAAAATGTATGCCTAGTGTTAGATCAATAAACCTGTCTTTCTTGGTGAAGAATACCAAGTTCCTAAACAAAATACAAAGCAATTGACAGTATGTCAAAGTGTGTGTATTTTTAGTAAATTTTGCGGGTTTATAGAAATACTAATTCTTTCCATGTCCTTGATTTCTCTCAGACACAGTCACAAAATACCCGAGTATCGATAGCGCTACGCACAGATGACGTCACATTTTATTAAAAACTCAGACAAACAAGTTTATTATTCATTATTGTCCAAAATTGTATTATTATTCATTATTGTTCCAAATTGTAAACCGCCCTCTCTAAAACGCTCTATTTTTGCGGGCCAAATGGCAAAACAGCGGGCACCAAATACATACCGCCCTCATTCTGATTGGCGGTGGTGGCGCTCTGCTGCCACGCTAGACAAATCAGATCACGCGGATACCATTTTAGTGCGAGTTTGTGGCGGGTATTCACTCGGTGAAAATTTTCGAGTTTTCTCTAACTTTCTCTTGTTTCTTTATTGCCATGGAATCGGAAGAACCCAGTATTTCACTTTCAGACTTGAACGTTGATCAGTTAAGCTAAAAGCACAAGCAAAAACACAAAGAAAGCGACCAAGTGGGGAATAAGGAAGTTTGAGAAATGGTGTCAGAAGTGAAACGTTGTTGTCGATTTTAACGCCTTACGGGACGGACCATTTGATACTTGATGGGGGGAGGGGGGGGGGGGGGAGGGGGGGGGGGGGGGCGTTGGCGATTCCCAAAAAAATATCGAGCAAGCCTCTTACCTAGAAAAAAAAAATAACGCGCAAGCAAAGCTGGTGGCGAAAAAGAAATCGAGCAAGCTCACTCTACAACTTTCTCCTGATTTCTGTTTTTTAGGGAACATGATGCCTTTTTAAACAGTGTTTTTTGGGTCGGCTCGCCTGCGCGCTCGCCACCTACAACAATAAATAACTTTACTCGCTTTGGGCGCATAAAAAGCATTTACAAACTATAACATCGTACTGGGCTATGATTAATTTTGGAAAATTTCTATGATGTTTTTTTCAATGACTCAATTTCTTCAGCGTGATTTTCGTCTCCCAGAAATAAGAACTTCATTCACCTCGTAGTTTGATTTTCAAAATCGCGGCGCGCTTCGCGCGCATCGCGAAACATAAAGCAATTAAGTTACTCAGTTGGTCAGCCCTCGTTCGTAAATTCGTGGACCCGCCACTGCCTGAGGCATCTTGACTATAGCTTTGTTTAGGTAGGAGCAAAATGAAAGTTTACAAGCATTACTATTACAGATGCCTCGACTCGTGCAATCTTTGAAGTCTCTATAACTGTTTTGAAATTCAACTTTTACCTCTGGAAATAGGAAAACTGCGGTGGTTTTTAGTAGGGGTAGGAGATCTACCGACCAGTGCCGCAGATTTTTAACAAATTCCAACACAAGGCTCTGTACTGATACACCAAAGAGCACTCTTAGATAAGAAATAGAATCCTGAATCCGAACATCTTGCGAAAATCCGTAATCCGGTGACCAAAAACCTGAACTGATCCGGATGCTAAAGCATACCAATCGTAATTTATTGAAGGGATCAATTGTCGTTTTAACCAAACAATTAAAAAAATATATATCAGAAAAAAAAAATCGAGCACAGTCACGTTCTATGAAAAAAAAATTCGAGCAGCAAGACTGGACGCGACAAAAATATCGAGCAAAAAATAATTTGCCACTCCCCCCATCAACTATCAAATAATCCGTCTCTTAGCAAGAGTGGATTACCAAGAGTTTCCATATTTACTATGTACGCCCGAATCACAGTCAGAAAAGTGTCTATTTTAGAACTAGGATGCCCGCGAAAATTCGTCATCCACAGGGTTCACACTTTCTCGCCACGCGAACAGTTGTGAGATCCAGCCTAAAATTAAATCGCAGATCAATGGAAAAACCGTTAAAATCGCAAAGATAAGCTAGGATATTCTCTATTTTGTTGTGTATTTGGTATACGAGCATTCGAGCCTGAGCATTCGAATACTTTCGCGCGCGAAACTCAAATCTAAAAACAGACACTTTTCTGACTGTGATGTGGACAAATACAGTTGGGAAAGATTTAAACTCTTGTTAATCCACTCTTGCTCTTAGTTAAAACATAGAAAGGGAAGCCTTGACGCCGAGTTCTCTGACAGGAATTAGAGCAGCGATTCATCGCCAAATCACATTTGCATCGGTCAGCCGAAACCTCATCATCCTTCAAGATAGCGAGTTCATGCATGGCAGCAAACAAGATGTTCGAAGCGAAGGCGAAGTGCGAGGGTGCAAATGATGCTACGAGGGACACAAATAAACTATATGCCCGACAAAAGTCATGTTATTGTCCTATCTCAGTAATCGTTTTCTGATTGGCTCAAAGTCTACGCACAATTCTGGCAGTTTGCAAGCGCCTGCAATATTTTCAGGGGGAACAGTTGTCTGTACAGGATGCACCGAACCTGCAAGTTATTTCAGCGGTATTTTGTGTGAAATTATAAAGAAAGCGCGGCAAATTTTGCGTTTTGTGTCTTTGAATCTTTTCTTTTTACGACGGCTGCACGCTTTGCGGCGTGACTCAATAAATTGAATTTATGTCAGACAATGAATAATAAAACAATTGTTGGATTCGGTTTTCGCATGACATGCGATAATCGTCAAGTCTTTGGTTTGTGCTATCTGCCTCAGCTTCGCTTTCGGCAGATAACACGAACCTCGGCCTTGACCAATTATCGATGTCATGCTCAACCTTATCCAATAATTGCTTAATACCTGTCTCCTATTATCTCAACGTTCTCTCCAAAGAGCGATACAAAATGAATTGGTAAGACGGCAGTTTCACTCATGATAGCAGAGCTTGTCAGGCTTGTATGTACTCCTCTCCTGGGTAGTATTTCGAGCGCGATCGATCCTTCTGAATGTGTCAGAGGGATTATTTGTCTGAGTCTCGTGATCTAATTTTGGAATCTGTGCGCACCTTTTTAATATCATGTCGACATGGGAAAACAAACACAGCAACAAAACATATCACAGACGCGCTTCAAATGTTCGTGGTATTTAATCAATTTGCTACAAGCTCCTGTGTCTACTTTCCCTAGGGGGGTACTTGGATATAAAAATGACGGGGGTTCAATGTATTTTTGGGGTATGAAATTTGTAGTAAACATATGAGCATCTTTTTGGGTGAAAATTTTACCAGGTATTTTTTTAGGGGGGTGAGGGGGAATGTATGTTGGGGGGGGGGGGGGGGGGGGGGGGGGGGGGGTTGAAACTTCTGGTAGGCGAGTTGCTTCCGGGGAATCATAATGGGACGGGCATCATGTGTATGCTGGTATTAAAAAGCCTTTTTGGGTACCACATTTTGGGAGCAGGTATTTTTTGGGGCATTATACTTATGGCTCTGGTATTTTGGGGAGTCTGACCCCCCCCCCCCCCCCCCGTCCCCGTCCTGATTTTTATATCCGAGTATCCTCCTGGGCTACTTTCAGTAATATAGCCATGATCCCTTCAACTCGTTTCCCGATCAATACACTATATTAGTTTAACTATTTTTAAGTCGTTATTCTAAAGATTAATTAAACATCGTTTGGTTGTGGGTACATCTCGTGGCATAGTGATAATCACCTGCAAAATTAAAAAATATATATATATATTTTATTAACGTGGTCCCCATAATGGTTTCTCGTTTCTATCGTCAAGTGGTAACGAATTTGACTTCCTTCAATATTACTGATCTTCGTCATCGATAACCACATCTATTACCTTCTACAAGTAGGGCTTGTTTCAGTCAATCGTTTGTTAGCTATCGCGTGTCGGTCGGTAACGCGCCGAACAACGCCACCCTCTCGCAAGGTTAATATAATAATAAATAGATTTAGCCACTGACCAGAAGCTGAGCTCCCGGTTATATATTTTTCCATGTGACTGAAAGGGGATTTCCATCTGTACATGGTGTGTACTATAAGCTTTTAATATATCGATTTAGGCACTGCCTAAAAGCGGAGCTCCCAGTGATTATAATAAATATCAAGGTTTAAAAATATATATTTTGTAACTTCAATGACTGCATCTGATTTTGTGAAAGCTCGATGACATAAAAAAGACCACAAAAAAGTTTACAGTATTTATAAATGCTTTTAGATCAGCGTAATAAAATTCCATGCAAACTTTCTGCTGTGAAAATGTCTAAAGAACTATAGCATTAGAAAGTTTTTTTTATGTATTTCGGTTTTGTTGTCATGATTTGTTATTTTAATAATATTAATGGGCTTTATTAGTTAAAGCTGCGTACTGCTGATTACTAACAAAAACTTACCTACATTATATACTGCCATAAATAGAGAATATTACATGGCCGCGCAGACATACAAATTTTATCATCGAGTGTTGGAAATTTATCTCACGAGTGAGCACACTGAGAACAAGTGAGATAAATTTTAACATGTAAGAGCAAATTCATATCTCCAAGCAGCCATGTAATGTTTTGTTTATTATATTAACATCAGTGAAATACTAAATTCACATTTATTTTAGGAAAATCTTTAAATTAGAAATCCCAAGGGGGGGGGGGATACTCGGATATAAAAATGATGGATGGACCGACATATTTTGGGGGTATGAAATTTTGTAGTAAAAGTATTTTGTTTTTTGGGGGGTTTGAAAAATCTGCGGGTATTTTGGGGGGTTGAAACTTCTGACAGACTAGTTGACCATCAAGATACTGCCTTAAGCTGAAGCTAATTCCAGAAAACATAATGGGACGGGCATGACCACCACAGGTGATGATAGACAAAGAAAAAAGACAATGCTGGTATTATAAAAAAGTTGGGTATTTTTTTGGGTATCAAATTTCGGGAGCAGGTATTTTTGGGGGTATAAAATTTATGGTTCAGGTATTTTAATATCCGAGTACCCCCCTGGGTAGAAATCTATGCATGTTATTTTCACTGTCGTGAAGATACCTTGGTATTTCACTGATGTTTATATAACAAATAGAGGACATTACATTCGAGATATGGAGTTTATCTTCAAGTGTTGAAAATTTATCTCACGAGTGAGCGCAGTAAAATTGATAGGGGTGCTCGTCGGGACATCGGAAAATATACCCTAAAAAAACAGGACATAAAAAATACACCCCCTAAAAAATACCTGTTTCTCATTTTAAAAGCAAGCTTGTTTTTAGAGCTATAAATGATAAAGGAAGCCTTGGTTTGTGACCCTTTCATTCATTTGTGTACCCCTAAAAAATACGACGAGCACCCCTATAAGGTCGACATGTGAAGAACCCCCCCCCCCCCCCCCCCCCTTTGCAATTAACATCCATACCGATATCTGGAAATATTGATCTAAGCTTTTGAATCCATTTCCTAACACGGCCCAGAAAGTCGCCATGTAACATATGATATGATGAGCGATAAAATGTGCTTTCAAACTTGTCAATTCGCCCTTTCTTTCATGTCATTTTCCTTCCGAGGTAATTCCACTTGACTGCATCTCCATTTGATTGTAAAATGTATACGAAAAAGCTCAGAATTCTAACCTCAGCACAGGTAAATGGTAAAATATTAGTAAAGAGAAATAAATGTTGTTTCTGATCTGCCGAAAAGAAATGTTTTTTGAAAATAAAAGTCCCCAGTCCCCAGTCCTCGGATGGGCAGGCACGCGCGCCGGATGTCGACATTTCCCGCCAAAAGCAGTTTTACGGCATTGATAATGACGTCATGTCACGTCAACCATTATGTGCCTCTTGCTCTCCAAGATGGTTTTATTTTATCCTTTCGAGATATTGAATTTTAAAGGATAACACAGGGATCCCATGTGTACACGGTAGGCACGTCCCGATTTCGCTGTGCACTATTTCGGCACTTTTTCGAATTTGGAGCACTATTTTACATTTCGAGCACTCTTGAGCACTTAATTGACTTTTGAGCAGAATTTGGGCATCTTCCGCTTTTCGGGCAATGTTGTAAGCAATTTTTCACAATTCAAGTGCAATATTTTGTCTTTCAATCGTTCACTGGAAAACTTCAGCCTCTTCCAAAATTTACAAATAATCTGTAAGTTATATAAGTTCGCTGTAAATTATGATTTCCAAACTGATGGTACATTTACAAACTGTATTGCTTTTTGTAAGTATATATAAATATCGGAGAAGAGCCCTACGTTTTCCAGTGGTTTCGAGTATTAAATGCACGAGCTATGATCCTTTGACCGTAGGAACAGTCGACTTTTGGCGCCCTTCACTGTTTGTGTTGTATAGCACTGTTTCTTAAAATTAATCGGTCAAATACTAACTGTTTTAAAGATTGAAGCAACAAACCAGATAAGCGTATCTGAAAATGAATCTGAAGATGTATTTATTGTAGTTACTGATCCAATAACAGTAGCAGTAAATTCTGAAGCACCACAAGGCGCATCGATAGCACGGAATCGAAAATTGTCCACCAACAAAGGAATGTTATGTGCTTTAGAACTATTGCTTGACTCATAGTTAGTAGAGGGGACTAACCTCCCCTCTACTAACTATGCTTGACTGTATAAAGGGTTTTCGTTGGACAAATGTTGTTACTTGAACTTATATGATCACCTCAATATGGTGCAAACATCGTGCTAGCAAGTAGTGATTTATGACTGTCTCTTCTTATCTATTCTATTCTATTTTTTTATGATACTTTTCTATTATTCTCGAATACCCGTGAGCAACTTTTCGAGCACTATTTCTAAGGCTGCGTACACACTTGGTGCCCGGGCACAGCACCCGAGCACGGGCACTAATGTGAACACTCCAGTTTTTCGAGTGCCCAAGCCCAAATCCCGGCACAGCACTGGTGCCCGAGTACAAGGTCCGGACCTTGTACTCGGGCACTGCTAGTGCCCGGGCACCAAGTGTGTACGCAGCCTAAACTTCAAGCACTCTATTTAGAAATCGAGCACTATTTGAGCACTTTTTCGCTATATTTTTAGCACTTTTTGGCGATTTTTCCAGCGCAATCGGGACGTGCCTAGTACACGGACGGACGGACGGACACCGGACGGCGTACGCTATAGGTTTTTATACAGAAAAAAGGAAAATAATTATATCTCGCGAAAGAACCACACGGCAACCGAACTTTGACACAATTATCTATGGGGTAATTGCTTTTCAGCGCACTAATTAGTTGGGCACGGCGCCATCAATTAAATGAAAAAATAAATTTAATTACCCGTGACGTTTCAAAATCAACTCGATGGTATACGGATGGTGCTCCGCTTGCGCGGGCATTTGACCCGCGCTGGAGTTTCCGCTAAAAAATGTATATTAATTTTGTAGAAACCCACTCGCATACATACTACCACGTAGGCTATAAGTTATAGCCTACTAGTAGCGAAAAGTGTCGGATTTGAAAGCCAGAAAATGGCAAATGACCAGAACAAAAACTTTTTGGCAATACAAATTGACCTACTAGTGTGACTAAAACAATTATTCCTCTCGCCCTCATGGCCTCTGAGTCAATAGCCCATTCGGCCCTCGAGGAATAATTGTTAAATAGTGAGTAGCGAAAAAACGGGTGTAAAACTTTCTAACATTGAAAAAAAAGTACGTTTTAATAACAAGTCGAAGGTAGTATGCTAGTGGGTTTCTACTAAAACAGTAATCTATGCTCAACGGACCCACTGTGCTCCTACTGAGGGATGGGAAGACCTGGCGGAGCTGCTCAGATGCGTAGCGGAAAAAATAGGGGATGGGATAGGGAGGGATGAAATTACATACACCTTAAAACATATGTAAGATAACTTAATACCGAGACAAAACACCAAGGGAATTAAAATATCATAGCAAAGAGCATACAACTCTTTAAGCACATAAACTCCTTGTTCCATAAAGGTGTACATAACCTTACGACAGCGAGCAGCTAACCAACTAGTGTAGCCAGGTAAGCACAGTGAGTCATGACTCATGACTATAAACCTGACCATCTTATAAGCGAACCCATAAGGTCAATACTTGCAGAGGCTATACACTACTAATGGCTTGAGTAAAGATTCAGAAGGCTTCCAGGACCGTGGGTCTAGACTACTCAGATCCATATGACTAAATGATACCAGAGAACGAGGTCATAATGAGATAGCCAATACTACACACTGTAAAGGCGATATGTTCCAAGGCGCAAACAGGACATCATTATAGCATGGGCAAGGTAAACACTGTACCACCATTCTCGAACCCAGGGTCCCTCGGCCTCCCACATGAACAGGGGAGCCCCGGGCACGAGAATGCTGTACAACAACAATATATAAAGTATCATACACAGAACAGGAGGCAGCCCCTTCCGCGACATGGCAATTATGACATGGTATGCTAATGAGTGATCCCTCTATATACGCACCAGTGGGTCCCCTGAGCATAGTAATCTATGCTCAACGGACCCACTGTGCTCCTACTGAGGGATGGGAAGACCTGACTCCGTGCTCAGCGGTTGAGTACACTCCAAAGCATACCGAGGGCGCTGCGCATAAACCCCAACACTCATCCGAAACCCAAACCCCTGTGGTGCGACCATACACAGACCGAGGCGATGCGACAACCCAAAACTCAAAGACCTCCGAAAAGCAGCGCCCCTATTTAGAATGCATGAAAATATGTGCATTATTTTATGTGTGTTTAGAATATTGGCATTGGCTGCCTGCCGATACCAGAAAGAAAAAACCACCAGGAAAACATAAGGCGGCCAACCCTCGAGCCAGGCTTACCAGGGATAGCTAAAGGTGACAATACGGATGTAGGCTAAACTGTAGTATAAACCCAGATGGGGCTCAAGGGTTGACCGACTTACGTGCGGGCCCTAAGGCCGGCAGAAGAACGCTTTGTCTCCGTCTACGTAAGATACAGTCAAACCTTGAGGGTGAAGAAGGGAAAAGGAGGAGACCTACTTTAACATAGCACTCTACGCAGCCATGCCAATACGCCCACATATAAAGTCGGTATCACAGACACTAGCTGGTAAGGTAATTTCCTAACCAGTGATAAGAAATACTAGGCCAATGCACACGACAGAGAAAAGCTGGTACTGAAATCTCCTTAAACCAGCACATGTAGCATGCACATAGCGCAAATCAACTAAAGTTATGAGAAATACTAGGCAAAAAACTGGCACTATAATATTTAAAGCCAGCATAAATGTACAGCAAGCAAATAACACATAAAGTGAACTCAGTAAAATCATGAGAAATGCTAGGTCAAATGCTCATGACAGACTAAAGCTGGTACTGTATATTGTGTTAACCAGCACATGGTAGCATGCAAATAACACAAGTGAACTAAATAAAATCATGACAAATGCTAGGCCAATTGCTCATGAAACTAAAGCTGGTACCGTAATTTTCCTAACCAGCACATGGCAGCATGCGAACAACACAAGTGAACTCAGTAAAATCATGAGAAATGCTGGTAGGCCAAATGCTCATGACAGACTAAAGCTGGTACCGTAATTTTCCTAACCAGCTCAATAATATAGCATGCAAACAACACAAGTGAACTCAGTAAAATCATGAGAAATGCTAGGCCAAATGCTCATGACAGACTAAAGCTGGTACCGTAATTTTCCTAACCAGCTCAATAATATAGCATGCAAACAACACAAGTGAACTCAATAAAATCACGAGGAATGCTAGGCCAAATGCGCATGACAGACTAAAGCTGGTACCGTAAGTTTCCTAACCAGCACAATAATGTAGCATGCGAACAACACAAGTGAACTCAATAAAATCATGAGAAATGCTAGGCCAAGTGCTCATGACAGACTAAAGCTGGTACCGTAATTTTCCTAACCAGCTCAATAATATAGCATGCAAACAACACAAGTGAACTCAATAAAATCACGAGGAATGCTAGGCCAAATGCGCATGACAGACTAAAGCTGGTACCGTAATTTTCCTAACCAGCACAATAATGTAGCATGCGAACAACACAAGTGAACTCAGCAAAATCATGAGAAATGCTAGGCCAAATGCTCATGACAGACTAAAGCTGGTACTATATTTTTTCTAACCAGCACAATAATGTAGCATGCAAACAACACAAGTGAACTCAATAAAATCATGAGAAATGCTAGGCCAAATGCTCATGACAGACTAAAGCTGGTACTATATTTTTTCTAACCAGCACAATAATGTAACATGCAAACAACACAAGTGAACTCAATAAAATCATGAGAAATGCTAGGCCAAATGCTCATGACAGACTAAAGCTGGTACAATGTAGCATGCAAATAACACAAGTGAACTCAGTAAAATCATGAGAAATGCTAGGCCAAATACTCATGACAGACTAAAGCTGGTACCGTAATTTTCCTAACCAGCTCAATAATATAGCATGCAAACAACACAAGTGAACTCAATAAAATCATGAGAAATGCTAGGCCAAATGCTCATGACAGACTAAAGCTGGTACCGTAATTTTCCTAACCAGCACATGGTATAGCATGCGAACAACACAAGTGAACTCAGTAAAATCATGAGAAATGCTAGGCCAAATGCTCATGACAGACTAAAGCTGGTACTATATTTTTTCTAACCAGCACAATAATGTAGCATGCAAACAACACAAGTGAACTCAATAAAATCATGAGAAATGCTAGGCCAAATGCTCATGACAGACTAAAGCTGGTACCGTAATTTTCCTAACCAGCACATGGTAGCATGCGAACAACACAAGTGAACTCAGTAAAATCATGAGAAATGCTAGGCCAAATGCTCATGACAGACTAAAGCTGGTACTATATTTTTCCTAACCAGCACATGGTATGTAGCATGCGAACAACACAAGTGAACTCAATAAAATCATGAGAAATGCTAGGCCAAATGCTCATGACAGACTAAAGCTGGTACTATATTTTTTCTAACCAGCACAATAATGTAGCATGCAAACAACACAAGTGAACTCAATAAAATCATGAGAAATGCTAGGCCAAATGCTCATGACAGACTAAAGCTGGTACCGTAATTTTCCTAACCAGCACATGGTAGCATGCGAACAACACAAGTGAACTCAGTAAAATCATGAGAAATGCTAAGCCAAATGCTCATGACAGACTAAAGCTGGTACTATATTTTTTCTAACCAGCACAATAATGTAGCTTGCAAACAACACAAGTGAACTCAATAAAATCATGAGAAATGCTAGGCCAAATGCTCATGACAGACTAAAGCTGGTACCGTAATTTTCCTAACCAGCACATGGTATGGCATGCGAACAACACAAGTGAACTCAGTAAAATCATGAGAAAAGCTAGGCCAATTAATGCTCATGACAGACTAAAGCTGGTACCGTACTTTTCCTAACCAGCACATGGTAATGGTAGCATGCCAACAAAACTGGGGAAGGTATATATGAAACCGTAGAAGATTCCAATAGACTTGCGATAGATGTATACACACACACACACAAAAAGCTGAAATAAAACGAATGACTGGGATAACTAACGAAAATGGGAGCCCAGATAAGAAACATACTTACGACAATGCAACTGGAGTTGTATGACGAAGAAACACTTGAACGAGAATGAGGGAACGACGAGAAAGTGAAGAAACAGAACTCAGAGCCAGCACGGTTTCACGCGGACGGGTGGAACAAAACCAACAGGACTGAGTAAACAATCGGACCATCGTACTGACTTGGCGGAGGAGGGTGTAGAAACCGAAAGAAACGAGCAGGAAACGAGGCAGACGGGGCTTTATTTCTTGGTTGATGTAGGATAAGGAACCAGGACGTACAGCCACGAGAGCGACATGGCAATTATGACATGGTATGCTAATGAGTGATCCCTCTATATACGCACCAGTGGGTCCCCTGAGCATAGTTAGACTATGCCAAGTGCATCCATGCGGAACTTCGGTATAAAAACACCAGACCAGAATAACTCGTGGCCAGTTGGTTAAGCTCTGCCCTAGTTGCTTTAGGTCATGGCTGCTCCTAACGACGTTAATGTGGTTCTGCCTCCGGCAGAAGAACCCGAAGCGCCCGCTCAACCTGAGGAACAACCAGTGGAAGTACCACAACCCCAGGAAAATGAGGTTCGTAGTCTTTACGCGTTATTTTACTTTTCTCGCTTCTTTCGGCTTTGGTTGGGGCCGAAGCATGCAACCCTTTCATTCAAGTTGTAGGTCCTTTTAGTTTAGTAAGCTGCAATTACTTCAATTAAAGATTAAAGATCAAAAGCTTATATTTTGCATGTCTTCAGCTCGTCTTAAAACTTGTTTAGGTTTTCCTTCCCGTCGGTGTTGTTAAGCATTTTACCGGAATAATCTCTCGTGTCGGTTGGGCTGGCAACGTTCAAATGTACTTGCATATTTTATTCTTATCGGCCGGGACCGGCATATAAAGGTTTTAGGTTCATATTTTATAACGCTTTCTCTCGGTTGGGGCCGGCAAGCAACTTGTTTACAGGATAACGGTGCTTTGAGGTGCTTAATTATTTTATTCTGGGCGGTCGGTGCCGGCGAATGATATTAGTCATCTAGACTCTTAAAATCTCGTGAATTTGATAATGCTTTATTCCGGTCGGGGCCGGCAACTTGTTTAACAGGACAACGGTGCTTTAATGTCCTTGAATATTTTATTTGGGTCGGTCGGTGCAGGCAGATGATGATAGTGATACTCTTCAAATCTCGTGAATTTCATAATGCTTTATTCCGGTTGGGGCCGGCAACTTGTTTACATTACGGTGCTTGAATGTGTTTATTCCTGTCGGTCGGGGCCGGAAAATAATGGTTAAATGTTCTATCCCGGTTGGGGCCGGCAAGTTGTTTACAGTAAAGCGATGGTGAATGTGCTTTATAAATATTCTATTCTTGTCGGTCGGGTTAGCGAGTAATGGTTCAATGTCGTTAGTATTTTTAAATAGTTTCTTGATTGTCCTGTTCGTTGGGCTGCTATGCACATAAGCTTTTGTCTGTATAATCTCTCAATGTTGTGGCCAGCAGCGCAAATATGGCGCTCAATTGCTCAAAATGCTATCTTCCCGGTCGGTATTGGTATATGCAACGTTTGTCGTTCGTGTTTTATGTAGTCCAATTATTTCTATCGGTTGGGGCCGATAAACACACTCTCATATTTTGTCTATGGTCGGTCGGGGCCTGCGTTTCAGAAATATTTGGTTCTTGTTGCCGTTGATTTCGGCCAGCGTCATGTACACGCTCAATTTAGTGTACTTACGAGTTCTATGTTGGTCGGTATGGACTATAATAATTTTGAAATTAGAATTTTAATAATAATTTTAAAACAAAAATTGATTTTGAAATACATAATTTTAAAATGGTTCTACTTTGGTCTACAGTGAGATTGTCTTGACATATTTTCTATTCCCCCCTCCCCCCCCAAAAAAAAGAAACTAAGGAAAGAAATACATAAATACATAAATAAAAAATAAAAGCTATACGACCTAGTGGAACTACTGGGTGGCAATACTATATATATATATATATATTTTTTCTTTATTCGTTTTAGTATTCGACATATGCAGTTCCCTTGCAATTTGCATTTCCTTTTCATAGTTAATCGCACTTAATGGTATTCTACAGAACCGTCACATGTTAACGGTTGCGTGTTATAGCAAATAGGGTGGATGTTACAACATATGGATATGGATAGTGGAATTATATAAAAGAAAAAGAAATGAATAAACCAATAAATTATTTTGTTTCTGTTATATCATCTTAGATCGCTAAACAGGTTAAAGCCCTGCAGGCTGAATTGGCTGTCCTTAAAGCCTCACAATCAGGAGGCGGGGGAGTCCCTGCTGCCCTCCAACTAGTTCGTCAGCTGGCTGGTGCACCACCTAGACTCAGAGATCCAGCTATGATCCTGAATGCTCTCCAAAATCTTGCAGATGAGGCTCGCTGCAGTGGGAATGCTAAAGCCTCTGAATACCAGTCAGTACTCCGGCACACAAGGCCTTATATGTATAGACCCCAGTTTGGGGAGCTTATTACAAGGCTTCTGGGCACGAAGGAGGATATTGCGGTGGCGTCAACAATATCCAAGATGATGAAGGCAGAGGGTACCTCGCGGCCGTATGGCAGAGGCTTTGGTCGCGGCCGCAACCGTGGTCGTGGTTACTTTGGAGGCTCTTGGGGAACTCCCTGGGGAAACTCCTATCAAGCAGGAAATCGTTGGGGTGGCCCTCCCCCTCTCATGTTTTCCTGACTGATACGTGGATAGACTCCGACACAGTTGTGCTGAGAATTTTCCCACCTTTTTCTACCTTCGCGGAGCGCGATAAAACAAAATGTTTTCCGAAAACTCCTGGCGTAAATTTCGGGCAATCTTTTTCAAATTCCCTAAAACTGTGGCAGATTTGTTGTGCTTTTTCGCCAGGAGTTCTCAGAAAGGTTTCCTCGACAGAGCGTACCGAGCGTGTAAGCACGCGGATCTTGCTCAAACAGGAGAACACAAATGAAAACAACAATAAAATCTTTTGGTCTGAGATAATATCAAACCAAAGGAAGTCCACTCTACGTTCATCGAACTGGTGTTTTTCGAAGATTTTGAACACGGCGTTCTTCAACTGGCAATGAACTTGAGTGTTGGTAGTCCCATTGCGATATGCTGCCAGCGCAGAAAAAGCAATCGCCGACGTGATTTTATACCCAGCACTTGCTAGTTTTGCTTCCATGCTACCAGGGACGTCCCTGATGCTACTCATTATACTACAGCTAACTTTAGGAGACTCAGGGATAGGTAGCACAATACAACGAGGCGAAATGAAGTTAGGTCGAATATCTTTTCCGATCTTTCACGAAGCACTCTAGTGAAGTGAGCGCTAGAAATAGGTTGCGAAAATGCCGCGGAAATCTTGGTTTTCCCGAAGATTGAATAAAAGCAAAACATTAAAATCTTTTCTTGCCCAAAATACTCGGACTCGGCAAGCTTGCTTCGAATTTTGCTGTTTAACTTTAGAAATTTCCACGGTTAAACAGAAGATTTTGCTTCCCTTCACTGTCTTCACGTGCAGTCTAATTAGCGAAGCAAAAGATTTGATTGACAAATGTCTGCGATAAGAAAACTTGTAGCGGCAAGTCTGAAGAAACATCTGCAAGAACGCTTTCATCAACATGCGGGCATGTGAGCGAATAAAGCGGGGAAAACCGAGAATTTGCATTTAAAAAAGAAATCGACCCTTAGAAAAAGAAAAAAAATGGACCCTCGACATTTTACCCTCGACCCTCGACATTTTACCCTCGACACTCGACCCTCGACCAAAACCTACACTCATTAAAAGGTGGCTCCCGAGTATTTATTGCTGCGACGTTAGGAGCAGCAACATATTCGCTACGAAGAATGATTCGCTACGAAAGGACGAGATTTGCAGCCGGGCGCGATTTGCATAACACGATTTTATTCGAGGTCGCTTCAACGGGCTGGACGTACGGCTTTTGAGCCTCACAATCACGACGACACATTTTGCGATGGGGGATGTAGACAGGAAATAGCACTCACCCATGAGATCTTCTGATATCGTCCGGCGAAACATCCGCTTTTGTAATGCCGGGTTTTACTGCATTTCACTGCCTTTTAAGGTACATCTGAGACCAAATAAATGCTCACAACGATGAGCTATACGTTTATTTTAGCTATCTGTGTTGTGCTTTGCAAGAGAAGCGCTATTTTCACGATTAAGTTGGGTTTTATTCAGTGTTTGTTTATATGCAGTTGCAGTCGCGTGCCAAAGTGCATCAGATTATCCGATTGTCTGGTGTTCGAAAAAGCTGAAGACCTGCAGTGAAATGCAATTTTTGTTAACAGCTCTACAGTCGTTATACAAATGTTTATTGTAATTCCCAAATTCCTCGGTTAAGCTGTTTGCCAAAGCAAAAGTGTCTCACCTTTGTGGCAATGGTTTCTTCTACTTGAAAGGCCCAAAATGCAGTAAAACAATAGGCAACAGTCAATCAACGAGAATATAGCATCTCTACCCCAACAAGAAGCAGCCGCTTACAGTCATGAATAAGTGTATACCAAGGCATGTAGATTGTAAAATCGCGCTCGCAGCATTTTACTTTCAATTGAAACCGCTAGTTTCAGAAATAGACCTCAACTTCTAGCGTACGTTTGACCCTGAAAAAGCCTACTTTGGGGGCCACCATCGCCGTGTCGATTGGCGAAGATCAGCGATTTTAGGCGACATTGGCAATTTTTCAAGAAAATCAGAAAAAATATTGCGCGACAATGAGCGATGATAGGCGATATTAAGGAAAAACATGTCAATTTAAACAGCAATTTTGTATAAAGAATTAACAATTTTTGTCACCAAATCAACCTTAATTCTCATATGATGCTACAAAATAATGATCATCAATAATATAATCATTACCATGTATATTCTACAATAGTCCTTCTACCTATCCCACATTAATCCCAAAAACAAAAAAGATGATCTCTATTACATAATATTATTATCATTATTATTATCGTCATTTTTTATCACATCAATCACAAAGCATATGCTATATTTCATTTTAATAATGAATCAAAAGGAAAGTAAATTGAAAGTTTAAATAATGAAAAAAATAAACTGAAATCCATGATAATAAATTAAATAATCAAATGCTAACTTGCAAAATAATTTTTTGTTTTCTTGAAGCTTGGAGATAGCTCCTTAACCTCTACAAAACTAACAAAACAACATTTTTGCTTATCTAGCAGAGAGCTTCCCTTTTATTTTTTTTCTGGAATCCAACCAATTTGTTGCAAACCAATTACTGGAAAATCAAAAAAGACACCAATGCCAGTTAGTTCCTGAGTCTGGTGCAAGCACTGTTTTTATTATTGCTGGTGGGTGCAACATTTTAGCATCGTGGCCACTTATCTTGACATGGTTGACAAATGGTGCAGCATGAGACAGTTTTGCTTGTCCCAGACAATTCAATTCGATAGTCTGCAAAAAGAAAAAAAGTATGTTTCAGTTTCAGCTTATTTTCTCTGTGAAGCTAAATTGCTATAGACCAAGTTAAAAATTTGGAAAAAAAGTAAAATCAAAAGACATATACATAATGTAACTTAATAGATAGAAGATTGCTAATGTTCATGTTGTTGCCTAAAGCCGGCTTTTCACTAGCAAGGGACTTGAAAGCAGCTGCGGCAATTCTTGCGTCTTAAAGGGGCTATATGTCACTATTGTTTCAACAAAATGTTATAAAATAAGACCGACTAAATTGGATGTACAAACCTAACAGGTTCTTTAATTTCAGGATTTATGGGCAGCAACCAGAGTCAGAAACAATTTCAACTAAAATAATTACTCACCTTTTATCGACACGATAACTGCAACCCACATAGTACGTTCTATGTTTTGCATTGCTTTTCTTGTCCTTGAAAAAGGGAGCAGTTTTGATTTTCGTTGGCAGCAAGACGTATAAATGTATACGTCGAGTGAACCGCCATCTTGAAAATTACCCAGAAGACCCTGGGAACGAACGAGGTTGGACACAGTTTTGTTTGGTCAGCGGCTATAAAACCGGGCACTCGGGGCTTTCTGGGATAACAATTCAGTAGGATTTGGTCAAGTGTCAATGTCTTCAGTGATGCATATTAATTTTCTGATGATTATTTTGACGATACAGGACTGTTAATTTGTATATGTAAGTATTTTAAAATTGTCCATGATAGTCAAGTGGTAGTGCCGATGGTAATAAGAATCCAAAACCACTATCTCTTTATTTTCAAAAGTAAACAATTAAAATAATTTCATAACTAATAGTTAAATTTAATAATGAACAGTGAAGAGAAAAATAAAAGTTTTGATAGACCTTACATGCACTATTGACACTGTAAATTAAATTGATTAATGGTAAGGCAGACAATTGTACTTTTAAAAGTACTGAAAGTTTGAGTTGTTCACAAAAAAACTTGTTAACATTAAAACGAAAATGTATTCTGATTAATTGTGTGATTCCAGAAAATATCCATACCCTGTCCACAGAAGGGATTGGAAATTCCAGATTGGTGTCGTGGGCTCAATTTTCCTTTATTTTCCATACAATTAGCTTACTGTATTTTTGTATGGAAATTCAAGAGGAAGTGTGTGTGTGTGTGTGTGTGTGTGGGGGGGGGAAGAATAATTCAATCTCCTTCCATGGGAGAGGTATGGAAAATATCTGGAATCACATATTTAGTACATACAGAAATCAATGAAGAAAATATAATATTCAAATCAGTAAGGTATCAGGGAAATTAATCCACAAATTTGAAAAAGAAGGCATGTCGCTGGTGGGCGGCAAAGTGCAATATTAGGTGACATTAGGCGACAATAGGTGACAATGGGCGACGATAGGCGATTTTAGGCGACGGTGGCCCCCAAAGTAGGCCTTGAAAAAATCTTCCGATTTCCATAATTGTTCTCACAGAGCTTAAGCAACCTCTGCACTACCAAAGGTGTAGTTCATTTGATATATTAAGCTCGTCTGTCTTGGGTATTTTAAATTTGCCAAAGGAGGTGTTTTTAGAATAATTGTTATAACTTGAAAATTCGAGCGTGAATGCTCTTATTACCAGCTAAAATCGCATCCATAGTAATAAGGGTTTACTCAGAGAAATGCCCCGGTCAGCTTTTACCATGCGATTTAAGTTGTAAACGATGTAATAATTTTGCCTCTAAAAATGTCTTATTCCGCTTCTGTTTAGTGTGCCGAGCGCGGATACCAGAAAAGTAGGGGAGCTTTTCAGGATTATATCGACTAATGTTCACTCTTAATTATATAAAAGAGAAAATAGAATCGAGTGGCAATGTACCTAGTAATTATATTCAACCATTCCCAATCTGCGCAGGAGCTGCCTGATGACTGGTTAACTGCAAACATCTGTCCGATCTACAAGAAAGGAGCAAAGAAAGACCCAGCAAACTATAGACCAATTGCTCTCACCTCAGTTACCTGCAAAGTCATGGAGCACATAGTCTATCATCACATCTACACTCACCTAGATAGCCATCACATTCTAAAGGATTTCCAACATGGCTTTAGAGAAGGGAGATCGTGTGAAACGCAACTCATCATCACAGTCGATGACATAGCTAGAGGACTAGACAATCAATCCCAAGTTGACTTGTTGATATGAGACTTTTCTAAAGCCTTCGACAAGGTACCACACACAAGACTCCTGGCAAAATTGGACCACCTCGGAGTGAGAGGCAATACCCACGGGTGGATAGCCACTTGGCTAACCAAAAGATACCAACAAGTAACCCTGGATGGAGCTTCATCTACACCTGTCAAGACCCGCTCTGGTGTGCCCCAGGGAACTGTGCTGGGACCTCTCATGTTCCTAATCTATTGTAACGGACCGAGCTCTCCGTTCTTATTACAACCCGAATACCCCGAAATAAGGACAATTAAACTGCCCCCGAAATAAACAACTAAACTGCAACGCTGCTCTGTAGAACTGATTTACTGAACACACATGGCGCACTGACATGACAGGCATAATTACAAATACGGGCATGGTGCCCAAATATGGCACAGGCACGAGAACTTCCTGTTCCATTACACTATATTAATGACATAGGTGATGGGATCTCCTCTAAGTTGAGATTATTTGCTGATGACAGCCTTCTTTACTTGATGATCGAAACACCAAATGATGCCGTCCAGCTGCAGAACGATCTCAACAAGCTATTCGAGTGGTCGAAGAAGTGGCAGATGGAATTCAACGTTGACAAATGTAAGCTCCTGACTGTTACGAAAAAGAGAAATCCCATCATCTCCACTTATAAAATGGGTGGAAAACAAATAGAATCTGTTGACAGTCACCCATATCTTGGCGTCGAAATGAGCAAGGACCTAAACTGGAGCAAACACATCCAAAACATCACAGCAAAAGCCAACAGATCACTGGGGTTCATTAAAAGAAATATTCGCAAATGTCCGAAAAGCGTCAAGATCCAGGCATACAAGACACTTGTCCGACCTCAGCTTGAATACGCCAGTACTGTCTGGTCACCTCATCAGGGCTATCTCATTGATAACATAGAAACGGTGCAGAAAAAGGCAGCACGCTTTTGCAAGCAATGCTGGGACCGAGAACCAGGAACAATGACCCGACTAATGGAAGAACTGGGATGGCCAAAGCTTAAAGAAAGGAGGGAAAGGCACGATTAGCCTTGTTTTATAGAATAACTAGGGGCTTGGATGCGATTCCTATGCCATCATATGTAACCCCTCAAAATTATACAAGAACTAGACAATACCTGCCTGAAAAATTTGCACCCATAACCTGCAAAACAAATGTCTTTAAAGAAAGCTTTTTCCCACAGGCAATAAAACTATGGAATGGTCTGCCTGTTGGCGCCATAACTCAGCCCACTATTGACAGTTTCCTAGCTAGCCTATACTGACCACATATATTATTTATTTATTTTTCTTCCTCTTAGTTGTATGATTGTTATTTTATACCTTCACGTCATGGTTATGCCTTTGTGAAGTATAGTATTAAACGTAAACGTAAACGAGTATCTACAGAAAGCGATATTTAATAAACGAATGAGAGCAGCTTCTTGTCCAGAATGTGCTGTTGCTATAATATTCAATTCGAGCTCGAAACAACTAAATTGCTGGAATTGTTTCGTAAGTTTCTTTCGTGAGAGGTAGAGTACAACCAACTGAGAAGACTTGCCAAGTTTGGGCTCGTCTTTCCAATACTATGTTGAGAAACATTATCCAAAAGGAGTCAGTGTCTCGTCACTCCAACACAACTCCAAGAAAACCTATATGTTTATGAACTCAGCGTTCTCGTCTCAGTGCACATGGTGCTAAATACTTCACGTGCGACGCTTTCTCGACCCGCGGGATCGGAAAAGCTACTGGATATTAACTTATCTTACTTCGGGACTAGGAAGCGTCGCACGTGAAGAATTTAGCGAAGTGCACTGAGGCGAGAACACTGCGCTCATAATATATGGGTTTTCTTGGCGTGTGTGTTGAAGCAACGAAACACTGACTCCTTTTGGATAATGTTTCTCAACATAGTATTGGAAAGACGAGCCCAAACTTGGTAAGTCTTCTCAGTTAGTTGTACTCTACCTCTCACGAAAGAAACTTACGAAACAATTCCAGCAATTTAGTTGTTTCGAGCTCGAATTGAATATTATAGCAACAGCACATTCTGGACAAGAAGCTGCTCTCATTCGTTTATTAAATATCGCTTTCTGTAGATACTCGATTCTATTTTCTCTTTTATATAATTAAGAGTGAGCATTAGCCGATATAATCCCGAAGAGCTCTCCTACTTTTCTACTTTTCTGACTTTTCTGATATCCGCGCTCGGCACATTAAACAGAAGCGGAATAAGACATTTTTTAGAGGCAAAATTATTACATCGTTTACAACTTAAATCGCATGGTAAAAGCTGACCTGGGCATTTCTCTGAGTAAACCCTTATTACTATGGATGCGATTTTAGCTGGTAATAAGAGCATTCACGCTCGAATTTTCAAGTTATAACAATTATTCTAAAAACACCTCCTTTGGAAAATTTAAAATACCCAAGACAGACGAGCTTAATATATCAAATGAACTACACCATTTGGTAGTGCAGAGGTTGCTTAAGCTCTGTGAGAACAATTATGGAAATCGGAAGATTTTTTCAGGGTTAAACGTACGCTAGAAGTTGAGGTCTATTTCTGAAGGGATGAACTTCAGACAACAAAACTTGGTTGAAGTTGTCTAAGTGGCAAGGGGGGTGCCCTTGGTCACGTGGTATGACGTCATCGATGACGTCATCAAAACAGAAAAGGTATATATCTTGGGAAGGGGTGAACCTCAGGCAACCAAACTTGGGTGAAGTTGTCTAAGTGGCAAGGGGGTGCAACAGCGTGGTCACGTGGTATAACGTCATCAATGACGTCATCAAACGAGAAATGTTTATATCTTTGGAAGCACCATACCTAAGGAAATAACGTCTAGGCATATGGAGTTGATTTTGAAACGTCACGGACTTTCTCGCTCATTTTGCTTACGTTATTGACGGCACCAAGTCAAATGATTAGGGCGTTGAAATGGTATCGCCCAAGAGATGAATGTGACCAAGTTTGGTTGCCATAGGTGGTTCCCTTCTCGAGATATGAATTTTTTTTTTCCCTGGTATAAAAGGTATAGCGTGCGTCCGTCCGGCGTCCGTCCTTCCGTCCGCCGTACGCGGAAGCTCATGGGAACCCTGTGGTATACTAAGAAAAAAAAATATTTCTCTTCAAGGGAACATGCTAAGACAACCAAACTTGGGGTATTTTCTCGGTGCTACCAGAGGGAGTGCTGTAACATGATCACGTGACGTGACGTCATCGATGACGTCATAAAAGAGAAAAAGAATATATCTCTGAAAGGGATGAACCGTGAAGTTATCTAAGTGGCAAGGGGGGTGCAACTGTATGGTCACGTGGTATGACGTCATCGATGACGTCGTCATAGGAAAAAGAGCACATATCTCAGGAAGGGATAAACCTCAGACAACCAAACTTGGGTGAAGTTGTGTTAGTAGCAAGGGGGTGCAACTGTATGGTCACGTGGTATGACGTCATCGATGACGTCATCAAAGGAGAAAAGAACAATCTCAGGAAGGGATAAACCTCAGAAAACCAAACTTGGGTGAAGTTATCTAAGTGGCAAGGGGGTGCTACTGTATGGTCACGTGGTATGACGTCATTGATGACGTCATCATAGGAGAAAAAGAACATATTTCAGTAAGGGATAAATCTCAGACGACCAAACTTGGGTGAAGTTGTGTTATTGGCAAGGGGGTGCAACTGTATGGTCACGTGGTATGACGTCATCGATGACGTCATCACAGGAGAAAAAGAACATATCTAGGGAAGGGATGAACTTCAGACAACCAAACTTGGGTGAAGTTATCTAAGGGACGTGTCATTATTTAGCGGGGGGGGGGGGGCTCTTATTTTTGTGGGGAGGGTCCTAATTTTTTTCGCGTGTCTAAAGGGAGGGTCCAAATTTTTTTCAATCCCATTTGGGGGAGGGTCATATTTTTTTCAGCAACATTTGGACGATGAAGAGGGTAAAACAAATGGCGATAGTGGTTATTTCAGCAAGTTCTCCATAAAAATTTCGGCGCGCTTCGCGCGCATAAACAATGACATCTTATATACTCTTTGAGCAATGAGGACACTACTGTTGACAAGAACAAGTTATCTTGACAAGGAAAATCAAACTCTCCCTAAATTTCCCTGCAAATGATAGGCCTGGAGGGCAAGTCACTATATGTTTGAAAGAAGACCCCTTAGGTAAGCGTGAGTTTTCGACGTTACAAGCATAGAAATTCGTCCGTTGAGCCGCGCTTCGCACACATGAATATTAATAATTCGTCATTTGCGGAGCGCAGTTGTGCGCATGAATGAATATAACCTAACCTATATAGTTGAGGTAGTGTACTTCCTGAGCTCCTGACAGGCTTTTGTTTACTATGCCGTACACAAAACATGTTCATCTACCCTTTCTCTAAAGCTTGATGAAATGCGATGAACAAACAAAAAAACGATGAACAAACAAACAGACGTTTATCAAAATTTGGGCGCGCTTCGCGCGCAACGAAGGATATGCGAGCCCGTTTTTCTGTAAAATGTTTACAGTACTAGGTCAAACAGGGGAAGGGAGATGTGGGATTACGTTAATCATTGTACTTAGAGGGAGGATCACTGTATTTTACCCGTGTATTACCAAACATCCTCCACGTAAATAATCGAGGCGATGAATAATAACCGCGGTTCCTTATGCACCAGTCAATTGACACCCCGGCCTCCAACCCCGGAACAGGGCGGAAAAGTATCGCGGCAAGGCCGGGGATTTAACACATTAATCTGAGGAAGGGCAGTGAATTTAAGACGGACCTTCTATAGCGGGGAAATTCAGCGGGGCATTACAGGGAATTAACGCTGAACCAGAAGTTCGATTATCGTGCGAAAATATATTGGTTTAAAGGACCGAGGTCGGAGGATTTTTTTAGGATCACTAATTTTTGGGCGAGTGAAAGGGAGGATCTCTTGAAACCTGAAGCCTTGAAAGAGAGATTCCAGCAACGAGTTCTATATCATTCTCTAGTTTATTTCACTCATTATGTTGAAAATTTCGGCGCGCTTCGCGCGCATAAGGGATGGCATCTAATCTAGTTTTAGAGAACTCGCTTGTGGGCTTAATTGGAATGCGTACGAATGTCGTCACAAGCATGTGTATCTTGGCAAGGACAAGTGAAATCCCCCAAAAGCCCTCCAGTGATACGAAATAGAAATTCGTTTGTGGGGCTGCGCTTCACGCATATGAACAATAATAATTTGTAGCGCGTGAAGAATAAAACCAACAGACTTTTTTACTACACGCAGAAAATATAACGTTCTGTTATTAAGAAGAATGAAAGAGACATTACATCAATTGGACAATAGTCTATCTAACAGGTTTTTCAGAAATAAATTGCGTGGGGGAGGATCCCAATTTTTTTTACCTACGACTGGGGGAGGGTCACATTTTCTCTGTTATGTTCAAGGGGAGGGTCCTAAATTTTTTTAGCCTTGTTTGAAAAAAAATGGGAGCCCTCCCCCCCCCCCCCCCCCCCCGGTAAATAATGACACGTCCCTAAGTGGCAAAGCGGGTGCAACTGCATGGTCACGTGGTATGACGTCATCGATGACGTCATCACAAGACAAAAAGAATATGTCTCGGAAAGGGATGAACCTCAGACAACCAGACTATCAAAATGGCAAGGGGGTGCAAGTGCAATTCGAGTGGTATGACGGCGCAAGACTACGCCTATGAACAACCTTTTTGCCTCGTTAACAGAAAAATGTGTAACCGGGAGCTCCGCTTTTAGCCAGTGGCTAAATCTATATATTATCTCATTAACACAGGAAAAATATGCAACCGGGGGCTCCGCTTTTAGCCAGTGGCTAAATCTATATATTATTGGCAAACGAGCCCATGTAACCGTTTTGCGATAATGTAAGGTACCTGTAATGTAAGGTAAGACCTTAATTACCCTTGTAATGTAAGGAACACAGAATGGTGTTCAAATGCTAACTATTGGTACGTGACTATAGACCCTACCTCGTCTACACAAGGGGTTGCTTGTGCTGGCAAGTTTCGGTGCATGGTCCATTACACATCTTGGCGGTACAGTCAAAGTATATTTGGTTGGTCCCAGAGAGCGAGAACAATGTAAAGTTGAACCTTTCCACGTGGGGATCCGTTTGGACAGCCAACTCTATTATTTCTGCAGGGCAACTACATGAAAACACAAATATTTCAATAATTTCAACAAGAGCCAATGTGGCTTTATGGCTGGCTCGTTTTTTGTTAAGGGGAGTTTCTGTACGTTTTTTTATTGTGTGCCCTATATTCCTTTATGCATTCATACTTTTCAGAAACGACGTTCTGACCTTATTTTGCGTTTCTGCGTTACGTTCTTCATTTTCTTATGACCTCGCAAACCTTGAAACTTTAAAGTTGGAATATTTTTGAAAACATGATTGGATGGTTCCAGAAAATATCCATCCCCCAAAGTATAGATTTCTACAAGATAAATAAAGTAGTAAATACAGTATTTGAATAGAAAAAAGCAAATCCCCCTCCCTCCAAATCCTTTTGGAATTTCCAATCCCTTCTGCGGATTTCAAGAGTACACGTCCCGTGGTGGCGGTGTGTGTTTAGGTGGGGTGGATGGATATTTCCTGGAACCACACAATATATACAAGCAAAAGTGGATTACCAAGAGTTTCCATATTTACTATGTACGCCCGAATCACAGTCAGAAAAGTGTCTATTTTTAGAACTAGGATGCCCGCGAAAATTCGTCATCCACAGGGTTCCCACTTTCTCGCCAATCCAGCCTAAAATTAAATCGCAGATCAATGGAAAAACCGTTAAAATCGCAGGTAGGATATTCTCTATTTGTTGTGTATTGGGTATACGAGCATTCGAGCCTGAGCATTACTCAAATCTAAAAATAGACACTTTTCTGACTTTTCTGACTGTGATGTGGACAAATACAGACGGGAAAGATTCTAACTCTTGTAATCCACTCTTGATACAAAGCAAGAAATTGTGGGCAAATAAGAGGACTAAATACAATAGCCAAACATTGCGATTGCGTGTAAACAAATTTCTGGTGCACCCCAATGCACTCGTTTCCTTTTTTTTGGGGGGGGGGGGGGGGGGGGGAGGGGGGAGTGGTTTGTAATGTTCATTAAATTTTTGGCAGATTTAATTTTGTTTGTGCACGATTTGCCGATTTGCGATGATTATTGATGGAAGTTTTAGGCGCATTAAGTTTCTGGATACAATGCTTGAGGCCAATCATTTGAGTGATTGTACCTATTGTACACGTGTACTACGCAAATAAAAACATTTTCACGCTTAGTTCAGAGAACATGGTACAGAAGTGCTTTTACAATATTATTATTAATACAGTCAGAACTATAAGTACCACTAATCAAAGCAGAATTCATGTACTCGACTCGCTACTCGCAAAACAACACCTGTATAGTAGACAACAACTTTCACGACACCAAAAAATCACTTCAAAACTTCGATCTTAAAGTAAAATAGTCGCTTTAGATTTCGAGCTCTCGACATACAAGTCCAACACTCTTCCAGTAAAACTAGTTTTTCCATTGGATAGTAAAGTGAACAATTCTTTAACCTTTCTAATTTGTTGGACTTTCAGTCTTGAGCAAAGCTCGCATCTCGCCAATTAAATGCCCCGGGGAAACTGAAATCAGAGATATTAGGGATTCGTCGGAACGCAGCGTTGGCATCCCCACATCTTGACTGCTTGACGTACACTAACTCCAGAATCTTTTCGGGTTATCTTGTAAGCTCCCAAAAACAATTTCAAACAAATTCAGAAGTTGAAAAATCCCTATTTACCAGCTAGGCATACCTCGAAAGCATAGAGCACAAGGGCAAGGAGAAGTACCTGTCTTGGAAATTAAACGAACACAACCCTTTCCAAGTTGGTCAGTCTTACTAGAACTAGTATTGATAGAAAAATAACCCTGAAAAGGTGTGAGCTGCTTCATCAAAGCGGAGAAAACCAGAAAAGCAAGAAGACAAAGGCAAACGTCACGAATATCTTCTAAACTAGCGTTACTATTAGCAAATTTAGAAACTAATTTAAAGAGATGTTAAGGAAGAACGGGTTGCCTGTTAGTTACAAGACGGTTGCATCAACACGAAACGCAAAAATTTAGTTTCACTGGATTATTTAACGCCAAGCATTGTGAAAGTAATTTAAACTAAATAAACTTTGCTTAACAGATGATATTGATGAGCCTGACTGAACTATAAATTAAATAAAGAGCAATATGAATGTCGCTAGCTGGAAAATATCCAATCGGCTCAAGATATTGCAATGTCTAACGCTTCCAATTTGTTGAGTGATGGTCGCCCTTGAATGACTGAGGACAAATGGAATTGCGGGCTCCAATGCGATCAGGGCTGGATCGTAATGCCGAGGACCAACGCCACATAGCCTAGAATTTATAAAGAAGGAAAACCACAACATTACAACAAGGGAAAACAAGATTCATGAAATGTATTCTTTAATTATAAGAACCATTGGTAACTATAACTCACTGTTAAATTATTTTGTTTAAGAAAATGTATACAAGGATAGAAACTAATAAGTGGAAACTTGTTTTACAGAGTTGTTATATATTATTATTAATATTTTCTTGATATTTATATTATTCTTAATCCACAATTAAACTTTTCAAAAGCATTGGCTAAACTCAAAGGCTTGTAAAGGAAGGAAAACCACAACATTACAACAAGGGAAAACAAGATTCATGAAATTTCTCCCATTCTTCGTGATCTCCACTGGCTTCCAGTGAAAGATCGAATTGACTTCAAGCAACTTCTCTTTAGCCTTCAAAGTAATCAATGGTTAAGCCCCTGCCTATCTATCTGATATACTTGCTCTCCACAAACCAACTAGGACTCTACGCTCTGCAGGCAAGACTTTGTTGGTACAGCCTAGGTATAACCTTAAGACATATGGCGCTAGAGCCTTCTCAGTCCATGCCCCAAGGCTTTGGAATTCTTTGCCGCTTGATGCTCGTATGAACTTAGCGAATTCAAAACAAATTGAAGACATTTCTTTTTAAGCGCGCACTCCATTTGTAACTTTTTATCGTCATTCATTATATATTTTTAAATACTAGAAACATCTGAAAGATGGGAATGCTCGGAGCTATGGCAGTAAAATCAGACATATGAGGTATCGTTGAAATGTTGTAGACTGTAATTTTTTTCTACAAATATTGAATTTCTCTCTCGGGCGCCTAGATCTAGTTCAGAACGGTTTGGTTGACAGCTGTAAGAGCTGGGTTTCGTTGTAAGCTAAATAGAATATGACGCGGTTGCTCACTTGCTCAGCTAAGTTATCGGTCTCACGAATTTACGGGCATCACTTTGAGTGGTCTCGAGAGGTTTAGATAAAAGCTAAATCTTGCATTGACTAGGTGTAGCTCCCGCTAAGTGCCAACGTCAGCATGAACCAGAAATATAAGCAAAGTATCTTAATTCAATGTTTCTTGACCTACTTGACCTACTATGGAACTAGCGCTAACACAAATTGTGAACCTTGTCCTTTAATAATTTTCACTTGTTTGCTTGACCAACTGGAAACCCGCGAGCCTAATGAACACCCTAGCTGAATTCTGATAAACATTGTAAACAGAATAATAATAATATAATGAGCTCAGTATAATATAATTCAGTATATAGCGTATTTTTTAACTTTTAGTTTTTAATTCTTTTAGCATTAAAATGTTATTTTTTCCTGTTATTATTCATAGTATTATTTATTTAAGGTATGTAGCTTTTTAACTTTTAATATTGTAAAGCGCTCTGGATCCGTATGGAGAAAAGGCGCTCTATAAATTCTCTTTTTATTATTACTAGTTGTAGCTCTCGCTAAAAGTGCCAACGAGCAATTTATAAATGAATCATGTTTGCCCTTTAATACTCACTGCTGCCTTAATTTCATTTGGCCGACTATTTTATATTCATTGATCCGCAAAGCGTTAGCATCACGCGGACTATAAAAGCGTTAGCATCACGCGGACTATAAAGTGACTATAGGTCACTTTAGGGACAAATATCTTCCTCTAAATTTCATACATGTAAAGGTTGCATTTCCATGAGCATGTGAACAAGCTAAATCACTGTGATAGCAATGATTGTGTAATAATAACAGCGTGAGAAATACATACAAACACAGCATCGCGGCGTTGGCTACACGGGCGCACTTCAGAAGTGGACCAGAGGTCAAATAGTAGATTTCTTTTCTGATACAGTGCTCAAGTATTTGGTTACCACTTGAAAATCCTGGCCCTTTGATTGGCTAGTGGTTACACCACTCTGAACTCGAAAATTTTTCTCCTCGCACGGCTCTACTAGTTGTAGCTCTCGCTAAAAGTGCCAACGAGCAATTTATAAGTGAATCATGTTTTTCCCTTCGGAAAATATGAGTTCCTCTGACTCACTGCTGCCCTAATTTCATTTGGCCTACTATTTTATATTCATTGATCCGCAAAGCGTTAGCATCACGCGGACTATAGGGACAAATATCTACCTCTAGATTTCATAAATGTAAGGTTGCATTTCCATGAGCATATGAACAAGCTAGATCACTGTGATAGCAATGATTGTGTAATAATAACAGCGCGAGAACTGCAATCACAGCATCGTGGTAACCAATTACTTGAGCATTATTAGTATCAGAAGAGAAATCTACTATTTGACCCATGGTCTTCTTCTGAAGTGCGCCCGTGTAGCCAACGCCGCGGCGCATTTCCCTTTCGTAAACGGTCGTTGCCTTTTAGAACGGTCGTTGCCATTTCTGTGAACGGTCGATGCCTTTTCAGAAAGGTCGTTGCCATTTCTGATCCCTTGGGACAGTTAGTAATTATCATATATATAGCTTCGTTCTATAGATGCTAATGAAAAATAGTACAAATCCAATTAAAGAGCACCTCCAACCCAGCGAATTCACTCGTAGCGCACTGGTTAGGGTTTGGGTTAGTAATTGGGTTACCGGTTAGGGTTAGGGTTCTAAACAGGGTAGAATTTATACAAGATTTTTTCCTTTTACCTTGACTGAGACATATCAAAAATATAACGTGACAATTTTCTAAGTGTCGTCCAAATGGCAACGACCGTTTACGAAAGGGAAATGCGCTGCGCCGCGGCGTTGGCTACACGGGCGCACTTCAGAAGAAGACCATGGGTCAAATAGTAGATTTCTCTTCTGATACTAATAATGCTCAAGTAATTGGTTACCACTTGAATAATACTCTTTCAAAATCCTGGCACTTTGATTGGCTAGTGGTTACACCACTCTAAACTCGAGAATTTTTCTCCTCGCACGGCTCTATAATGCTGCCGCCTCGAAGCCTCGCCTCTTTGCTCGGCTGCTCGTTGGCAATAATGCTGCCGCTTCGCAGCCTCGCCTCTTGGCTCGGCTGCTCGTTGGCAATTAAAGGCAATTAAAGGCATATTCGCTCCATCAATCAGCGAAAAAACGCACAACACAGCGATAATTATATACGCTCAACAGCGATAAATATATACGCTCAATAGCGAACTTTTACTAAGCAAAGACTTCGTTATTCCCTCAACAGCAACTGTTTTTTTACAGCAATAAACAAATGTAAAGTCTCGACAGTACTGATAATTACTGTTGTCATCCGGAGGTAGTTTGCTCCCGGGGGGGGGGGGGGGGACTCCC
The DNA here is from genome assembly GCA_033964015.1 of Scolanthus callimorphus. Lineage (NCBI taxonomy): Eukaryota > Metazoa > Cnidaria > Anthozoa > Actiniaria > Edwardsiidae > Scolanthus > Scolanthus callimorphus. The sequence continues at coordinate 25,801,894 of CM066920.1, forward strand.
ATCCTTTTTGGGCGGTGGTGCTTGTCGAAAACTTTTGATTTTACCCCTAAAAGGCACCAAACATGGCGTAGCTTAGTTAATTTTGACCCCTAAAAGGTACCAACAAGACGTCTTTTCCCTCGCCAATTTTCTTCGTATTCTTTTACGAGGGAAAATACGTCTGAAGTTCAGGCTACCAACAAGTGAAATTTGCTTGATTTGCTGAGAACTGACTTCCAACAGGTACGTTTACCTAACTGGAAAAAAATATTACAAGTTTTCGATTTTTACCCGGCTATTAACCCGACTACGACTATTAACCCCGCCCAAAAAATGTGTCCCGAACCCCGGGAGTTTACTACTAAAAATAGTGATCACAGCGTCTAGATGAACAACCAATATGGAAGAGCGAAATGAATAAGATCCAAAAATGGAAGGAAAACTAAGGTGAGACGTATTGAAAATGCCGCTGGGGTCGGAAAACTCTATGATGCGGGCCACGCAAGGCCTGGGAATACCAGGAGGAAAACAGAAATGGCCAAAAACTTGCGGACATCCATTTTGGAACAATGAGCACACAGAGGCGGCAAACCTAAAGATGACTTATAATATTCATCCATTATTCATAGGATGCTCATCCAATCTCTGCACTGGATTCGGATCAGGTGACACTACTTGTAACCCCCGATACCACATGGCTAGGTGTCTGATACAGAATACTAATTGATCTAATTAGTATTCTGTATCTGATACAGAATACTAATTAGACCAATTAGTATTCTGTATAGGACACCTTCCAGTGCAGCCCTCACTCTTTGAACAGTTGGATATTTGTTTCAAATAACAAATATCCCATACTGTCCAAAGGTTGAAGGGACCACTCTAGTGAAGTCCAAGTATGGTCTTCTCTCGTAGAGCAGTACCTAAAAAAAAAGCTTCACCTGAGAGACTATATGTTGTTTTAGTCCGGCTAGTTCCATGTGGGACAGGAATCATGCCTTCTGCGCATGTTTGCTTCAAAACGATTGGCGTTTTTTGCGCATCCGAAAATTCTTTCATTTTCAATGCACATTGTTTCAAATATCCCCTACAGAATAAAAGCTGAAGGGGGCCACTCTAGTGAAGTCCAAGCATGGTCTTCTCTCGTAGAGCTGTACCTAAAAAAGCTTCACCTGAGAGACTATATGTTGTTTTAGTCCGGCTAGTCCCATGTGGGACAGGAATCATGCCTTCTGCGCATGCTTGCTTCAAAACGATTGGCGTTTTTTGCGCATCCGAAAATTCTTTCATTTTCAATGCACATTGTTTCAAATATCCCCTACAGACTAAAAGCTGAAGGGGACAACTCTAGTGAAGTCCAAGCATGGTCTTCTCTCGTAGAGCAGTACCTAAAAAAGCTTCACCTGAGAGACTATATGTTGTTTTAGTCCGGCTAGTTCCATGTGGGAAAGGAATCATGCCTTCTGCGCATGCTTTCTGCAAACTGATTGGCGTTTTTGTAAACACCCGAAAATTCTTTCATTTTCAATGCACATTCAATTTAATATAAGTACAAAAGTTAGAATATCATAAGTACTTTACAATATTCGTGTCTATGTTGTATCGGCAGATACAAACACTCGCGCTACGCGCTCGTGTTTGTATCTGCCGATACAACATAGCCACTCATATTGTAAATAGTACTTATAGTGCTTGCAACAAGATGGATGGGTGGTACCAAATAATTGTTGGCACCTGCCCAAGAAGTTGAAAAGGCATCTACGCTTACATTGAAACGCTTACGTTGAAACGCTTACATAGCTGTGTGTGAAGATAGGCACGTCTCGATTACGCTGTGCATGCACTATTTCGGCACTTTTTCCAATTTGGAGCACTATTTTACATTTGGAGCATTCTTGAGCACTCAATTGACTTTTGAGCAGAATTTGGGCATCTTTCCGCTTTTCGGGCAACATTTTAAGCATATTTTTCACAAATTAAGTGCAATATTTTGTCTTTCAAACGTTTCCAGTATTAAAACGCCGAGATCCTATTATCATGAATTGTGACTATAGTTCTACCATGTCGCCTTACTTACTGTTGTCATGGAAATGCACGAGCTACCTGGTTCTTTGACCGTGGGAACAGTCGATTTTCATTCATTCATTGGCTCGTGACACTTTGTGTTTCTGTGAACTTTTGGCGCCCTTTTCTGTTTGTTGTATCCGTGTGTATAGCACTGTTTCTTAATCGGTCAAATACTAACTGTTAAAGATGGAAGCAACAAGCCAGCTAACGAATCTGAAGATGAATCCTTACATTGTAAATACTAACCAAATACGAGCGTCGTTAAGTGCACCACAAGGCGCATCATAGCACGGAATCAACAAAGGAATTAATAAATAAGGAGTGTAGGTTTTGGTCGAGGGTCGAGTGTCGAGGGTAAGACGTCGAGGGTCGAGGGTAAAATGTCGAGGGTCCAATTTTTTTCTGCAAATAAATGAAATAATTTTTTCCCGTGATACATGTTGAAATATTTTTTAAAGAATGCAAATTTTGGTTTTCCTGACTGATACGTGGATAGACTCCGACACAGTTGTGCTGAGAATTTTCCCACCTTTTTCGACCTGCGCGGAGCGGGATAAAACAAAATGTTTTCCGAAAACTCCAGGCGTAAGTTTCGGGCAATCTTTTTCAAAATCAAATTCCCTAAAACTGTGGCAGATTTGTTGTGCTTTTTCGCCAGGAGTTCTCAGAAAGGTTTCTTCGACAGAGCGTACCGAGCGTGTAAGCACGCGGATCTTGCTCAAACAGGAGAACACAAATGAGAACAACAATAAAATATTTTGGTCTGAGATAATATCAAACCAAAGGAAGTCCACTATACGTTCATTGAACTGGTGTTTTTCGAAGATTTTGAACACGGCGTTCTTCAACTGGCAATGAACTGGAGTGTTGGTAGTCCCATTGCGATATGCTGCCAGCGCAGAAAAAGCAATCGCCGACGTGATTTTATACCCAGCACTTATTAGTTTTGCTTCCATGCTACTCATTATACTACAGCTAACTTTTATGAGACTCAGGGATAGGTAGCACAATAAAACGAAGCGAAATGAAGTTAGGTCGAATATCATTTGCGATCTTTCACGAAGCACTCTAGTGAAGTGAGCGCTAGAAATAGGTTGTGAAAATGCCGCGGAAATCTTGGTTTTCCCGAAGATTGAATAAAAGCAAAACATTAAAATCTTTTCTTGCCCAAAATACTCAGACTCGGCAAGTTTGCTTCGAATTTTGCTGTTTAACTTTAGAGATTTCCACGGTTAAACAGAAGATTTTGCTTCCCTTCACGTGCAGTCTAATTAGCGAAGCAAAAGTTTGATTGACAAATGTCTGCGATAAGAAAACTTGTAGCGGCAAGTCTGAAGAAATAAAACATCTGCAAGAACGCTTTCACCAACATGCGGGCACGTGAGCGAATAAAGCGGGGAAAACCGAGAATTTGCATTTAAAAAAGAAATCGACCCTGAGAAAAAGAAAAAAAATGGACCCTCGACATTTTACCCTCGACCCTCGACATTTTACCCTCGACCCTCACGTCTTACCCTCGACACTCGACCCTCGACCAAAACCTACACTCATAAATAAGCATAGAGGAAGCGCTAATTAAACTACTTGATCACCTCATGATATGGTGCTAGCAAGTAGTGATTGATGTCTCTTCTCTTCTCTTCTGTTTTTTTTTACTATTCTTTTTTATTCTCGAATACCCGTGAGCAACTTTTCGGAGCACTATTTCTAAATTTCAAGTATTTTTTTTAGAAATTGAGGGACGTGTCATTATTTAGCGGGGGGAGGGCTCCTATTTTTGTGGGGAGGGTCCTAATTTTTTTCGCGTGTCTAAAGGGAGGGTCCAAATTTTTTTCACTCCTGTTTGGGGGAGGGTCATAATTTTTGCATCAAACATTTGGACGATGAAGAGGGTAAAACAGATGGCGATAGTGGTTATTTCAGCAACTTCTCTATAAAAATTTCGGCGCGCTTCGCGCGCATAAAGAATGACATCTGATATACGCTTTGAGCAATAAAGACACTACCCTGATGCCGTTTACAAGAACAAGTGTATCTTGACGAGGAAACGCAGACTCTCCCAAAAATGCCCTTGGCAAGTCACTATATGTTTGAAAGAAGACCCCATAGGTACGCGTAAGTTTTCGACGTTACAAGCATAGAAATTCGTCCGTTGGGCCGCGCTTCGCGCACATGAATATTAATAACTTCTTCATTTGCGGCGCGCAGTTGTGCGCATGAATAATGATGATGAGCCCTTCATTAGAAGCTTTCATCTAACCTTTATAGTAGCGTACTTCCTTGGCTCCTGGCAGGCTTTGTTTACTATACCGAACACAACACATGTTCATATACCCTTTCTCTGAGGCTTCATGAAATGCGTTTATATCAAAATTCGGGCGCGCTTCGCGCGCAACGAAAGATATGCGTCCCTCTTATTCGGCAAAATGTCTCAGTACTATAGGTCAAATAGGGGACGGGAGAGGTGGGATCACGTTAATCATTCTCCTCATGGAGGGAGGATCACTGCATTTTCCCCGTGTATTACCCAAAATCCTCACGTAAATACTCTAGGCGATAAATAATAACCGCGGTTCCTTAGCTTTGGCAGAAGTAAGAAAAAAAGTATTTCTATATTAAGAAGAATGAAAGAGACATTGCATCACTCGGACAAATAGTCTATCTGACAGGTTTTTTCAGAAATAAATTACAGGGGGGAGGGTCCCAATTTTTTTACCTACGACTTGGGGAGGGTCACATTTTTTTTGTTATGTTCAAGGGGAGGGTCTTAATTTTTTTTAGCCTTGTTTGAAAAAAATGGGAGCCCTCCCCCCCCCCCCCCCCCCCCCCCCGGTAAATAATGACACGTCCCTGAGCACTATTTGAGCATTTTTTTGCTATATTTCGTGCACTTTTTGGTGATTTTTCCAGCGCAATCGGGACGTGCCTAGTGAAGAAGCGAAACGATCCACGTCAAAAGAGCCAAAACAGCCTATGAGATGTGCGAAAAACGCTTCTGAAATAGCCCAATAATCATAGTCTACGAGTCTACGATACTACTAAAGCCTAGTTTCCATATAGTCTTATCTGCATCGTATCTGTCGTATCAGTCAACCGCGAAACAAAAGAATAATTCCAATTTCCATTGTTTCACGGTTGACTGATACGACAGATAAGACTATATGGAAACTAGGCTTTAAGGGACCGGTCATTATTTATCGCCTGGAAAAGGGGGACCACAAGAAATTTTCTAAGTAGTTTTCCAGTAACTCTCTAACATTTGCATTTTTGCGCATAAAGAATATAATCTAATATAGTCTTTGGCAACTCGCGCAACGAAGACACTACCTTCGCACCGTTCACAAGAACAAGTGTGTATCTTGGCGAGGAAAAACACACTACCAAAAATGCCCTGCAGTGACAGGCCTGGCGGGCAGTCACTATGTTCGAAAAAAGAGTAAGCGTGAGTTCGACGTTATACAGGCATAGAAATTCGTCATTTGGGCCGCGCTTCACGCAAATGAATAATAATAATTTCATCATTTCGACGCGCAATTGCGCGCATGAATAATAAAACCTACAGGATTTGTTTACTATACACAAAAAAAAACGGAATGTTCATCTACACTTTCTCTGAGGCTTGATGATATGCGTTTATCAAAATTCGGGCGCGCTTCGCGCGCAACGAAAGAAAAATGCGATCCCCTATATCTGTAAATTGTCTTTTTCTAGGTCAAATAGGGGTCGGGGGGGGGGGATCACGAAAACGTTTAACTGCTCTTAAGGGGGATCACGTTAATCATATTGTACTTATAGAGGGAGGATCACTGCATTTTGACCTTGTTTTACCCAAAATCCTCTCCCCCTCCCCAGGCAATAAATAATGACCGGTCCCTAATCAGCGTACTCATTGAGTGACCTAGGGATCCATTCAACCTCAAGACACATTGTGTTGAGAACAAAATTTGAGAATGTGATGGCCAGAGATTGGTAAACGCAAAGTATTGCTACCGGCCCTAGCAGTAATAATAGCAGCATTCCTATCCTATTAAGGAATAGGTCAAAGCATCCTACTTTTTTTCGTACCCATAAATTAATTTTATTTATTTAGTTTTTTTTTTTTTGGGGGGGGGTGGTAAGTGCCTGAGCCACCTACTTTAGAGCTGAATTTTAGGAGCAAGTATCTCCTTAAATAAAATAGATATTAGAAAGGTGAATGCTCCAAACGCTTTCCTCGCAACGAGAGGAGTCCATATGTGCAATAAAAACAGTACCCCTTGATCATGCTCTGAGAAAATGGGGTCTGAAAAAGGGGTTTTGGGTACGTAAGGGGTAGATACCGGTACCCAGCTCCTCCCCTGAAAAAATGGGTACCAATCGAATGTTTTGACCTCTTCCCTTAGGGACGTGTCATTAGAAATTAGGAGGTTTTGGGAGTTTAAATGACCTTGCGATTCCGTTTGAAAGAATTAATTCAATCTCGAATAGGGTAAATGATTCCTTGAATAAATGTTATGATCATGAATGGAAGTGTCAGATCCAACTGTCTAGAAAGCTTAAAACTCTGAATCTTGTAAAACCGCGTTTAGAATTTTCCCGTTATCTGTTTAAAATTGCAAATGTTCAATACAGAAAGGCGGTGGCGAGATTTAGGCTTTCAGCCCATCGATTTCCGGTTGAATCTGGGAGGTATTCAGGACTTGACCATGACTTGCGAATATGTACACTGTGTAACCGAAATGAGATTGGTGATGAACAACACTATTTTTCCTTCTGTTGTAATGATAAGATTTTACCCATCAGAAGTCAATTTTTACATGATGTGAAAGAGATCAATCCAACTTTTAATTTTTTTAGTTGTAAAGATCTCTTTCTGTATTGTATCTCAATGAATGACGAATCGATCATTAATCGGACAGCTAAATTTATCAATGATTTAATGTGCCAGTATGATCTACTATGATTTTGGTACAGTTTTCCATTTCTCTTAATATTTGTATGATGTATTGTATGTATTCTCATGTATCGATAACGGTATAAGTAGAATAAACTTCTTATTATTATCACAGGAATTTTTGCATAATCATATCCATGGGATTTGGCATGGGAATTTCGGTAATTTCCATGACAAATCCCAACCGTGTAATATCCGAACACTTTGTAATCATGGGAATTTAGTGACAAATCCCACGCTTGGGATTTATTTCACGGCAATGGGAAAATCGTTCTCATCCTTGGGATTCGAATTTCCCATGCGGGGGAAAAAGAAAAAAAGGCCTACTGCTCCAGAAGTGGTTCGAATTCTCCGTGGTAGTTAATGTCCTAGGGACCCTTAATAGTCCGTCTTCGTAACCTCTCGGCCACCCATGCTCACCAGACATACTTTAGTAAAATTTAGACCTCGTCCACACTACACCGTCTTCAAACGAAAACGGATACTTGCTCCGTTTTCAAAAAGATTTGCGTCCACACTTATCGTTTTCGTATTGTTTTCGGCGTTTTCGGTGATCATTTTCGGCGTTGTAGTGTGGACGATAGCCGTATCCGGAGCAAAAAGTATCCGTTTTCGTTTGAAAACGGTGTAGTGTGGACGGGGTATTAAACTTCTATAAACTTCTATATGGCTGACAGTCAGATATGTTTCTTATAATTTAGAAAATGCGTTTGGGAGGGGCGTTTTATAAATAGCCGAGTTTCACACTAGGGCAAGTTTTCTCGTCAGAAACGTTTCATGTTTTATGTGAATTCTAGTCGGAAACTTATGATCGCCAAACTTTCTCCTTCAAAAAAGTTTTATTTCGCGTGATCACAGAAGAACAGGGAAACACGTTCAAGAGTCTCAGACGGGAAACTCGTCTCTAGTGTGAATTCAGCAATTCTCAAACATGATCCGCGCTCTAGCTTATGCGATGCATACCGTTCTTTGACGTTGATGAGTAATATTGACAGAACAGTTTGCGCTTCGCGTTCACTTCGCAAAAAAGTAGATTGTCTTTAGTAATTTCAAATACAAAAGTCAGATTTAAGAACCACGAAGCAGTTGAACATGAGTGAGTTAAAAATAATTAGGGGTGGACCATTAAATTGGGGGAGAGGGGGTGGCAATATTTTTGCGATTTTTTTTTCCCGGGTGATCAAGTTGTGCAAGAATGTTTTTTTCGGACTCGAAGGCCATGTACGATTTTTTTTTCGGCAGACACACACACACTATATCTTGTAGTCATAACACGTTACATATATACCGAAACTTGTCAGAGTGAGAAGCATAGACAGCCGGACAGTGGATATATACCTTGGCGTTCCGTTCCAACAGGCCACCCGAATCCTATTGCTGTATGTATATGCATCAACCCAATTTTCTTATACCATATTTATATTGGTTCAGAAATGGAGTAAGTAAATCCTGTTCCTCTATGTATATGTACAACAAATTTTCTTATGCTATATTTATATAGGGTATCGCATTTTTCTATCGTTGCGCGCTAAGCGCGCCCGATTTTTGATAAACGCATTTTATCAAGCCTCAGAGAAAGGATAGATCAACATTCCGTTTTTATGTATATAGTAAACAAAGCCTGTAGGTTTTATTATTTATACGCGCAACTGCGCGCCGCAAATGACGAAATTATTATTATTCATTTGCGTGAAGAAGTCCAATGACGAATTGCTATACTTGTAACGTCGAAGTCACGCTTACTTAAAGTTCATATAACGTTTATTTTTTCACAACTTTGACGAAATCTCTGAAGTTTTAGCTTTCGAATGATACCCGAATTATCTTGATCCGATAAAATGTGCGCCCTGTACGTCCTGTCAAAAAGTGCCGAAATCGCGTATTTGGGTAACCTGTGGGAAACGCGGCGCGCGAAGGCCTCAGTTGATGACGTTGGGTCAGGCATATCCGATCTGGCCAATTAGAAGGCCAGGAATCTTCATGGCGCGTTGCTAGACTCGCGATCAAAATCAAAATACAGGCGAAACGAGATTTTTGTTGTGAATTTAATTTGAACCTTTGAAATAATTTATTTCAGAGATTTTACTTGCAATAGTGGCGATCAAAAGCGAGGGATCCGGGAGAATCATGATTATTTAAGGTCCCTTTTGAAAGCAGCGTTAGTAGAGCAAAGACAGAAATGGCTTGAGTTTCTGCTTTCGGCAAAGAGCATGGCAGGTAAAACTTCGAAAAACCACCAGAGTTTGCTGAGCTCGTCTGATATCTTCTTCTAATTCTGAGCTCCCTTTCTTTGGTACTCTCCTCGACTCAGGTATCAGCCAATGAAAGAGCAACTCAACAAACTTTCGCCATCGCTAGCGCGCTGCGATTTTTTGATTCGCATAACAACATAATGTTTGGAATATAAGGTTTTGATTTATTTCATATAAGTTTCGTGTGCGTGATGCTCGGAGCGAAGATTTGAGAGTAATTATTCTTGTTGAGTCAAGTCTTTGGCTTTGAGTTGAGTTTGGGCCTTTGGATTTCTCTTTGCCTCAACAACTTCGCATCACTCGCGCTATGAGTATCAACAACACAACATTTTTTTTTCAGAATGGAATATAAGCTTGCATTTCATATAAGTTTCGTGTCGTCCTTGTTTCACGGAACAAAGATCTGAGAGTATTTATTCTTTTCAGATTGAGTCAAGTCTTTGGCTTTCTCGTGTGGCTTTCTCGATCTTGTGACTCCCTCGCACACAAAACTCCCGCACTGCAACTTTCGCATCGCTCGCGCTGTGATTATCTATTTTTTTATTCCCGTTCACCAGTGGTCCAACCGCGTATGACATTAACTCGTTTTCTTCGTCGTTTCCTCGCAATCTCCCGTTTCTTCGTGGTACTTTTGTATGTCCAGGAATACTTTTAGTCGTGTGAATCAAGTTTGATTCGGAGTAAGACAAGATTTTTGTCTCGCGTTCGAATGATCGAATCGACGCGAAACCGTAAACACGTGACCGTGCCTGACCCAACGTCATCACTCTTGTTCCAGTCCCAAATTTACACTAATTCGCTCGTCCGCTTTTTTGAATAATGATAATAAAGATGCTGTAAAAAAATTCAGGTTTGCTCTAAAACACTCCCGGTTTTCGGTATTAGTCTCGCCGATTCTTTAACTTTTTGTAGAGTTTCTCGGAAAATAAACGTTATATGCACTTCAAGTGTTGTTTCACTTTTTTTGTATTCTACTCTTGTTACTGTTACCGAAATTGGATATGAATGATGGTGATTTTTTCAATTTCGAGCCCGTTGTAATCCTCATCATAGAGAAATGATGTTAATTATTTACCTTGGATCCATGATCGACAAGCTCTGCTTCCAATGGATCTCAGTCACTTTACCAAATATAGTTATTCGTATAGCAAAAACTTGTACATTTAATGAGTAGAGTGAAATAAAGATTGATTAATATGACGTCTCTATGCTACACTCATACAATTAAGATCACTTCGCTGCAGTTCTTGTGGTGACCAAAATTATATCAAAGTTTGGTTTGTCTTAGATCCTTCCCTTCACGAGATTTGAATTTTTTTAGCATGGATGACATCATCGGTGACGCGACATCACGTGAACACTTTATTTCGCTCATCTGATGACCCAGACAACACTACCCAAGTCACAATCATTGATGACGTCATCGATGACGTCACATCACGTGACCGGTTTACTTCGCTCATCTGGGGCCCGGTTCCTGAAAGGTGGATTAGCGGTATTCTAGGAATAAAATTTGCTAATCTAGGAATAAATCCTGGAATAAAATCGAGTTCCTGAAAGCGGAAATAGCGCTATGCCCGGGATTAAATTTAGTACACCTCGGGAGCAGGGAATAACTCGCTAATCGAGGAATAATAAATCAGTGAAAACAACACAAAATTGCATCTAAAATACACCGTTTTACTCACGTTTTTTGCTTTATTTTCACTTCATTGGACAGTAGTTTGCTCCATGACCTTAGAACGATGCTTCAACAAGATGACTCAGTGATTTTTAGTGTTCCTTTGTTTCTTTTTCCGTCATCAAAATAGAAAGATCGAAGATAAAGTTCGATATCTTTCAAGGCACATCAAGGCCGAGAGTGATAATTAAACTAGACACTTGTCGTATTGTCAAGAGAAAAAATACCTTTTGATTATTGTTTTAGTTTGTTTTAGAAACTAAATTTTCTGCACACCGCCATTTTGTTTTTTGAGGCCAGTCTCCTCACGGCTGCCACAGGACGCCTAGTAATAGTTGGCTTCTGCACTTAAATTTCAGCCAATGAAATCGCTTTAAAAGCAGTCAAACCGGTTGTGTTTGTCTTATTCCTGGAATAACTAATCCGGGAATAACTTGTGCTTTCAGGAACCAATATTTATTCCTAGATTAGCTAATCCTAGAATAGCAGATTTAATCCTGGATTAGCCGCTATTCCTGGATTAAGTTGGTCATCTTTTCAGGAACAGGCCCCTGGTGACCTAGACAACGCTACCAGGTTTGGTTGTTTTAGAGTCTTCCCCTCACGAGATTTGAATTTCTCAATCATTGATGACGTCACATCACGTGACCACTTAATTTCGCGCATCTGGTGATCTAGACAACACTACCCAAATTTTGTTGTTTTACAGTCTTCCCTTCACGAGATATTAATTTTTGCAAGCATAGATGACGTCATCGATGGCGTCATATCACGTGACCACTTCATTTCGCTCAGCTGGTGACCTAGACAACACTACCCAAGTTTGGTTGTTTAGAGTCTTACCTTCACGAGATATTAATTTTTCAAGCATAGATGACGTCATCGGTGACGTCACATCACGTGACCAATTTATTTCGGCCTGGTGAACTAGACGACGGCGGACGGACGCCGTACGCTATTATAGGTTTTTATACAGAACAAAGAAAAGAACGCAAAAGGAACGCATATATGGCAACCAAACTTTCACACAATTATCTATGGGGTAACGGCTTTTCAACGCACTAAATAGTTGGGCATAGCGCTATCAATGAAATGAAAAAATGAATTTAATTATCCGTGACGTTTCAAATCAACTCGATAGTATACGTTTTTCCCTTAGGTATGGTTCTCCGCTTGTTCGGGCCTTCGTTCCGCGCAGGAGCTCTGCTATAAATTACATGGGGAGGGTCCCAATTTTTTTACATACGACTAGGAGAGGATCACATTTTTGTTGCTATGTTCAAGGGGAAGGTCTTATTTTTTTAGCCTTGTTTGAAAAAAATGGAGCCCTCCCCACCGGTAAAATAATGACAAGTCCCAATATCAGTGAACAATTAAAGTTTGTTAGAGACGAAAGGCTTGTAAGACCGAAGACCGTACAACAGAATAGCGAGAAGCTCTCTAGCGTTGCTGTCCAAATTAATTTCAAAAGAAGAGAAAGCTCTTTAAAAAAGCTCAAATTCCTCTGATTCTACTTGCAATATGTAGCCTGTAGAGTAAACAATGGTTGCCGGAACAGAATAAAAGGGCACGGCCATTAAGATATTCAAAATTTCTCTACCAAAAAATTAAGTTCCCTTAAACACTCAGAAAAATACCGATACGATTGAATGTCTAATGCGACATAATAACCTTCATGGTGTTGCAAGGCACCAAACTTATTCCCCTCAATACCTTCTCCTCTGGTCCCTACTCCTCTTTAACCATTTGAAGCAAGTTGACACCAAGAAGCCATTTCAGTCCCTGTTGCACCAAAGCACCAAAGCACCAAAGTCTAGATTTCACTGACCCGGGCCACCGGGCCACTAAACTCTATGCTACAACAGTCATTATGTACTGTGTGGGACACCGTGCCACCAATTCTATATTTTACTGTCCCACTGACCCGGGACACCGGGCCACTAAAACTGTATGATACAACATGGCAATAGTAATTATGTACTGAGTGGACACCGGGCCACTGGGTCACCAAATTCTATATTTCACTGACCCGGGACACCGGGCCACTCAACTGTATGATACAACATGGCAATAGTCATTCTGTACTGAGTGGGACACCGGGCCACTGGGTCACCAAATTCTATATTTCACTGTCCCACTGACCCAGGACACCGGGCCACTAAACTGTATGATGCAACATGGCAATAGTCATTCTGTACTGAGTGGGACATCGGGACAGCGGGCCACTGGGTCACCCAATTCTATATTTCACTGTCCCACTGACCCGGGACACCGGGCCACTTAACTGTATGATACAACATGGCAATAGTCATTCTGTAATGAGTGGGGCACCGGGCCACTGGGTCACCCAATTCTATATTTTACTGTCCCACTGACCCGGGACACCGGGCCACTCAACTGTATGATACAACATGGCAATAGTCATTCTGTACTGAGTGGGACAGCGGGCCACTGGGTCACCCAATTCTATATTTTACTGTCCCACTGACCCGGGACACCGGGCCACTCAACTGTATGATACAGCATGGCAATAGTCATTATGTACTGAGTGGGACACCGGGACAGCGGGCCACTGGGTCACCCAATTCTATATTTCACTGTCCAACTGATCCGGGACACCGGGCCACTAAGGGACGGACCATTATTTTTCTGAAGGGGGGAGGGGGTTGAACATTTTTGAAATAAATTGTTTGCAATCGTAATAAACAGAAAATAAATTGTTTGTAGAGAGGTGAAATTTCCGGCTTTAACCATTTCAGGTCAATAAACAACTCCAAATTTTTTCAAGGCCCCTTTAACATGCTAAAACGCCTGGACAGGAAAACATTCTCAGTCAAAAAACCTTTTTTTGTGTGTTCACGAAGAGCAGGAACTTCGTTGAAGACGAGAACTCGTCTCAACAACTCGTCTCACCAACTTTTCTTCATTGATTTAAAATATGTTGAAAAATAGACTCGTTGAATCGAGCTCGACGCGGCAAATGGTAAACTTTTGAACTAGGCCTAAGTTTACATGCTGAATATTTTTTTAATAACCAAAAGGGCGGGTGCGAACCAGACCGAGGACCCAAGCGAGGCACCACCCTCTTAGTTAAAATAGCTAAAACAAGTCATAATAATAATAACATATAATAGCAAGCAGAAATTATTGGATGGTTTTCCAATATGTAAATGTATATAGCTACTGTCTATAAAATGGTTTTCAAAATGTTTTGTTAAGAAATGAAATTGAATCAGAGTAATTATTGGTCTCACAAATGCATATAGCTACGATATAGACATGGTTTTAAAGTTTTAATTAGGATTGAATATTGTTTGAAAAGTTGTAAATAGTTTTGTTTTAAAAAATATTGATGTGTTTGATTTAAAAAATATTGATCAGAGTTGTTGTTGCCCTATAGATAGATATACTAAAGCTACAGTGTAACTTGAACTATAGCTACATATACAATTGTTTATCAAAGAATGTTTTGTTAAAAAGCAATTATATTGGTCTCCCAAATGTCGCCCCGTGTAAGGTAATCCAGAATCCGGAATCCGATGTTTTGTTAGCTTTGGAATCCTGAATCCGGAGAATGGAATCCGGAATCCATATAGCTGGAATCCAGAATCCAAAGGCCTTGAGAATCCGGAATCCAAGTGTCATTTCTTTTATTTTTTAAAAGTCGGGCATTTCTTCACACAAGTTGTGAGGAAAAGATATCCTGTCCATTTTGACGAACATGAGCTTTCCGATTGCCAGCAAGCCTTGTAAATAGCTCTCGCAATTGGCAGGGGTAGGTTCCCCTGTCAGTAATAACCTCTCCTTCCCGTAACAATCGTAATGTCAATTTATTGTTTGATTCACTTATTTATTTAGTATGTGCTATTTTTCGTCATTTGGTATAGTTTTAGCTGAATTCCCTTATGTTTTATTCCTCATGCTATGCATGTTGTTGTTACTGTTCAAGTTGTTATTCGATATGATTGAGAATGTTTCGTGGCGTGCCCCAGGTTTTAGGCCCGTTTCAAACGTCGTGCTTGTCATGTGCCTAATTGTCCTGAAAATTATTTGGGATTAGAAATACTTTCAAGTATCAGAGACGGTAAAAATATAAGAAAATATAACCTATAACTAGCAGTTTCAATTAAAAGTAAGGGACGTGTCATTGGGGGGGGGGGGGGGGGGGGGGGGGGGGGGGGGGGGGGGGGGGGGGGGGAGGGGGGGGGGGAGAGGGGGGTATTTTTGTGGGGAGGGTCCTTTTTTTTTTTTTCGCGTGTCTAGAGGGAGGGTCCAAATTGTTTTCACAATGTTTTCAGCAACTTCTCTATCATTTGCATTTTTCTACTTAACTTCAATACATAATAACAATTATTTCGGGGCGCTTCGCCCGCATAAGGATGTGACACCTTAAATATACTCTTTCAGATCTCGCGCAACGAAGACACAACCCTCGCGCCGTTGATAAGAACAAGAGTATCTTAACGACTAAAAAATAAACTCTCCCAAAAATACCTTGCAGTGATAGGCTGCCGCGGAGTCACTGTGTTCGAAAGAAGAACCCTTAAGCGTGAGTTCGACGTCACAAGCATAGAAATTCATAGAAATTTGTCATTTGGGCCACCCTTCACGCACATGAATAATAATATTTCGTCATTTGCGGCGTGCAGCTGCGCGCATGAATAAACCTACAGACTCAATAGACGCTTTCATCAGCCTAACCTATGTAATTGAGTTAGCGTACTTCCTGGGCTGCTGAAAGGCTTTGTGTACTTTGTGTACACGAAAAACGTAATGCTCATCTACCCTTTCTCTGAGGCTTGATGAAATGCGTTTATCAAAATTTGCGCAAAAAAAGAAAAATGTGCCCCCTCTTTCTGTAAAATGTGTTCTACTAGGTCAAATAGGGGACGTGGGGGAGGGTCCTAATGTTTTGACCTACGACTGAGGGAGGGTCACAATTGTTTTGTTATGTTCAAGAGGAGGGTCCTAACTTTTTTTTGGAGCCTTGCTTAAAAAAAATAGTAGCCCCCCCCCCCCCCCCCCCCCCCCCCGCTAAATAATGACCAATGACACGTCTCTAAAATGCTGCGAACATGCGAACGCGATTTTACAATCTTCATGCCATTGGTATACACTTATTTTTAAACACTTTACATAGCTGTCAACTCACCCACATTAGGCGGGTGTCACCAGATTTTGAAGCTGCATTTGCTTATGCGAGCCGATATTTTTGCAAAAGTCCTCCTGTGCGAAAAATCTGCGCGCAATCTTTCTGAAACGTCTGACTTTTTAGACTGCCTATATAAATGCGATTTACGAATTAACTCAGCAACCACTTGTTTCGCGATTGCTTTTGTAAAAATACAAGTTAGAATATAGGCTCGCATAAGCAAATACGGCTCTTAAAAATAAATTCGAACAAATAGTTTAACAGCACCAATAGTCGAGGTTTAACATATCCAGAGCTAAAAGATATACGACCATTTTGACGCGACGCGAGCGAGTTAAGAACATTTTTGAAAAACGCGTTTCATTTTGTTGGAATGAAGCTGTTTTTAATGCGAAGTAAGCTTAATAAACATCACTGTACATAATATTTTCGGCATTATGTTATGCTTTTGTATAGCAGTTATAATTCAATGATGTGAGAACAATTACGGTCAAAAGTAAACAGCAAAATACCTTTATATAACCGAGATAAATCAGCCAAAATCAGCCTGGCAGTGTTAAAAATTGTTGTTTTTTCATGTATTCAAACATTTATTCAGATAAAGAAATGCTGGAATCCGGATTATTTGAGAGTTATGGAATCCGGAATCCACTGGTATGGAATCCGGAATCCAGTAGGTTGGAATCCGGAATCCAAGGGCTGGAATCCGGAATACAAGATCTGCTTGGATTACCTTACATGGGGCGACAAATGCACTGTGATAAAGACATGGTTTTGAATATTGAGTTATTTGTCCCCTATCGATAAATTAAGTCACCTACTTAAAAAAAGGTTGCTCTTGGTTATGCCCAAAAAAAGGAAACAGGAAAACCTCTTCTGAAGAATGTTTAAACATCATTTTTAGAATCCGCTAACCTACAGAGGATTAGTAGCGTCTGTGAAATCCCGAAATCCCGTGCTCAGTCACACAATGAAAATAAATTTGCATAATAAGTTACAGTCAAAAGATTCAATTCACTATTCCATTGCTGATTTCATTATTGAATCCAAATGCATTTTTCAATACAATAATAAAAATATCATAGCTTTTGCAAATCGAAACCCGTTTTGTGTCTACGATTCCGTGACAACGCACGTTTTCTTTTGAACTTTACGTTGGCGCCTGTGTGTCTGTTTTCGAAACATTCTGCACGTTTTTTGCTCCAAAAGGGCGTGCGTTGCCTTAGAATCATAGACGGAGAACGAGTTTTAGATTTCCAACGACTATAACGTGATCGTGAGCCAATCAGGAACGAGTCCCCGAGTCCTGGAGAAGGGATTGTGTGACTTAACACGATTAGTAACAGACGCTACTAATCCTCTTCAAAGTTAGTAGCGGATGTACACAGGCTAAAGTGCATCAGGTCGACGTAATCCAAATCGCAAACGTTTTTTTTTTGCTTCTGGCATGACCGAAAACAACTCGTTTTGAAATAGAGCAATGGTATGTTATGTTCAATATTATTGATCTCTTTTAGACTAGATAGAGGTATATGGAATAGAAATTATGCACATTAATAAGTTTAATTTTTAGAAGATTGAATAGGTATATGGAATAGAAATTTTAGAAAATTGAATAAAAACAGTGAATATATTATACTATATTTTATTTGTTATTGACTGTGATCAGTATGATATAGCTTGACGAACCCGCATACCGGGACAGTGGAATATGCAAAGGCGGATCTAGGGGGTGGGGGTGATTAGAGTGGCTAGCTGCCCCCCTTGTTCTCGCATTTCTTGTAAAAACCTTAAGATTAGCCACCCCGCTAGGCTAGGGTAGCGGTCTTTCTGCAAACAATTTTTTTTCAGACAATTTTTACTTTTTTTTACGCGGTTTCAAAAACATTTATTTAGAAAGCAACCGATAGAATCATAAAATATTGCCTGCTTGAATCGAGACGGTTTTAAGATTATAAAGAACGCCAGCCCAAAATCCAATTTGCGCCGGCAGGGGTGATTAGGGTGGCTAGCCGCCCCCTTGTCCTCACATTTCTTGTAAAAAAATTAAGATTAGCCACCCCCTTGGTCTGAACTCTGTAGTATATCCTTTGTACTAGCCACCCCCCTTCTTAAGGGGCTGCATCCGCCACTGATTGTTAAAAACTCTGGGCATTCTGGGACTCGTAGATGGGGGAGGGGGGCACTCAGTACAGAATGAATATTGGGCTTACACTGATGTAATTTTGTTTAAAGGTGCCAATCAAGTCTGTCTGTCTGTATTGCCATATTGTATCACAGAGTTTAGTGTCCCGGGTCAGTGGGACAGTAAAATATAGAATTGGGTGACCCAGTGGCCCAGTGTCCCACGCAGTACATAATTACTATTGCCATGTTGTATCATACAGTTAAGTGGCCCGGTGTCCCGGGTCAGTGGGACAGTGAAATATAGAATTTGGTGACCCAGTGGCCCGCTGTCCCACAGTACAGAATGACTATTGCCATGTTGTATCATACAGTTGAGTGGCCCAGTGTCCTGGGTCAGTGGGACAGTGAAATATAGAATTGGGTGACCCAGTGGCCCGCTGTCCCACTCAGTACAGAATGACTATTGCCATGTTGTATCATACAGTTAAGTGGCCCAGTGTCCTGGGTCAGTGGGACAGTGAAATATAGAATTGGGTGACCCAGTGGCCCGCTGTCCCACTCAGTACATAATTACTATTGCCAAGTTGTATCATACAGTTAAGTGGCCCGGTGTCCTGGGTCAGTGGGACAGTGAAATATAGAATTGGGTGACCCAGTGGCCCGCTGTCCCACTCAGTACATAATTACTATTGCCAAGTTGTATCATACAGTTAAGTGGCCCGGTGTCCCGGGTCAGTGGGACAGTGAAATATAGAATTGGGTGACCCAGTGGCCCAGTGTCCCACGCAGTACATAATTACTATTGCCAAGTTGTATCATACAGTTAAGTGGCCCGGTGTCCCGGGTCAGTGGGACAGTGAATATAGAATTGGGTGACCCAGTGGCCCGGTGTCCCACTCATTACAGAATGACTATTGCCAAGTTGTATCATACAGTTGAGTGGCCCGGTGTCCCGGGTCAGTGGGACAGTAAAATATAGAATTGGGTGACCCAGTGGCCCGCTGTCCCACTCAGTACATAATTACTATTGCCAAGTTGTATCATATATAGTTTAGTGGCCCGGTGTCCCGGGTCAGTGGGACAGTAAAATATAGAATCTGGTGGCACGGTGTCCCACACAGTACATAATGACTGTTGTATCATAGAGTTTAGTGGCCCGGTGGCCCGGGTCAGTGAAATCTGACCGATGACGTCATCTATGCTTGAAAAATTAATATCTCGTGAAGGTAATACTCTAAACAACCAAACTTGGGTAGTGTTGTCTAGGTCACCAGCTGAGCGAAATGAAGTGGTCACGTGATATGACGCCATCGATGACGTCATCTATGCTTGAAAAATTAATATCTCGTGAAGGGAAGACTGTAAAACAACAAAATTTGGGTAGTGTTGTCTAGATCACCAGATCTAGACCCAGTGGCCCGCTGTCCCACTCAGTACATAATGACTATTCCATGTGCACTCGTGCGTAACGCTGACTATTTAAGCGGACTAAACAATTACTCAGCCTCTTTCGTTAGCGCCTTCCTCTCGTTTGGTTGGTTGTGGTCTGCGCCGTTGTTTTTTTTTTTCGTTTTCCAGATTTTCTCTCGTTTGCAATGGCTGAGCAAGTTCCTGCTAGACCTGTGGTTGTTCTCCCTGCGCCTATGGCTCCGGAAGCTCCTGCAGCGGCTCCCGTTCCTGTTATTGGCCCTGGACCTGTGGCTGACAATCCTCCGGTTGCTGATAATCCTCCGGTGGAAGTCGTTCCTGTTGCCCCGGCTATTGCAGAACCGGCCGGCGCTGCTCCCAATGCTGTCCCCAATGCTCCTCCTAACGCAGAGCAGGTCAGTATGATTCTTTCTATCGTATTCTATTCCTTTGGGCTGTACTCGTGCCGGTTGAGGCCGGGCCGTTTTATTAGGTTAAATTTCATGTCTCGTGCGTTCTAGATGTTCGCTCTCGCTGCTCTGTTTATATTCGCGGTTCTTGGTTTCTACTCTCTCACATTTTGCCTAACACTCCGGCTCCTCATTCGGTTATTCGTCCCTGTTATCATTGTAGTTCCTCGCTAGTTAACTTTTCTATATTTTGGTCGCGTTCTCGCTCGGTATATCTCACATTTTCAATTTTGAATTCAGTTTCCACACACCGGTTTAAGCCTTTAGACTTTAGGTATTCTCTGTTCTGTATCTGTTTGGTTTTTAGCATCGTTCTTAGCATTTCTTTAGCTTTCGTACCTATTTCCTTTTGGTTACCGCAATTTATTCCTTCATATTTCTGTCCACCTCGTGTAGTTTTCCCGGTTGGTGCCGTAATTAGTCCCCCTTTGTTCTTTGTTTACCCTATTTTAAAACAATCTATTCGAGTTTGGTGTGTTTTTCACGAGTACTAGCCCGTCTATCTTTTCGCTGGGTTGCAATATTTATTGAAAGCCAGGCTTTCTTGTATTTAGAATTACAATTCTATTGAGTTCCTCGTAGCCATAAGCCTTAGTTTCTCCACTACTGGTAATAACTTTATCGGGAATAGGCCCAATTATTACTCATATCAGGGTTAATTGTATTGTATGGTTGCGGCCATCCACGTTTATTTTCAAGTGTTGCTTGCCCGTAAAAAATGTTTTTCTTGGGTAGAGGCCCAAATAATGTATAACGCAAAAATTATCGGGTAGAGGCCCGAAAAAAAAAAAAAAAAAAACAGGAGAAAGGGTTGAGGCCCAAGCATGGTTTTTCTTGGGTAGAGGCCCAAATGTATAACGCAAAAATTCTCGGGTAGAGGCCCGAACAGAAAAAAAAAAAAAAATGGGTTGAGGCCCAAGCATAGTTTTTCTTGGGTAGAGGCCCAAATGTATAACGCAAAAATTCTCGGGTAGAGGCCCGAACAAAAAAAAAAAAAAATGGGTTGAGGCCCAAGCATGGCTTTTAAATGCCCTGTGTATGTCGGGTAGAGGCCCGTTCTGTATTAAGGGTCGAGGCCCAAGCATAATGAGAAGAACATATATATATCGGGTGGAGGCCGATAGGGAAGTGGTATATTTAAATAATTATACTTTCAATAAGGATGCAATAGCAATAATACTTATAACAATAGCTGTACTAATCATAATAATAATAATGATAATGATAATATTGGGTGGAGGCCCTGCCAATTTTAAAGTATTCTCAAGCATATATTACTTTTGTTTGTGTCAGATGGCGACTCAGCTTGCAGCCATGCAGAAAGAGATTAGCAGTTTGAAGGCAGCAAAGCCTGAGGGTGGTGTAGCAGCCTCATTGGCCCTGGTGCGACAGCTTGCGGGGGCTCCAGCACGCCTGCGCGACCCGGGAATGATTCAGGCTGCTCTACAGCGTCTAGCAGACGACGCCCGTGTTGCAGGAGACCCAAAGGCGGCAGAGTATGAAGCCATCGTTAGGCAGTGCCGACGACTGATGTATGCACCAGAGCTTGGGGAGATCCTTACACGCCTTTTGGGTACTAAGGAGGAGAGCACTGTAGCAGTGATGATTGCTAAAATGACTAAACCAAGGAGCGGTCCCTCCCCATATAACCCGTACCCATATGCCCCGCCTAGGAGACAGCGTGGAGGTGGATACCAAGCTAGGGGAAGCTACAGGAACAACACACGATTTGGAGCTGGTCGAGCTACTAATATGAATAATATGTTCTGTTATCATTGCGGTCAGCCGGGTCATTTTCAGAGGCACTGTCCCCAACTTTCGGGGGCAAAATAGAAGCTCTGTATGTTGATGTATGCCTACCATTTGCATAATAAAGTGCTAAGTTGTTCTCTCTATTTCGTTGCTTGTATTCGGTGGCTATTTAGTGTCGGCTTAAGGTATACATAGTCTTGTAGGCCGGCTTATATATTTCACCACTTCCGTTTCGGTCACGTTTACTTAATCATCCCTGTCAACTTTCATGCACTTTGTATCTATTTCGCGCAATTTCTATTTCGCTTACAAGTTTCATTTCGTTCGGTTTTGCGATCTTCGTCGTTTTGTCGTTCCTGGATGGGGCTTCTACGCCCTTATGCGTCAGCTATCTGGGATCGACATTTCGGTGGGCTCGCCCTTCAATTTCGTTTCGCTTTTGGCTCATCGTTTCTTTCTTTTGCACCACCTCTAGGCCCCCCCTGCTCGTAAGCGTTTTAAAGGCAGCTCATTTGCACAAGCCATGATTGTCGCGGCTAGTCATAAGCGGGAGGTGGCATGGTGCGATTGGAAGGGCGAGCCCGTCGAAATGGTCGGTCCCAGACCCCCTCCTTCGTTCGTATCCCAGACGGTATGCAAAGGCCATCCTGAATGGGCAATTCTGCGTGACCCATCTGCGTTCATCCCAGGGGCACTTCACGATAAATACCACTTATGGGATTATATAACCCCAGAAGGCGTGACCGTTGATTTGTTATCGTACATAAGAGAGGGCGTGGACGCATGGTCTCTCCTTCTGCCCTTCAACGGTCGTTTTCAAAGTCAGGTGTATAATTCGGATTTCCCTCCAGTAAAGGAGTTTGACAATAGCCCTTCATGTGTCCCCTTCAAGCATTTTATTTCCACGACCATTTTGGAGCGAGTATCTAACGGTTCTATGATATTCTGGGGCGAGGTGGGCGTGGTCTCTCCCCTCATTTGGTTATGCCTATAACCATAGAGCCCACTAAGCCCCGGATGTGCCATGATGAACGTTTTCTGAATTTGTGGGTTCGTGATCTCCCATTCAATTTGGATTACCTGTCTGACCTCCCCCGGTATGTCGGGAGGAACCATTTCCAATCGGTTTGTGACGACAAGAGTGGGTACGACCACATATGTTTGACCCCGTCTAGTAGGACATTGTTTGGCTTGAAATGGGAAGGTTGCTATTTTGTCTACACAACTTTACCGTTTGGTTGGAAGGCGAGTGCCTATATTTATCATTCTATTGGAGCACTCGCCACTAATCATATCCGTTCACTTGGGGTGCCAAGCTCCCAATACATTGACGATCGCCACATGGGGCAGTTAGTGGTTTCTGACGAATGTAACTGGACCAATCACGAAAAGGGCCAGGCAGCTGCGTACATCGCTATAACAGTCCTCACAGATCTCGGGTACACTTTGGCGTTATCTAAATCTACACTAGAGCCGTGTACGTCAGTTCGTTTCCTTGGTTACATATCTGATTCTGTTCGCTCCGCATTTATTCTCCCAGAAGACAAAAGGTAAAATTCAGCGCTCTTAGAGAGGATATCCTATCCCGAGACTTTGTTGATTTAAAGATTTTACAACGATTTTCCGGCAAGACTACGTCTTTTGCAATAGCAGTCCCGGCGGCTCGTTTGTATACGCGCGCGGTGTACAGAGCAGTTGGCGCAGCAACGAGAAAGCAGCATACGAGGGTTAAAATAGGCGGTGGATTGCGGAAAGAAATAGCGCATTGGAGGTTTTTAGATTCATGGCAGGGTTTTCTCCCGTGGTTCGAGGAGCGTCATCGCGTGATTAAACTCTTTTCCGATGCATCCAACTCCGGCTGGGGAGGGGTTGTTATGGAAGACGTACCATTCGTAGTACGAGACTACTGGGATCCCCTAATGGCAGCAAAGCATATTGGGCTCAAGGAAGCGGAAGGACTTCGCCTTACTTTAGTCGCCGCCGCTAGTTCTCTGAGGAATTGCCGAGTAGATGCCTTCACCGATAATATGGTACTGATGAAGGCGTGGCGCAACCAAGGGGGGAGGAGCAAGCCTCTTTCCAATGCAATCAAGGAGATATACGAGACAGCCTTAAGCTTGAACATTGCCTTGACAACCCATTTCGTGCCGTCCGCGGATAACCCGGCCGACAGCCCTTCTAGGGCCTTATCTGATGGCGATTGTATGTTATCCCCTCGACTCTGGCATTGGCTTGAATCTCGGTGGGGGTCACACTCGCTTGATCTCATGTCGTTGGACTCTAATGTACAGTGCGACATCACTGGTCAGCCCCTGAGACACTTCACTCCCTGGCCTACCCAAGATTCAGCGGGGGTGAACGTGTTTTCGCAGACTTTGCCTTCGTCCGAAAATGCCTACGTTTTCCCCCCACTCGTTATGGTTGCCCCTACCCTTAAGTTCCTGCTTGAATCGTGTGACTGTCCCTTCACCTTTGTCGCCCTCGATGTATTCCCAAGGAGATTTTGGTGGCCCTTGCTCGCAAGAGGGGCTCAAGAGTCACTTCTGCTGGGGTCTAAAGGCGATTGGGGTGCCCTCCTCTTCCCCAACCCCGATGGAAGTTTTATCCCAAAGCCACTGGAGTGGGATTTATTGGCGTTCCGTTTCTCAAGATGTGTATGAACGCTACTGGGCTTTCGTTATTTTAGGCGATCCCACGGATCTGGAAACCGGCGCATGCGTGCACACGATGTCGCTACCCCAACGATGACTGCGCTAAGTTTTGTCAGCAATGCGGATGCAAACAGCAATATCGCGAGCCCCTGCCTGGTGCCTCTGTGGGGGTAGATGTAAAGCAACTAGACGGACGAATTGCGGACCTCCAGAGAACGGCGGCCAACACGCCTTATGGGAAGCAGAAGTCGCAGCTCGAAAAGGAATTGCAGGTTTTCCTGTCTTCCTTACAAGCCACTCTGTCCATAGCCAATTGCATGCCGAGGGACGTAGTGCGTTTCCTTGTTTGGAAAGATCGTCGCGGTAACACTCCGGTGCACCGCCAACAGTGTCGCACTCTGGGGAACTCAGGTGACCGAGCATGCGATTGTCCTCGGCGCTTAGCGGCGGGCACTGTGGACTCTGTTATTGGAAAGCTTCGCACAATATTCAAGACTGCGGGCCGGGCCGGCGAGTGGGACGACCGCATCGGGTGGGGAAACCCGGCATCTCACATTTCGGTCAAACAGTATTTAAAATCCGTCCGAAAGGAGCAAGCAGCGGCGGGGGTATCCCCACGGCAGGCAAAGCCAGTTTTCTTCGACAAATTTCGCCGAGTGGTGGATCATGTGCGAACGCTTCTACAGGACCCTTCCGCCACCGCCGTTCAACAATATATCTGGGCGAGGGATCTGTCTTTCTTTACGCTCGAATTTTTCTCGGGCAACAGGGCATCTGATTTGGGAAGGGTCAAGACAAGGGACGTCCTTAAAAATCCGGATGGCAAGAGTCTGTTGTTCGTGCAGCGCGTAGGAAAGACTTTGCGGGACGGTCGTACTAGGCCCCTCCCCGTTAGGCAGTGCGGCGACCCGACCATCTGCCCTGTGCGCAACCTGCAGTTCTACGTGGGACTGGCTACTGCTTTGAATATAACGCTCTCCGATGGGTACCTCTTTCGGACCACCACCCATAGGCGTACTGTTGCTAGTACACCTTTCCTCGCCGCGGCTGCCCAAGCGAGGCTCTCGTCCTATCTGACCGATCTAGGAATTCATGGTGGCGAGAGTGTTCACGGGTTTAGAGGCGGGGCGGCAATATTGCTCAGGCTACTCGGCGCATCTAAGGAGGAGATCGCACATCACGTAGGCTGGCGCTCAACGTCCATGGTTGACCACTATACTCAGCTAGACAAGGTTCTGACGGCAGCGCCAGATCCCACGACTATGGACGCACTGGCAGAAAGTACTGTGAGCACTGGCGACGGCGCGCGGGCCGCAACTTTAGGATCTCAGTTTCGGGATTGTGATCATCTTGTAGGCTTTTCGCAGGCATTTGTTTAGCACACACTTTATATTCGGTTGCGTGTGTGTAAGGAAGGATTCTAGAGAGTAAATAGTAGGCTTAGCGTTTGCACGCACTTAGTTTGATATCGTAAGGGGTTTCGCCCCAGTCTAGGACTTCGCTTTAGTTTTGGGAGGGGTTTAATATTGAGTTTCGGGACAATGGGTTTAGGGGAATAGTTCCGGTTAGGGGTTGTATACCTGGCGGGGTAGCCCTAGGGGCTTTCCTAGGACTCGCGTTTTTCCCATAACTTAACCCTGGTCCAAAGGTCATACGTTAGCAGGAGGGCAGATGGAATAGAATACTATTCCATGTGCACTCGTGCGTAACGCTGACTATTTAAGCGGACTAAACAATTACTCAGCCTCTTTCGTTAGCGCCGATCCGGCAGTTAGGTGGGGGTGCTCTATAGCACCCCACACAGGGAGGGTGGGGGGGCTGGTCAGTCACCCACCCACCCGCCCTTCTTTCACGCTTCTGCCCAACGCAGGCCCCGCCTGCTGTGTCTGACCTTCGGACTCGCGTTTTTCCCATAACTTAACCCTGGTCCAAAGGTCATACGTTAGCAGGAGGGCAGATGGAATAGAATACTATTGCCATGTTGTATCATACAGTTGAGTGGCCCAGTGTCCCCTGTATCATACAGTTGAGTGGCCCGGTGTCCCGGGTCCCACTCAGTACAGAATGACTATTGCCATGTTGTATCATACAGTTGAGTGGCCCGGTGTCCCGGGTCAGTGGGACAGTGAAATATAGAATTTGGTGACCCAGTGGCCCGCTGTCCCACTCAGTACAGAATGACTATTGCCATGTTGTGTCATACAGTTAAGTGGCCCGGTGTCCCGGGTCAGCAGTGGGACAGTGAAATATAGAATTTGGTGACCCAGTGGCCCGCTGTCCCGGTATCCCACTCAGTACATAATTACAATTGCCATGTTGTATCATACAGTTTTAGTGGCCCGGTGTCCCGGGTCAGTGGGACAGTGAAATATAGAATTTGGTGGCACGGTGTCCCACACAGTACATAATGACTGTTGTATCATAGAGTTTAGTGGCCCGGTGGCCCGGGTCAATGAAATATAGACGTTTGGTGCTTTGGTGCAAGGCGGACTGAAATGGCTTCTTGTTGTCAACTTGCTTCAAATGGTTAAATAGGAGTAGGGACCAGAGGAGAAGGTATTGAGGGGAATAAGTTTGGTGCCTTGCAATACCAAGTAAGAACCTGGAGAACAAAGACTGTAGGAACTTGGACATCAAAAAAGCAATATATTCCCCACATCAGGGGCATGGGAAACAATTTTGCCAGTAACCGATGCAACCTTACGAGGCGTGACAAAAGGAAAATAAGGAATGAATTAAATTAGCAGCACGTCTTTCAGGAATAGAAATAAAATAAGTGCGCAAATCCAACACAAGACCAAGCCATTCAAGCTTATGTTGAGGCACCCAAACTGATAATTTGTTTTCATTCACAACAACACCGGCACAAGAGATGTCTTTCTTAACTATAAGAGCTGCCTTTTCTGCTCGCTCGAAATTAGGCAAACAAGCGGCGCCGTCATCAAGATAAAGAACAATCGGAATACTTTTAGATCGCCAGTGCCTGACAAAGGGCGGAAAAGCTTAGTAAATACATAAGGCGCGGATCCTAAGCCAGCGTAGACTGCGTAGAAAGGCAAACCGTGAACACAAAATAGCGAGGAAAAGGAGAGTTGTTTAAACGGCCACTGAAATCCAATAACGACCGGTTAGCGAACGACCGGTTAGCGAACGACCGGTTAGCGAACGACCGGTTAGCGCAGTGGTAGAGCGCCGGGCTTATGTGCGGGAGGTTGGGAGTTCACTCAGGGTCTTTTAAGGAGAAGGTGCTGCCTTTGCTTTAACATCTGCAAATGGTTAGACCTTCGCGTCTTCTCGGATAAGGACGTTAAACCGTAGGTCCCGTCTCTCGACACTACATTAACCTGGACAAGAGGGACGTTAAAGAACCACGGGGACGTCGAAAGTTGCTCATCCTCACTTACTTAATACCAACACTAATCCACTACACTAACCAGGGAGCCTCGCTCTGCGAGGATTTCCCCGCCCTTGTGAAATCATAAAAATAAAGAAACTTGAAATATTCCGGGCAAATACAGACATGATGATAACCTGACTTCATATCAAATTTAAACTTAAAACCAGAGATATGAAAATAATTAAAGAAAATGGGATTATCTTCCAACTTAAACTTAAACTTGGGAATAAATATATTAACATGTCTTAAGTCCAGCATAGGCAGCACTTATTCTCCGAGTTTACGGAGACGGTAAGGGGATACGCAACGAAGTGAGGGGATGAAACCTCCATGACTGAGCCCACAATAGCTGTATTCACACTAGATACTGAAAAAAACCATTGCAAATAAGATCTAAGATCCAGTTAGGCGATCCAATATTAGCCCAAAACACAGCGTAAGATTTAAGTCTACAGGTCTACATAAGATTACAAGTGGAGAAACACCCTGTTCAAAGGGTTCATAAGGGTTCTGCGCTATAGAAACTGATTAGGGACCGGTCATTTTTTATCGCCGGGGGGGGGAAGGATTTTTTTTAGGGGGGGGATCACTTCATTTTTGGGGGATCTAAACATGACGCGAATAAAGATGACAATGCAGTTTTAGAGAACGCGCGCAATGAAGCCTAATTAAATAACTCCCAAAAACAATCCCCCATTTAAAAGCCTGGCGGGCAGTCGCTACTATGTTTGAAAGAACTGGCTCCTTGGGTCAGCGCGAGTTCGACGTTATAAGCATAGAAATTCATCGGGCCGCATTTTACGCACATGAATAATAATAATTTATTTAGGCGCGCTTTGCGCGCATAAAGAATTTACAGCCTTTGTTTACTCTCCAAAAAAATGAATGTTCATCAACCTTTTTAGTCCATGACTGGTGATTCTTTGTTAGAGATATGGGCCAAATCAAAAATCTAGCTGATCAAATTTTCGCCACCCTACCCCCTGTGAAAAAATGATGCCAGCTTATTCACGCTCCGATTTGAAAATGGCAAACAAGTCAATTCTGAAAAAACAGTTTTAATTTGAAACCAGTTTCACTATGTCCCATAGGGGGGTTACGAAAGTCGATTTTTGGGGCCTTAGCTCATGGACTATTTCTTTGAGGCATAATAAGAAGAATGCGATCCTCTCTTTCTGCAAAACGTCGGGGGATCCTTTCATCATGTTCGTTCTACTAGGCGAAGCAGCTGTGACGTAGCTTGTGAGTTGTTTCAGGTTCGTACACAGGAGAACTTTTAGATAATGCATCAGACTGAAGTGGGTTTTCTAGATTTTACTGTACAACTGAATTGGTCCGCACGCTCTAATTACATTAATTGGTTATGACGTATTAATTACATGATTGACCGGTTATTTTGACACCCTCCCGGGCCAGCAAAGTGAAAATACATTTGAATAACAGTGAAATAATAAGTAAAATAATCTGCGAAGTGACAAGTAGGATAACAATTTTGGACAAACAAGTACTGATACTGACAGTTCAAAAGTTCATTAAGCTTATGTAGAATATAGTCTTATTCAGTTTAGTCAGATTCGTAAAGTTCTTTAATGGCTTGAGTGGCACGTTGTGCTGCAGGTCGTTGTGGTCGAGGTTCCTTTTGAGGTTTTTTCTCTTGGCAGGTGTCTGTTTCGGTTTCCTGCTCTTCCTCGACCTCGATCTCTAGTGGATACAGCTTCTCAATAGGTCTGGAAAGTAGCCTGCCATTGCTTGTTCGGAGTGTTACGGAACGCACTTGTCCGTCTTTGCTTGGATGGAGTTCAGTTATTACAGCTACCTTCCATTGACTACGTGGAGTATCATCGTGAATGAGAACAAGTTTTCCTTTAGTGACCGCACTGCCCTTTTTGCCAATGGGTGTCGAGTGGAATTCTCGAAGACTAGTTAGATACTCATCTCGCCACAGTTTCCAGAAGGTTTGCATCAATCGTTGATGAAATCTGGCTCTCTTAGTTAATTCATTGGCAGATAAGTTTATGCCTTTAGGATTGTAGTCTGAGTCTTCATTCTCTGAATCAGGGAGCGTAAGTAGTCTGTGTCCACACAGAAAGTGAGAAGGCGTTAAAGGTGGGCCGTCATCGATATCTGTGTATGTGTAGGTGAGGGGACGGCTGTTTAGTATTGCTTCAATTTCAGCTAGGATAGTCTGTAGCTCCACTGCAGTCAGGGAGGCTTTTCCAATGGTTTTCTTGAGTCTTCGTTTGACTAGCCCTATCATTCTCTCGTAGAACCCTCCCCACCAGGGTGCTCTCTCTGTGATAAATTCCCATTTTATCCCATGATTGGTCAGAAACTTCTGACATTCTGCTGCTTTCAGAATATGCGTTTTTAGTGCTTTTAGTTCCTTGGATCCAGCTTTGAATGTTTTGGCGTTATCCGAGATTATATGTTCAGGTATTCCTCTTCTACTAATAAATCGTCTGAACGCTCTTAAGAATGCGTGTACTGTGTTGTCTTCCACTAGTTCAAGGTGAAGTGCTCGTACTACAGCACAGGTGAAGAGGCATGTGTAGACTTTCGTAAGTTTATTGCTTGAATCGCGTACGTATAGGGGGCCGGCATAGTCTACTCCAGTAACTTGAAAGGCTTCAGTTCCTTTGAGTCTTGACTTCGGTAATGGTGGAGTGATAACTGAGCGAAATGGAGGGCCTTCGACTTTCTTGCAAGTGACGCATTGGCCAATCAATTGTTTCACTGTTTGTCTACCTTTAGGGATCCAATAGTTCTGTCTCAGTTGAGTGAGAGTTTCCCGAGTGCCACCATGCATGACAATCAGGTGTGTTTCTCTTACGATTAAAGTGGTCAAGTGACTTTTTCTTGGGATCAGGATTGGAAACTTGGTGCGTTCTTGTAGGGGGGCGTGCATCAGCCGTCCACGGCATCGTAATAAGCCATCTTTATCGTCGATGTAGAGACCAAGTTGGTGTACTATATTGGGAAGGTCCTTCTTCTTGCTTTTGAGTTTCGATATGATATCTGCAAAATGAGCCTGCTGGGTGGCTTTCAGAAGTTTGTTGAGTGCTTCTTTTCTCTCTTTAGCAGTAATCTCGAATGTGACTGGTTTCTTAGCTAACTTCTGAGTGAATGCACTAACGAGTGCCATGATGCGTATTGCTTTGCATAAGGTGCTACACCTTGTGATGTCTATCACATTTAGTATGTTCTGAGTTGTATCCGAGTCTGCCAAGTTTGTGTTTGTGGCTGCATCTTCTTCGATCTCACAGTTGAGGATGATGTCGCTGTTTTCTGGCCATTCTTTTTCTGATTTTGAGAGCCAAATGGGTCCCTTGCTCCAGGTTTCGAGTTTTGCCATGAAAGCTTTGGTGTCCATTCCTCTAGTGAGATAATCCGCTGGGTTGGAGATGGAGGGACAATATTTCCAAACAGATTGTTTTGTCTTATCTTTGATTTTGTCAACTCGTGTTTGGATGAATTGTTGACGCAAGGGTTTCGTAGACTTTATCCACGAAAGAACGATTTTGGAATCACTCCAAAGGTATGTTTCTGAAATTCTGAGTTTGTTGCGCAAAGGGGTTACATGCTGTAACAGATTGGCTCCAAGTAGAGCAGCTAGTAATTCCAAACGAGGCAATGTTTGCGTTTTGAGAGGTGCTACTTTGCTTTTTGAAATGACAAAGGCACATTTCGTGGTATTTTGTTCGGTGATACCTCTAAGGTAAGCTACGGCTCCATACGCTAACTTGCTACTGTCGCAGAATATGTGAATCTGAGCTTCGACAATTTCTTCAAAGAAATATGTTCTTGGGATGTCAAGAAAGATAAGTTCTTTTAATTCGTTGAGCCATTTTAAACATTTCTCTTTGCAGTCTTTGGGAAGTTCCGAGTCCCATGGTATTTCTTTCTTCCAAAGTTCTTGCATTAGTAGTTTCGCTCTCACTGTAAGTGGTTCAGCAAGTCCTAAAGGATCAAATAGTTTAGATGATAGACTCAGCATTAGACGTTTAGTGATCATCTTTATACAGCAGATTTCTTTATTCAGTTTTTCCAGGGAGAGTGATAACGTGTCGGTGTCAGCACTCCAGACAAGTCCTAACACTTTTACGGTTAGCGCTGCTGTATTTGTCCTATCTTCTTTTGCACGTTTGTTGATTAGTGGGGAATTGCTGGTCCATTGTCTCAGGTTCATACCCGCTTCTTGGAAATGGCGTCGTGAAGTCGTATAATATTCCATTGCTCGAGAGTCGTCCGTTGTTCCCGACACTACATTGTCCATGTAGAGAGAATTCTTCAAATCGTCTGATATCCAGTCTTCCTTGTTGCTAAGGTGATGTTGAATTGTCGCATTGAGTAGAAATGGGGATGGCGCAGCACCGAACAATACACGACAAAATCTGTAAACAATTATATTTTCCGGATCATCAGCCGATGTGTTTGGATCTTTGAGCCATATGAACCTGGTAGCATCTCTATCTTCATCATTTAGTTCAATTTGCAAGAAGGCTTTTTCTATGTCCGCCACTAGAGCTACTCGGTTTGCTCTGAAACTAAGCAGAATTTTCTGAAGTTCCTGCATGAGATTGGGGCCAGTATGTAGGCAATCATTCAGACATAGTGCTTTAGAGGAAGTCTTAGCAGACGCATTGTAGACAATTCTCATTGCAGTTGTAGAGCTTTCTTTGAAGACGGGGAAATGAGGGATATAATGTAGTGTGCCGCGAAATTTGTTTGGGTCATTTACGACTTCTATGAATCCTTGCTTCAGCTGATTTTGTATTTGCTCATGATATTTGAAGATAAGTTCTGGGTCTCGCTTATTCAAGCTGTATAGGAGGTTGTGAAACCTTTTCTTTGATAATGTATAGTTAGTGGGTAGACCAGTTTTGTTGTCCCTCCATGGGAGCTTCACGTTATATCTACCAGTCTCATTGTTAAGTTGTATAGTTTTCTGGAACTCTTTGTGGACGGGATTACCGTCATCGTTTTCGGGGATCATGCTAATCTCCCAGAACTTAGTGAGCAAGTGTTCGAGTTTTTCTTCCTCGCGTTCATTAATTTCCTGATATAACATCGCGTTAGTGAGATCGCTTCGATGATTAGATATAGGGCCTGATATAAGCCATCCTACTTTACTTCCAGTTGCGATCAAGGCTTCATTGTTTGTTGTTTTCATTTTTCCTGTTAGAAATTTAGCAAGGTTATCATTGCCTATGAGGATGTCTACGTTGAGATCAGTAGTTGCGTCCAATGGATCGGCAAGATCTAATCCTTGTAATTCAGTAGGTAGTTGGATTTGTCCAACTGTTGCAGGGAATGGGGGACAGATTGTTTGAGTTACGAGTGAGGATAATTGAATTCCTTCTTTTTCTGTCAATACTTCTAATTCCACAATGTCAAGCGATTTTTTGTCACCCTTGGTATAGCCAAATGTAGTAAGACTTAGGCATTCTTTACGTAGAGTTTTGAGACTTAGTTTTTCTTTCAGATTTTTGGTGACAAATGTTCGTTGTGACCCTGAGTCAAATAAAGCGCGGAATGGGAGTTGGCGTGTAGCGCCTTGTACCGTCACAATGGCCGATGGCATTAAGATGTAATCTTTAGCGAGAACGGCATATGTCGTCCCGGAGTGAACCTTGTTCTTTTCTCCTTCACTAGAAGTTTGGTCCGAGTTCGAATTTGTTTGCTTAGATTTGTCAACCTTGGGAGGAGTGGGAGCGGCTCCTTTTTCTTCACTCTCTTCGCATATTGAGGTGTGGTGTTTTTGTTTGCACTTTAGACATCGCCCTTTGGATTTGCATTTATCCTGATTGTGCTTAAATCCAGCGCAGTTATAGCATCGCTTTTGTTGAAACAGAAATGCACGGCGTTCGCTTGCGGTTTTTAGTTTGTCGCATTTGTCAGGTGTGTGAGTGCCATTACAGTATAGACAAAGCCGTTTTTGTTTGTTCCTAGAATTTTGACCTTTCTGCTGCGCGCCAGCAAATAATGCGCCTGTAGTGGGGATCAAAATTTCATCTGATTCAGTTTTATCGCTGTTTGCGGCGATGTGGCTCTTTTCTCTGGTTTCAAGTTCTTTCGTAAGCTCTTTCCTTAGTTCGTTAAGAGATTTGTCTGCCAGTGGGTTTGCTCGAAATATCTGGCGTGTCAATTCTTCGGGGAGCTTTTTTAAGAGAATTGGTATGAGGAGGTTCCCATACGAATCTGTATTAACATCTAATGCCTCTAACCCACGGATATTAGCCTCGCATGTATCGTGGAATACTCTTAAGCTACTGATTTCATTTCTTGGAACTGGTGTGCTTAACATAGCTTCCATGTGCGCGTTAATTAGAAGTTGGGTTTGCCCGAAACGTTCCTTTAGAATTTCGATTGCCTTCTGATAGTTATTTGTTGTCAATGGCAACCCTGCGATAGCGCGCGCAGCATCATCTTTGAGATTTCCTTGTAAATAAGTCATTTTTTCGATGTTTGGGAGTTGTTCATTTTCGTGTATGGTGGCCTTAAAGCTATCCCAGAATGTTTGCCAATTAAGCGGGTCTCCGTTAAAGGGTTTAATGCTGATCTTAGGTAAATGTACGTGCATTCTATGAGTTGCAGACTCTTGAGGTTGATTAACTAATTGGTTTGATCTTACCGGTGGATTCTTGCTTTCTAAATATCTGCGGATTTTGATTTTCGCTAGCGATATGTTGTCTTGTAGTGTTAGCGCATCGTCCATGTCTTTTTCAATATCGGTAGGAGATTCCAGCAGTTCTTGAATGTTTGTGTCCTTGAGGTAGATCTCAGTTTCTCGTTTGGAAAGTCGCTCTACTATTGATGTCAGCTCATCCGACTCGTCGGCATCTTCGATGGCCATTAAACGGTCCGCCTTTTTTATGTCTTGGGTGCAGTGACCCTTGTATGCGGCTCTT
Source organism: Scolanthus callimorphus (assembly GCA_033964015.1). Classification (NCBI taxonomy): domain Eukaryota; kingdom Metazoa; phylum Cnidaria; class Anthozoa; order Actiniaria; family Edwardsiidae; genus Scolanthus; species Scolanthus callimorphus. The sequence goes on from CM066920.1 coordinate 25,836,670, forward strand.
ACTGCTTTAAGCCTAGCTAGTTCTTTTTCTTCTTTAGACATTTTGTCTAAAGGCCGGGTTTCGGCACCAGTTTTAGATAATGCATCAGACTGAAGTGGGTTTTCTAGATTTTACTGTACAACTGAATTGGTCCGCACGCTCTAATTACATTAATTGGTTATGACGTATTAATTACATGATTGACCGGTTATTTTCACAAGAATAGCCAAAACGTCTTCCACTAAAAATGGGGGGGGGATCACGAAACCGTTTGACAGCTGTGGGGTGGGTCACGTAAACCATGGTACCTATAGATGGGGGATCACTACATTTTGACCGTGTATTATCCAACAATTCTCAGATCCCCCCAACCCCCTCCCCTGGGCGATAAATAATGACCGGTTCCTCATATGAAAAATCAACATGATACTTATCTTGGCGTAAACTATCACAATCCAGAATGGCAGAAACATCGGACTTGAGAGACTTCCATAAGACGTTTCAGGAACGGCTTGTGGACGGGAGTGTGGCTGTGCTGCTGGAGGCGCCGAAATGGGACTTTCCAAGGAGCACTGGACAGTCTCTCTACCAGTGGGATGGAAATCCACAATATCGGCAGGAGCCACGGAAGCTGGACTGCTGTTGACAGGGCTGTAGCTAGCGGGGGGGGGGGGGGCAGTTGCCCTCCCAGCGAAGTAAAACTTTTTGTGTCAACATGTGGAAAAGAATGACCAAGAATGACCAAGGCTTGCCCCCCCCCCCCCCCCCCCAGACAAAAATTTCTAGCTACGGCCTTGGTTGGGCACAGTCGCGTGAGCTGTAGAATGGCTGGAATGACGCTGATTGAGCAAAGCTGGGGGACTGCCATTGCTGACCGTACTGTTGACGGGAGCCTCTGGAAAATCGAGAAGCTATCTGATCTCTGACTGCAATCTTTTCAGCATTTTTCTTTCCGCGTTGTCGTTCTTGGATTTTTAAGGCTTCGTTCTCAGCGGGTCTGATCTTTTTGCTGTCTTCCTCTCCTAGGAAACAGGCACGGCTTCGTATTGTTTGATTGTAAAAGCCAACCAGCATCAGAATTATCAGCAATCCTTATGATCCTGTTTCTTTCTTCGACCAAATTGACTGTTTCCTCAAGGAGTGTTAAAGTTTCCGGTTTGATGCCAGGATGAGAAGTCAAAACTTGCCTTAAAGAGTGCAATTTATCCACTTGTTTGTTGAACTTAAAATTTTTCTCGTTACCAATCCGTTTGAACGATCAATCTGAAGATTCCTGAACCCGTTTAGAGGTGATCAAGGCCTCCTGGGCGCGTCCCGAGCCCCCCCCACTTGTTTGTTGAACTTAAAATTTTTCTCGTTACCAATCCGTTTGAACGATAAATCTGAAGATTCCGGAACCCGTTTAGAGGTGATCAAAGCCTCCTGGGCGCGTCCCGAGCCCAACCCCCCCCCCCCCCCACCCCCGAGAAATTACTGGCTTCTGAGGTCAAGTGAATAACTAATGAATTAACAAGACTATAGGGGCCTTAGGGGAATGCGCAGGGCGCTAAACTTAGTAGAATGTCACACGTGCTTGAGCGCGTAGACGCCCTTTGGCGAGAGTCTCTTGCGGCGAGCGCTAAGGCACCGTCCACACTACGCCGGCTAAATTTCCCACCGAAAACGGATCTTTTCAAAACGCTGCCGAAAGTGGCTAAATTTGAAATCGCCGGCTACGCGTTTTAGTGTGCACAGCGAAAAAGGAACTTTTCGGAAACGGTGACACCATCGTGTCTTGGTGTCGTCAGGAATTTATGACTGCGGGCTCTCATTTTTCTTTTGGTGTATGCTCTAAGGTGACGTTTTTGTGCGTTTTCAAATTATGCCGGCGTAGTGTGGACGGTGCCTAGGTGGTGTTGGCTTTCGCAGGCTACCTGGGGACGAGACTAAGTATGTAAATATGAGCTTACAAGTTGCTGATGATATCGAAACTGACTTGACTGTCGGTTTGGCTGAGTGCAGAGCAGCGTTCAACCTTTATCCACACTCCACGATCAATGAGATCAGCACGAACTTCCATGTACACACGCTGACCAATGCGCATCTTGCTGGGGTTTATCTCCTGCTGGTTGTAGTTGCCATTTGGATATATGCCAATGTGCATTTGAATCTCTCCTGCTGCCCTGAAGGGCATGGATGGCGTACTCGCGTCTAGCTCGAAAGTCTCCGAGTTTTGGCTGACATTGGACATAAACGCGCAACTGATTTGTATATGTGCATCGGTATATAGCTCTAAATATTTATATGTCTTCATGACGACTGTATTACTGTAGATGATCTCGTCACCAATGACGTCCCTAGTAGTGCCACAGCTAGTCGGACCCGTGGACACTCGAAAGTACTGCATACCTTTCCCGTCTGTAAACGACAAAGCTTCACAGCTCGAATTAATTAGTGTGACAATGTTGTGAAGCTCTGCCATCCTCGTTTTTGGAACATCCACTGTTATGGTGCCATTGTTCATGCAGTCCACTGTCACCCCTTCCGAATCTAAAATCGATAATCGAGATTAATCGTTTGTAGAAACCCACTCTTTCACAAATGCTGCACGTTATCATTCCCTGATTCTGATCCTATACAAAATATTGACGGCCAGTTGGAAGAAATGTTTTCCGTATTAGCCACCGACTGGTGCCGTGCAGTGCGGAGTCGTGCAGTGGCGGAGCCCAATATGTGAAAATAGATTTTTTGGGCCGGGGATCACTTCATTTTTGGGTAAGGGAAAGGGGGGATCTTTAAAAACTTGATGCCCTGAAAGGGGGGATCACAAGAAATTTCCTAAGGAGTGATTCCAGCGCAAGTTCTATATCATGTGCATATAAATATTTCGGCGCGCTTCGCGCGTATAAAGAAGACATCTAATACAGTTGAGAGAACACGCGCAACAATTAGTCTGGCCGATTAGAGCAAATTTTCGAGGAAATTGCGCATTTTTGGCTAAAGCTCCAATTTTTTGCCAGGTGATAGTTTTCAATGTATTTTTAAATCGTAGATATGGAGGCACGCTAGAATTCTTTCGTAGCGAAAGCTAGAGAAGTTTTAGGGTGAACAATTGTTTTGCTCAATAAGCAGCCATTTTGAATGCTTTGTTATTAATGAGGTTTAGAGCTCTTAGCATTGCGAACTTTCAGATTGTTCTCTAGACCCGGCATAACTAATCGAACAAAATCGAACAAAATTTCAATCGAACCTAATCGAACACCAATCGTTCGATTGGTTTTGATTGGGTTCGGTAATCGAACATCATCGAACAAACTTTTGGTAAGTATGATTACCGAACTCAATCGAACATAAATCAAAATGATTGGTTTGATTAAGTTCGATTTTGTTCGGACTTTAGAAATTGGGTAAGATTCATCAGTGACACCGTCAATGTAATACACAACAAATAGACGGCCATGAACAGTTAACATAACTATTAGCTTTATTCAAATTTCATTTTCAGTTGGGACACTTAGCCTTCTAATTAACAACAAACCTGAAAAAAACTTAGTTTATAAGAAAATCCCAGTAAAATCACTCAATAAACCATAGTTCAATCATGACTGGTGCCTGAGTCATTATTACTTTTACAGACCTATGAGGGATATGATAAGGGGCCGACCATTTAACTTTTGAGGGGGGGGGGGGGGGGGGGGGGGGGGTTGAAAAAAAATTTCCTGCACAGCAAAATGGTGACTAAAACCCTTCTTTTTTATTGGAAAAAAATTCTCACCGCTTAACAGAGGTAGAAAAAAAAAATCTTGCACCGACAAAAAAGCCCCCCCCCCCCTCAAAAGTTAAATGGTCGGCCCCTAAGAAAAAACGTTCAACTTCAACAAAGCTATTCGGGACTATTGGATTAACATCTCATTAACACCTGCAGTTAATGTGCGGTGCAGTTCCCAGTATGCTTCAGGCGAGCCGAAATGAAGTGCTAATCTTGGTTAGTGACTGATTCCGATTTAGAAAAATGCCTGTGTTTCATTTGAAGTTCAATTGGGTTTGATTGAGCACATTGCTCATCGAATACAATCGAACGTTTCGATTATATTCGATTGAAAAATATTTTGGTGAGTTCGATTATGTTCGATTACCGAACTCAATCAAAATCAATCGAACGATTGGTGTTCCATTAAGTTCGATTACCGAACGTTCGATTAGTTATGCCGGGTCTAGACTGCACAGCCATTGCAGCTCAACATTTGCTAATGCTGAACTACGGATTGATTTGACTGACTTCGATTGAACGTCTCCTGAGAGTTTTGGTGATTATTAAATGTCGCGACCAGGTTATTGAGACATGGGGAGAAATACCGAATGGACATGCGCACTTGAGCGTGGCACTTCTAAAATATGGACTCAGATTACCTTCAAATAATTTACTGTAAATGTATGGCAATGAAACTTAAATTCAAGATAACACTGGGCTAAATTCGAAATCGAAAGTTACTTTGCCTCCGATCGAAACAACATGTTGTTCATCTTTCTTTTCGTGGTAATATTGGTGGGCTACAGTATAAAATCGGTTCGGTTTTGTCAAATCTAGGTTACAAACTCAAGAGCTCTGTTTACAAGAGGAAGTCTATGCCACGGCGCTAAAATACACAGAACTAACAGTCAAATTTCGTAACGTTATAAGCTCGTACAAACCTCACTTTACCTCCAGATCAAAAGAACAAGAATTCCTTCGTAAATTCACACAGATTTCACGTCATGTAAATGATTTTTCAGCTCGGTTTTAAGATCCACTTCCATGTTAAACGAGGCTTCATTGTTTGGCCCTTGAAGTCCGCCTCGAAGCAAAAAAGCTCGAAAAAAATGCCGATTTCTTCGCTTCTTTCCGCTCTGAGCGGCCAGTTCTTCGACAGTGTACAACCAGGCGTTCCTCTGCTAATAATATGTGTCCAAAAAGACTAGAAACGAGTACCAGAGTGCCTAGCGAACTTATTTTTAAATATTAGCGCGAACTTGAAGCGAACCGGCGAAGGCAAAGTTCAGTATTGACTCTCGTTATTTATCAACGCATCCTCGATATTTTCCCAAAATTAACAAAAAGCATGATATATTATTTACTTTGCTTTCAAATTGTTTCTTCTTGGCATGTTATCAGCCGAAAAGGCAAAGTTTTAAGCAATTTATAACAACCCTTCACTCTCTCTTCTGTCTCTCCCGGAAGTCAGGGTTTGTTTTTGCATACTAATTGACCCACCAATCGACAGCGACCAATGAGAGACGCAATAGGACAATCGACTTTATTGACAGCATAATTAGGGTCATGTTTAAACTCCTCCCATTATCATTCGCTATTTCTCGCCATGATTAGTCCGGTCAAATTAGCCCGAATAAAACCCGAACCTGGAAAACATTGCAACATGGGAAATTTTTGGTACTATTGTGAAAACATATGCAGGAATAACATTATCCAAATTCGTAGAAATCCGACCGGGGGAAGTTGGTTAAATTCTTGGTTTTACCGGCGACGTCAAGGTCGCCTTTTGTTTTCGGAGACACTGAAAACAGAAACAGGGAGAATGTTTATAGACTGTACAGACGAAACCGGGGAAGATTTAAAAAGGTTTTTCGGTTGAGACAAATAATTTCTGAGCGATGAGTTACGGCTGCGATCAGTTTATTTCATTTATTTCTTTAAGCGTATAATATTCGAACTTTTGTGTATCACCACGCGGGAAATACAAGGATCATATGGGATTTGTCAAAACTGAGGATTATTTAGCTATTATTTTGCAGAATTGGTTATAAACAAACACAAAATTCACATCTATGCAATCGCATTATGCAGTAGAAAGAAATTGCTCGATATCTCGTTCAATATCACACCGAGTTACGGCTCTACAGTCCATAGCCCTCCCTTCGAATTGTTCGCTTTCATTGTCTAAGTGCCACCGAAGACAACGGGCATTGCCTTCGTCCAAACGGAAAACCCCAATTTAACCAACTTCCCCGAACGGATTTTCACAAAATTTGGACACGTATTTATGTTCACTAGCCAGTCTGTTTAATTATTAGTTTTCGATATGTAAGCCACTTCTGGGCTCTTTGAGTTTGCCTTAGGAAATTAAATACCCTAAAAGATATCTGGAACCCGAATTTTAACCCCTAAAAGATACGACGAGCACCCCGCCCGACGACATATGGGAGTCCCCCGTATGATGCAGGTAACTTGAATGCTGAGTGGCACACGTTCAAGATTCTTTCTCTATGTAAGGCTTTCTCGTGTGGTATATCCATGAAAGCTCACAGATACGCACACATTTCGACGAGTGAGCACGTTTTTATTGACTTTAAGCCCTAACCAAGGACTCTTGAAATGCACCGCTTCCAGCCTTATCCCAGTCACAGGCGGAACAGGCCAAACTAGCAATGCAAGAGATGGAAGACTTTATTGAGTTGGTGAGCCAACTCAACTCCAAGGGGCTCCGCCTCTCAAAAGGAACGTCGGTGTTTTCCTAGATACGGCAGTTTGAATCCATATTTCTAATTTACAGAAAGATCGGATTTCGGATATTTTCTTAACTGCAACCTTACTGAAAGGAAACGTTCTTCGAGTCATGAATTGTCGCCGCTAGCAGCTGTTCCCATATGATACCGTTGACTGCGTCAATGTTTAGTTTACCAGGCTAATTACTGTGGTAAACAAATGAAATAATGCTCTGACCTTAACAATTTGTCCATATCTGTAGTTATTTACTTGAGCGCGAATTTTGAGGTTTAGGTTCAATTGTTTATATGTTCAATTGAATCAAGGCTCGCGTATAGGATTCTCTACAGTGACTTTGAAGTCTAGATATTACAAAAAAAAGAAATCGCAAGCACAAATAACTTATTATTATGGAGTTGAATTATTTATTTAGAACGCGAATTTTGAGTGTTGCGTTTGGTGTTCAATTGAATCCGGGCGCGCGTCACTGTGTTCTTGAACGAGAGGGCATTGGCAGTCTATACATTACAAAAGAAACCGCAAAGAGATGAAGTGAGTGTGAGAGATGAAGTGAGATGAAGTGGGTATCAAACCTTGTGAAATAATATGTTAAAATGTACCGGATTTAATTCCTTTTAGCACAATATCTCAAGCAAACATTGATAAAATTGTGTGAGGTTCATTTCGTTGGGAAAATGCCGAGTAAGTAATAAATGGCGGAAGAAGTTTGCACGCGCTTTGAAGTTTTCGAGATAACACTGATTTGCTAGCAACGCTTTGAGCAAAATTATTCATCCTACGAATTCTTGATCTTTAAACTGTCCACTGCATGGGATATTGTCATCTTCTTCATAATGTCTGATTGATTATAAGGCGCCATTATTTCTGGTGCAGGAAAATATAAAGGAAAAAAAAACAAATGCTCTCACTCCTGTTGCTATGCTCCGTTTTAGTCCGTCTTCTAAAGTTGAATACTAATTTGTCTCTTGATTAAATTGGTGCTTGGACGTAGTGCGCAGAAGCGCACTTAATCAGCTCATTAACTCGGTTCGTAACTAATGTGCAGCCTAGAAAATCGAGAAAATTACAGAATTTTAAATATCTTTGCTAATTATTAGTGATAGAGCATAACATTTTCAGGATTGCTAACATTCATCGAGTGAAATGTTTTAGTATGGAATTTGGGCTGATACACTGGTCACGTGTCCAGTCACGTGACATTTTCAATTTTCAAAGTTTAAAAAAATTCTCAGGTGGTGAGTTTCACTCCTTTTTTAAAATTAATGGCTAATAATATTTCAATTTGGGGTTCTATATATAGTGGCGTCTTAGCTGGTGGAAAAAGTTTGCGATGTTACGTTGATTTTGCAGACCCTTATCTCGTTTAACGATAAATGATAGCTCAGCAGCCAAAACGGTACGACGTTTCTATTGCTAAGGCCTATCCATTTTCACCAAAGTTGTATAGTTAGATGTTTTATCCATCACCGGAAACGTTATTTACTGTTTAGTCACGTGACATGCCTTGTGACGTCACTCCGAACTAAACTATTGCACCAAAAGTTGGCTCTAAACGTCGTGCTACAATGGCGGACAAAAGTGTTGAGACACTTGCACCAGAAGCTTGCACCCTTTACTCTTCAATTCTACTAAAACCCGAAATGGTTTAGTCCCCCTCCCCTCCCCCCACCCATTCAATGTTGGTCATGTGTGGGCAAAAGTTGTGCCGGGGTCCGGAGCTCAACATTGAGAAGGGGAGGGGGTGAAAAAGTGGATGGTTACCGGGGAGAGGTCTTTGGACAAAGCCGACCAAATGTATGTATGTGTCTCAACGACTTTTGTCCACCATATAGAGTCGCACCAGCGTTAAGTTCAGTCCAATATTTCGCGATCGGTTCGGCACGACGCTGGCTCGACGTTTAGACTAGACCTTAGACTTGTTTTTGGGTTCAACTTTCTCTTCTATGCAAGGCACAGTTTCATCCTCCAAAAAACAACCAATACAGAAGCTAGAAGCTGAACTTCTTCTCTCTTCTCTCTTCCGACGTCCGCTTTCATTGCATATCGCTCACACAACGTTTCGCGCCATAGTTCGAGGATCTAGTTTCGACAGGAGACGCTTGTGTTAAAGTGGAGGGCAGAAATCGCTCACTGCTGCAGCTGCCGTGTCTCCTGCCTCATGATCACAAGGAATTCGAGCGGAAATCTAATCGAAACGAGCAATACTAGTGCGGACTCGTATCCTGCTTAAATATATGCGCGCGCTGGAATTTATTCATCAGCCCACATTGTAAAACCTATATGTACCGCTGACTTTTGTCTTGGATTTTTCTAAACTAATCAACTCAAAATGCGGCCTACGTAATGTCAGGAAACACACAAATAGGGAGATGAGAATACTTTGAACATTTCAAGTCCCAGCACCCCAAGCAATGACTTAGTCACCGCTGGCGACAATATTCGCAAGCCATCATGGCCAGCCAGGAAACTTTTTATTGCAAATCAATCCATTTACGTAGTTTAGCTATGTTTTTATAGTGCTATGTTTTATGTTATAATTTTCCCGAGATCTGCTTCGCTATGGCGCTGGATATACTAGGAACCTAACTCGAAAACCAATTTACGTCTACTAATTAGACTCTAGGCATTTCCGGTCATATATTTCTATTGATGTTTCTCGTTCATATGTTGGACATAAATTCAAAGAACCACTCCACGGCGATACAAACGAATGTGGATGGCAGAATATCTGTGCTGACTCTCGTCATGGTACTTCGTGCAGTTTTTCCACAACAAAATATTTAACTTTCACCTGAATAATTACTTGCAATGCATTGTTAATTTCAAGTTGGCAAGTGAATTATACACTTGAAATCCTCTATATGCTTTTCCTTGGAAAATTCAAATGTTTCATATCTCCAATGCCTCAAAGTCCTCGTAGCATTCTATTCAATACGACTTTCATTTTCCACTGCTTTAAATCGAGTTGCGGATCAGCGAAGATTTCTGAACGAATATTTGTTGGAGTGTAATTGCAAATTACATTGCTGCACTGTAGGGAGAAACTTATTTGAATGAATTTTTTTCAGTATGTTGGACATAAATTCCAAGAACCACTCCACGTCGATACGAATGAATGTAAATGTCTGTGCCGACTCTCGTCATGGTACTTGGTTCAGTTTTTCCACAAGAAAATATTTAATTTCATCTCAATAATTCTTGCCATAACATTGCTAATTTCAAGATGCAAGCAAACATACACTTGAAATCTCGATATGCTTTTTCTTGAAAAAACTCAAATCTTTCATATCTCCAATGTCTCAAAGCATTCCCTGCTACTTTCCACTGCTTTAAATCGAGTCTCGGATCAGCGAATATCTCTGATTGAATTTTTTCGAGTGTAATTGCAAATGACATCGCTACACTGTAGGAAGAATACTTATTTGAATCAAATATTTTTTTCAGTATGTTGGACACAAATTCAAGAACAACTCCACAGCGATACGAATGAATGTAGATTGTAGAATATCTGTGCGACTCTCGTCGTGGCTTGGTTCAGTTTTTCCACAAAAAGTATTGAAAATTTTGATCTGAATAATTATTGCTACAAATTGTCAATTTCCAGATGGCAAGTACTACACAGAAATTCCAGGAGAATACACTTTCGTGATGCTTTTATTGGGTAAATTAATATCTTCTAAACCTCGAAGCATTACATGTGACTTTCCATTGCTGTTCAAACTGCCTCGATCAGCGAGGATCACTGAATGAATGTTTTTTTATTCGAAATACAATTAGAAACGACCGCTTGAAGAAAATAAATTTCTTAAATAACTTCGACATGAATTCCAAAAGTCACTCCACTTTTGCTTGAATCCTCCAAGGTAAACTGAATGTATATGGATTTTTTAGCGTGGTACTTGGTTCAGTTTTCGAGGAATGAGACGTCAAAATATCCTCTCTCGAATCACATGGCTCATCTGCGAAAATGTCTCGGGAATATTCAGTGAGTTAAAACGTGATCCCATGAAAATGCAAAGCTTCATCATTGTGCTGGATGCAAAGTACAAATGTTCATCAAGATTAGTTAAAGTTTTCAGCTTTCCTCGTTTCTCCGATCAGCTAAAATATAATTATAAAACTCCGCTGTCGTTGCCGTCACATTTCAAACAGAATTGCAACTTCAGACTTTGACTGTGGGGAGGGGGGTTATTTTCTCTTACTGCACATGCGAAATAACAGCAGGTCAGCAGCTTCACTGAGGGCTCAGCTCAAGATTAGTTTGCGAATAGATGTACGGCTGGAATTCCTTGTGTGATATGTGTCGCGTCTAGGTAAACGTCAATCACCTTAGAACTTAACAGTAGCTCTTCAATTCGATCTCGCACTGCTTTTAACTTGGTGACTAAATCGAACAGGGGCGTACAGGTTTTCTTAGCGGAGCCCCATAGCTACATGCAGGAGAAAAAGGAACAAAAGTGTATATGCATCGACCGATTCTGTGATGGAGCGGGAAAATGAGCACGCGCGCGCTTGAATTTAGATGGCGATTTTTGTTTGAAGGGATTTATCTAGATATTTTGTTATTTCGTGTTGGAATTTTCGACAAGTGAAGGAAAAATATTTTCTTGTCCTTCATCAAAAACTGAAACCTTTCTAAAGCAAGCTGTCAAATCAAGGTATTCTAGACTAAAAGTCACATCTACCGCAATGAAACGGAGGACAGATAATATGCCGATCAACACGGTTGTTTCACAAGGGAAAAGAAGCGACAGCGAGGGACGGAGAATGGAGGGGAAATACAGCAGGGAATGACATGTCGGAAGACAAATGCGACCGCTTGATCGAGAGAGAACGGGAAATTAATGTTTTCAGCAGGAAGATGGAGGTAGCCCTAGCCAACATGTCCAAACCTGAAGATTATTTAAAAAGGCAGAGACTAAAACTACCGAAAAAGTGTCTAGAACTTTCTCGGAGTCTCAGAAAAAAGATAAGTTATAAGCTTAAGGACAGCGCCAGATACAAGAGGGATATCGGAGAGGGAAGGTGAAAAACTGACCCCGTGCGAGTTGATCTCTCAGGATTTGGCAAATCCTAGGATTTCCCGAGTTATTCTAGATTCTCCTAACTTTGGGAATTATAGCAATCAAGCTAAGTTTACAAATGGGGAGTTCCTAGGAAAATGCGGGAGCCAAATTAACGCAAATTTCAACCCTTCAATAATGTGGCAGTTCCTAGGAGATCCTGAGAGCAGCCTACATTTCCCCAATTACAGCCAGTCTGACATTTTTCATTAATAAAAATGAAGATTTGGCACCTCTGATTATGCGGGAGTTCCTAGGAGATTCTTGGAGCAGTTCCCAAATCCTCTCACAATCTTGGAGTGACCTCCTGGATATAAACTTGGGAAATTATTTTGCGTACAAAACATGCGAAATTAAATAACGGTGTTAGAAACTGATGCGTATGTGAAATGTTAAACTTATGTGAAACTGAAGTTGGACTTGATGTGAAACGAGTGTGTAGTTTTTTTACGAGGAGAATTAAACTTTTTTTCGCATGATTTAACTTTGCAATCTGAAAATGCTGTAAATGACTCACTATGGCAAAGTGCGTTTTTCTTGAGCAGTGGCTCGGTACTAAAAATCTCTAACATTAGCTGCATGAACATTTAACAAACAAGAAAAAAGGTGGAATAATTCAATCTGTCTTTGTAGTAATTTTAAATTAAAACAGAATTGCAGCCCATGAAATAAATGTTCTTCTGATTGTTGAGCGAGAGGAACCTGGTGTCGAGTGTCCTTCGCTTCCGATTGGTTAACTCGCACTTTTGAAACAGAGGCGGCCAGACACAAACGGTTGTACGTGGCAGTGTAATATACTCGCATGGCATGGCCCGCGGCTCTCGTTCTGGCAATATAAACTTCGTTACAGAATCTGTCGATTATATTATGGTTGGACATTTCTCCCAGCATAATCCTCGAAAGATACTACCAAAGAATAAACGCGGATATTACTGACATATAATATATAAGAGGGTGTTAGAATTGTTGTTATTCTCAGGTCTAAGTAGTCCGTAAAGTTTCTGTGCTGAGCTTTGAGCTTATATTCCCGACATCACTTGTATAATCCTTGTATAGATAAAAACTATTATCATGGAGGGGGGCAGCAAATCAGGAGAACTACCTATTCTTGACTTTATTTTGTTTCGTATCAAGGGTTCAGATTCGCGATCAATATAATCGGGTCGAACTTATGTGCAGTGGTAAATCTCTTTGCAGTATATCTGTAATAGTTTTTGATCGGTTGTTTATTTTAATCTCGCCCCAGCGGCACAAACGGTCGATCTTAAACCTTTTCCAAGTTAGGGGTTACTCGGTTACTCAACACTTACGTTCAGTCTTCTGTTAAACAACGAGAAATTAACCTTTACTTATAATACTTGTTGTGTTTTGTTGAATTATAAACACCGGGTCACTGCGGTTCACGCTGCGAACAAATCGAGTAATCTGTACACGCCGTGCTATTGATTTTAAAGATCGCAAATTTGTAGAGCTTTAGAATATTCTTTCCAGTAAAATGTTGATGAATAATGCCTTCAATGTTTCGCCATAAAATCGATCACAAGCCTATATATTTTGCTACGAAATTCCTTAGTTGTTATTCTCGCGTTGTTACTAATATTTCACAACAGACTACGTCAGCAGACGGCTAACACGAACTTCCGTTTTAGACATTAATGTGTGAAACTGGAAAGAAAGTTTTAGTTTATAACTGAGAATGAGTATTACGAGTATAATTTTTAAACTGCGCATCGTTTCTTGTAAAAACGGCAAATAAAGCTCTCTTTCGCTTGATAAAGTATACACTTTCTAAAGTAATTCAACACAAAGTCAGTGTATGTATTTAGGGAATGATAAATACATGTAGTTTAGAAAATGAGTAATTGTTGCTTAGTAATGTTGTAGAATCGGAAAAACACGCGCGCGACAAATATTTTTTTTATTTATGGCCTCGTTTAAGAGGGTAAACAGTTTTAAACACATTTCACATGGTCATGTGTGATACTTTTGCCGGGCACAAACAATTTCACATCCCTTTTAGATTCTTTGCGGTACGCAAATAATTTTACATTCGTTTGCATGATGTTTACCAGAAACATACAGTTTTTATGTAATTTGGCTTGGCCAAAACGTAGAAACCTCACATCAATTTCACATGTTTTATATGTCGGAGAGGGCACCCGTAGGTTCACATCGTCATTTTACAAGACTAGTAAAATACATTTGTGAAATAAACTTATTTTTCCACATGTCCATTTCACATGCATATGATATAATCTTTAAAATGGTATAAATTACGCTTTGTCGTTGCCCCGGTTAAAATGGTGGAGGTACTTCTAAAAAGTGGGAGAATCTAACAGAATGTGGGAAACTTTCCAAGATTCTCCTGGAGTTTGCCGAAGTCTCCAAAAGTCTGGGAGTATCTGGCAGCCATTCCTGGATACATATATGTTGGAGAAATTAGGAGAACCTGGATAATTCTACCGGGATTTCCTAAGATATCCTAATCAATCTAAGGGCATGCTAGAATCTTGGAGTTCCTAGGAGAGTATCCAGGATCCAAAAATACCGTGAAAATTCACGCCTTGACTCCTAGGAAATCCTGGGAGAATCTGGATACTCTGCCCAAATTTGACCAGGATTATCCAAATCTTCCCAGGAGATCCTAGATTCTCCAAACGCTATCTCCGACGGAAGACTGGCGTCGTGCCGTGAAGTAGAAAAGAAGAAGAAAAACATTCTCAAGGAAGGTTCTTGTCACGTTTAAATTTGACCGCAGTTTAAACTTTAAAAATGTTTACACTTTCAAAAGTATAAAAGTGGAATTCGACAACTATCGCAAATTTTCATTCACGTTTTTTCGCGCCCCGGCGGATCGCTACGCTACTTGGAAAATGACGGAAAGTTCATTGCGTTTACTGTTTATTTGAGGATTCTAAGTGAAATACCGTCGCATTTTTAAGTGATTTTCAATTTGACAACGATTCTACAGTACTTCCGTTGCCATAGCTATGTGGTATTTAAAGTTTGGGAGAATTTATGATTTAAGCTTATTTGCTTGGGAAGGCAGCCATCTTGAATTGAACGTGGTCGATTTTGGAAAACTATGCAATGCAATATCCAAACTTTTGATTCAGGCAATGGTACAGTAATTCTTGAAATAACTAACCTTTTATTCATATTGTATCCATTTCGCTCGAGGAGATATTTGAGGAGAACTGAATGACTGAAGAGATATTAGCCAAACTCTTGACTTGACTTAAGTTAACTTAATTTCTAGGTTCCCAAGATATTTTTCTGGTTATGATAGGGTCACTGTGCTTCACGGTGTATTCCGCATAAAACAGGCAAGTGGAGATTTTAATCATTAGATTACTTTGTTTTACTGTCGGAAGGCACGAACATTTTCAGACTTGGGGGATACCAAATTAAAATAACCGTGTGAAAGTTTCCGTATCCTCAGTGATGCAAAGACTTTTCCTAAGTGAAAAATAGACAAACAAACAACCTAGTACATGTATAAGGTAATCCATTGAAAATCGAGTAACAATTATAAAAAAATTATTAGAACAAAATAATTTACATCATAGTGTAGACTTCTTTCATACTGTTTTGATAGTATCTAAAATAATTCATTTCTTACAACACCAAAACAATCGAAAATGAATCCTAAAATTTGTCCAAACCCATACAATTTATATAGGCTGAAAAGCGACATGATAAAATGACCACCAACACTGTTGGCAACAGCCAGCACCATTCCTTCACAACTTTGAAAAATTATTTCTCAGGTTTCCTTGGAAATTTCTTCTCAGTGTTATCGCCAAATCTTTATTTTATCAAGAACTTTAAAAAAATGCTACAAAGAAGAAAATTGGTTTCCACTTTGTGACAAAAAATTACTCTATTTCTTGGTGGATTTCCTCTTAATCACTTTTTCCTTTGTATAAAGCAGATTGAAATGCTTTTGCCATTGTTGGGCAACAGAGGCAATCTGTGTACCTCCCTCTCAAACAGAAACATGGTAAAGAGGGAGTGATAAAAATACAACCTATTTTCAATGCACTCTTTTCAGAGTGGCAAATCTAGTAGACTGAATGTTATTCATCCTTGATTTTATGTTTTGATCACTTTAGTATGTTCTGTTACTAAAATGTATAATAATATCCATGCCATATGCTTCTGGAAAAAAGAAGATCTATGTTTCAGTTTCATCAGGCTTATCGGTGACACCTATTCTCTTTCAATTTCAGTGATAAAGCAGCAAAAAAAAAGAGATGGCTCTTGGACAGGCAGTGGCATAAGGCAAACATAATATTAAATAATGAACACTCCCTTAGCAAGTACCTGCTCACAGCATTGTTTATCCTTCAAAATTTCAATAATAATAATAATAGCACTGCAAATGCATTAAATTGATTCTGTCTTGACAAGTATTTAGTAATCATAACACATGGACGGAAGAGAGAGAGGAGGGGGGAGGAGGGGGGGCTTCAAGCAGCCCCTTTAATTTCCGTGTTCCGTGCGACTCCACTTTCGTTTCTGTTTAGACCCCCCATTTTGACCCCCAGAGGAGGATGCCAACCCCCCCCCCCCCTCCCCCTACTCCACACCATCATCAATAATAAGCACTTCCTTGCAGTGGTTTCTCTCCCTTGCTTGCTGTCGGCCTAAGAGAGGAGGAAACCACTGCTCGCAGGGTAGCTTGAAGCATTTTGAGGGAAAACTTCTTACCCCCCATCTGCAGGGGACTTCAAAAGGTACAACCCTCTCCTCACATTGGTATATGTTTTGTTCCAAGCCCTCCAAGAAAACTATGTATCACAAATTCAAGATGTACTATATGAATATTGTTATAATCAAGGTAGTTTTTAAATGAACAATTAATTCATGGAAAGCAACATGTACATGTAAAAGAGTGGTGTGACCCCCCTGAAATGCTCACAAATGAGAATGGCCCTCCCCTTATGGTGCTTTAGATCAAGGATGCCCCTCCCCTCTGAGGCCCCAGCCCCTTCCTCCCCGGAAAAAATGTTATTTTTCAGTGGAATTTCAATAAATTTACAAAGAGGGTATGAGTAGAAAGACCAAAATTGGCAGCCACCTATTCTCTGCTCATTACATGATTGGTATCTGTATTTTCTGGAATTAATTTTTTTTTACTTTTATTAAAATACACTGCACATGTAATAAATGTACATATATTGTGATTTAAATTAAAAAAAACTCATGACAAATAATTCCTTTTTTCTTTATTGCACTAGTTCTTTGTTAGAATCATTCCAGTGGGAAGGGTTAGTCCCTATTTTTTTCTGAAAGAGGTTCTTTATCTTACTTCCACAGGCCATGCCTATTTTATATATACCTTATTGTGTCAGTGTAGCAAAGTACAAAAGAAAACAGTGTATACATATCAAGAGACATTTTAAATTTGAAAAGCATACGGTGACAAGCTATGTTCAATGCCAGCCATTTTTTGGTTCATCAACACAGAAAAATATGTAACCGGGAGCTCCGCTTTTAGCCAGTGGCTAAATCATATATTAGTGAGCCGTGATCGACCCTTTTTCGTTTTCGTGATCCGTGAAAATGGTCAATCTTATTTCGTGATTCGTGCGCAAGAATCGTGGCGTGACCCATGAATAGGCATAAATAGATTGTTCTCGGCAACTTTTGAGCAACTTTTAGCGTTTCAGCAACTTTTTTTAGTGCGAGCAACCTGGAGCAACTTTTGCCTTCCTTGTCAACTTTTGAGCAACAAACTGGTATAAAACTGATCCAAAATATCAAAAAGGTATTCATTTAGAAGGATTTTATTAAAACTGATCAAAACTAAGGATATTTAATTGGTAAATGATGAAAAATAAAATAACACTTGCTTTACATGCGCCCACGAAATCTGGACAGCAGCTATCTATCTAACGGACGCTTAAATCCAGCGGTTATTTGCTGCAACATAGAGCCTGCCGCCAGCCTTCTTGGTATTTGCTGCAGTGCGATTCATGGCATTGCAACCACTAGATGAAATTTCGAGCAAAAATGAAAGTAATTCAGACATTGACAATGTTTTGGTGGCAACTTTTTAATATTTGAGCAAGTTTAGAGCAACTTTTGGGTGTATTGTCAAGTAATTATTCCTGAATTTACTAGCACAATCTATTGATGCCTATCTGTGAAAGTCGTTGTAAAATTCATTACTTATTCATGAGAGAACTAGCCTATGAGAGCGCTGCATTGGAGTCACGTGGATTTACTTTTAACCCCATACAAAACGACTGTCTTAAAGCACGGGGGGGGCTTGAATAGGCAGCAGGGAAAATTTGGGGTTATGAATAACTGAACACAATGAATATGTTAATTAGTTACAACCACTAGTGGCTGTATATACAATCACTAGTGGTTGTAACTAATTAACATATCCATTGCGTACTGCAACACTAAATGGACAACGAAAACGTTAAACATACTTTAATTACCAAGTATAGATTTTTAGATCCTGGAAGATGGTCAACTACTTCTTTTGTTGCGTCCCTCATTTCTGCATTAATGGCCTTACGGAATAGTGTAACTTGCGGACAAAGTAAAAGGACTTGTATAAAATACAAATACTCGAATGGTGACTTCACGATGCCGAGGGAAAAGGGCGCAGAACTTGAGTCATCTTTCGTCTTAGTACTAAACGTGCTTTAGCAGCACAGAAAAAAAATATCAAAATGAACAAACCTTATATCGCCTCTGTCAAATGGGTCAAGTCCACTTTTGTCGCTGTGGTATCGCTTTACGCCACAAGTTTGCGAAACCTCGTAGCTTTGCTCGATGCTGACATTTTCCCGTCAAAGCGAATAATGCGTGGTATTGATTGCCTATTGATGAGTATTGCACATTTCCATAAAAACAATAGAAGAAAATAACGGCGTTATGTTTTTTTGCGAGTATGCGTGGTTTATTGATTTTACATGTAACAAAGCTTCTCAAAGCACATTGCATTGGCTTTTACACATGCGCAAATTGAATAGAAGGCACTTAAATTCTATAGTACCTATTCATTGCACATTTCCATAAAAAAAATAGGAGAAAATAACCCAGCGTTATGTATTTCTGCGAGTATGCATGTTTTGTTGATTTTTACATGTAACAAAAGCTTCTAAAAGCACATTGCATTGACTTTTACACTGAATGCGCAAATTAAATAGAAGTATAAATTCTATAGTACCTATTCATTTCACAAGTAATTTACAACATTCGCGTGGATGTTGTATGAGCCATACAATCTCTCGCCTACGGCTCGAGATTGTATAGGCTCATACAACATCCCCGCTCATGTTGTAAACATTACTTTTAAGAGCGACTCTCTGTAAGGACCGAGTGAGATGTGGCACAAGGTCGAGAAATCGAGCCCCCTCATATTTTATCCAGAGATAGCCTATGGTATGCTAGTAAACGTATTTTTTATGTTAGAAAATAAAGCAATGTCGAGAACATTTCGAAAAACCACCGCCGGGTCGTGAAGCTCAAAAATGACTAAAACAGCACGCGATTCTACGTTCAAATAACGGACTCGCGCGAAGGCGCAAAATAAAACTTGCATTTATTTGCATCATAATTTCATTTTAGAGGTATCAAAGATTTGAAACCATCCAGATGTTTAATTATAGCTAGCATTTTAAGTTCTTGGCGAGCACTCAAAGAAGGCCGAAATTTCACATTTTGAAAATCTAAAATTTCACTTTATTTTGAAACAATAAAAAATTCAGGCGGTATTATTCAGAATTTATTGAAACTTGGAATTTAACAAGTACTTAAGATATATTTAGCCCGGGTATAAAAATTATCCTTGGAAAACATATTTGAGATGAGAACGAGTACACTCAATTTACCCTAATTAAGCCAATTTTTCGCGGAACTGTAAACAGAGAAATATCCTGAGAAATCTCACTCTTTACCCGAAAATAAGCAAATAAGCCAGACATATACCAAATTTACAGCTTACCATTGATTAGAAACACCGTGGAGATAAACTTCGGGGTAAAATTCGTGTATTCATACTTTTCCTTTCTTGCTGCCGACATGACGAAGAAGTTTTCTCGGCAAACAAAATCCTCCAGATGGAGTGTTTTTTCCCACGCTCGCTGCTTACTCTTCTACCAGTTCTATAGCTTTGATTGTCGCAATAAAAACTTGTTTGTAAAATCGAACTCTATAGGAGTAATTTCTGAAGTTCATAAAGATTCTGTTCAAACGATTTAGCTATTTCTCTGATTTCTCCGTAGCTAGCTGGAGATAAAGTGCAGTCAACCGGCTCAATGAACAATACAAAGTCAATTAACGCTTTCTGTCACGCATTCTTCTCACACAAGGAAGGGGAGCTTTTCTTTTCCGGCTTTCGATATCGTTTCACTTTAGAGCAATAATTATTTTGGTATTTGAAATAAAACGTGACTTTCCAATGAAAAGGAACTAAGATTAAAATGTTTCAAACATTTTAGCGACTAGATTCTGTGATGTTTGATCAAGGGTGTGCCGCCGCCTTGCACGTAGTTACGCCCAGTTTTGCAGTTGTTTGTGGCAGGGACTCTTGTAAAAGAAAACGATAAATTTAAAATGAGGAAAGTGCGGGAGAGACAAGCGGTTGGAGAGAGGCAGTGCGGGACAGACAAGCGCACAACCTCGTTCCCAGGGTCTTCTGGGTAGTTTTCAAGATGGTGGCAGGTCACTCGGAAGAAGACCCTGGCAAAGGCTGGGGCTTTATCCAGGTTTTCAGGTTTTATTATTCTATTTTGTACATATAACAAAATAAATAGCCAGTGCCCGCAAATAGCTTAGCTAACGAGGCGGGCAGAGGGTTAACATACAGTTACAATATAGGACAATGAATTACAAAAATTACAAAGCAAAGCAAAGAAAAGAAAAAGGAAGTATGGCTACTTTAGTATTATTTTTGTAAAGCTAATATATTTTTGTTTGTTTTACTTTTTTGATAATTTATCAATTAAACTTGATACATCAAGATAAGTATCCTCAGAACGAAAGATATTCAATAAATATTCTTGAAGGATTGATGAGAATTTATATTTTGATGAAAACTGAATAAAATGTGGAATACTGTTCCACATTTTAGCGCCAATGCGTGAAAATGATTTTTTTAGATGATTGGTTCTAGAATGCTTATAAAATATAATTTCCCCATCGCTGAGGATCTCGTTGGGCCGAGCACAGGGAGACCGCTTAAGAAAACAGTTAAAGTCCGATATGGCGGGCAGACAGCTGGGAAAAGAGGGCCGAAATCGGGGCTAAAATGAATCATAATGACTTGTGTTCATGATTTGTGCCTGGGAACGAGGTTGACAAGCGCAGAATAAGAAGGAAGACCTTGTCCCCTTACTGTCGTGCAAGAATGCGATACAAAATTAAACAACAGTGGGGATTGACGCTGGCTCACCCGGAAGGGGTTGGGGGGATAGGGTACTCCCCAAGACTTTTGTACGGGGTTGCGCGTCCCAACAGGGCGAGTTTCGATATTTTACTGCCACACCCAAAATGCTGAGGCGCGAGAGGGTATGACTTTCCCAGAGGTCGAGATTTGTAACGCAAAAACTGATTGTGGAGGATCTAGACGGCAAATGTTTTTTTTTTCCTGAAATTTTTATCATTTGCCTAGACTAGGTTTTTATTTTTTGACATTCATAACAATATTAAGTCTTTACGACCACGCTTTGGTAAGTACAATTTTCACTATTCCGCAGGAAAAGAAATCGCTGTCACTGCTACTACTTTGGGCTGTTTTATGTTGTCGCTGTTCCCATTTTGATTTTATTGTTTTACAAAAATAAATGAGACAACTCAAGGACGCAGGAATTTGCCATGAATGTCAGACGAGAAGACATGCGCCTGAATTCTTCAAAGAGAGATCTCTTTAGGCCACAGGATTTTCTAGATCAGATAGAGTTTAATGATAGAAACAAATGATATTTATTGTGACAAACGCACTGTCCCTTCCACGTGCGTGACAAACGTTAATTGCCTTTGTTTTGTTCAATGAGTCGGTTGACTGCACTTTATCTCCAGCTAGCTACGGAGAAATCAGAGATCGAAATAGCTAGCTAAATCGTTTGAACATCTTTCTGAACCTCAGAAATTACTCCTTTAGAGTTTGAATATACAAACAAGTTTTTATTGCGACAAACAAGCTGTACAAGAGTAAGCAGTGAGGTGGGAAAAACACGCCATATGGAAAATTTTGACTTTGTTTGCCGAGACAACTTCGGCGGCAAGAAAGCAAAAGAACAAATACACGACCCGTAGTTTATCTCCACACGGCGTTTCTAAGAAATGGTAAGCTGTAAATCTAGTATATTTCCAGCTTCTTTCTGGAAAATGTGAGATTTCTCAGGATATTTCTTAGGAGATTGTTTACAGTTCCGCGAGAAAATTCGCTTAATTAGGGTAAATTGAGTGCACTCGTTCTCATCTCAGGTATGTTTTCCAACAATAATTTTTATACCCGGGCTAAATATATCTTAAGTACTTGTTAAATTCCAAGTTTCAATAAATTCTGAATAATACCGCCTGCATTTTTCATTGTTTCAAAATAAAGTGAAATTTTAGATTTTCGAAATGTGAAATTTCGGCCTTCTTTGAGTGCTCGCCAAGAACTTAAAATGTTAGCTATAATTAAACATCTGGATGGTTTCAAATCTTTGATACCTCTATAATGAAATTATGATGCAAATAAATGCAAGTTTTATTTTGCGCCTTCGCGCGAGTTCCGTTATTTGACCGTAGAATCGCATGTTGTTTTAGTCATTTTTGAGCTTCACGACCGGCGGTGGTTTTTCGAAATTTCTCGACATTGCTTTATTTTTCTAACATAAAAAATATATCACGTTTACTAGCATACCATAGGCTATCTCTGGATAAAATATGAGGGGGGTCAATCTTTCAACCTTGTGCCACATTTTCACGAAGTCACTCGGTCCTTACAGAGAGTCGCTCTTAAATGCTCAAGAGTCGTGGTTTTGAGATGATAAAATCGTGATTTGTGAATACAGCGAATTTCCCATGTCAAAATACCAATGGTCACATTGTTTGGCAAAAGTCACGCGCATTTGATCTCGAGAGTTCAGATACTTGGAGCGGTCATTATTTATCGCCTGGGGGGAGCTGAAGATTTTTGGGGATCACTTCATTGTTTGGTGAGCGAAAGGAGGGATCTCTCGAATTACCTGATGCCCTGAAAGGGGGGACCACAATAATTTTTCCAAGGAGTTTAACTTCAATTGAGCATCTTCGATATCATGTGCATTACAAAAATTTACATGCATATAAATCCGTCATTCGGGCCGCGCTTTACGCACATGAAAAATAATAATTTCGTCATTTGCGGTGCGCTTTGTGCGCATGAAGAACTTCCAGGCTTTGTTTACTATACACAAAAATGAAATGTTCATTAACCTTTTCTCTGAGGCGTGATGAAATGAGCAAGCCTCTGACCTAGAAAAAAATATCGCGCAAGCAAAGCTGGTGGCGAAAAAAAAAACGAGCAAATTCACTTTAAAACTCTCTCCTGATTTACCGTTTTAGGAACTTTATAAATAGAGGGATTTTTTGGTCGGCTCGCCCTGCGCGCTTGCCATCTACAACAATTTAAACTATTAGATATTCGTTTTACGATAAGTAAAGTTTACTTTCAACTGATATGTCCAAAATTGCAGCAGCGTCGCGCTCATAAAAAGCGTATGCTGTGTCCAGTGTAGTATTATAAACTATAACATGTCGTACTAGGCAGTAGCAGGGACTTCTGTACTGCGCATGCACGAATCCGCTGACCAATTCAATGTGATTCCGGGCGCCATAATCGCCAATTTCCATTGTTTTAGTCGGAATTGACATAATGGCGCGAAGTTTTCAGCTCGCACTTTTCTTTTTTCTTTATTTTGTAATTCAAAATATTTCTACGATAAGCTCTAGTGTTCTGTGTGAGCAACAAACGAGATGTCGACAGGACATGTTCTGACTCCACTTTTAAGCCATGTTACGAGCAGTGTCACGGAATTGTTTCAAACGACGATGATAGCATGCATCTTGAACAGCATACGATATACTACCACAAAAAAGCCATTGCTGAATTCAGAAGAAAACGCAATTTATGATAGTATATACATACAATTTTTTAAAACCTTGAGCACCCCCCTCACCCACCCATCGAGGTCTATAGCACTGGACGACTGCCACAATCAATATTACAAAATGTACGACGAACGACAAATGGAAATGTTTATTGAGTTTATTTCTTGGCAGAACAAGTCATTTTTAAGACGCTAGAGAACACTTCCAATTACAAAGAAGATATTCACTCAAAACACCCAACCCCTATCCTTCCCTATAGCTCTTTAGTTGCATATTCTGTCACAGTTAGAATCACAACATTGATGGTGTGAAAATGCCCTTGCTACAATTCAGAAGATCTGGAAAAATAAGATGGATGAAATATGTCAACATTACTGATACTAAAAGTCGTTAAAGACCTGCACGTGCAACAAAAATCACAAAAGTACTACAATGAAAAAAAGTTTTAGTTATGTTAGCGAATTTTGAACACAAGAAAATGTTAACAAATTAACAGCTGGATCATTACTGGTTAAAATCATGCTAAAACTAAGATGGAGAAATGAGCTCGATATTTTTCTATAGCACATAAAAGAAGAGGCCACCTTTGCAAATTATGTAAGAAAATTGATGGCGAAATATTGTTATATATTACGTATTTAACTCAAAGCGATCTCTGTTTCATCTGCACTCTCAACAACCTTATAGTATTGCGACATCGTTCAGATACATAAATACGATATATTTGTCATTCTGTGGTGGTATCGGCTTCAAGAGTGTTACGCATAATTTGAACAGGCTCAATAGTCATTTGAGTTCATAGTATAATTCATATGATCAGCGAATTTCCATGGCTAGTTTAATCGTTTCTTGATGATACCCTTGGTTAGTTGAGAACAATCAACAATATTTAAGATGGAGAAATGGCCTTGCTGGAATTTAGTGGGCTCGGAGCATTCAATATAATTTACTTGTAAACTGAAATTAACAGAATTTTCACTGGTGTTCTCGACAATCGCAAACGCGAATTATCAAGATTGACTTCAAAACATGCCCAATGCTTACCATAGAGAAACTTACCGTATGTGAAATGATTCAGGTTCTCCTTTAAAATGAGCAAGCAACCTCCATTTACGGGATGTAACAAGACAACATGGCTGCAATATTGACGAAGCTTGAGTTTCTTTGAACGTCCCATGATAACAACTCGAACCTATTGCATGTTCCTTTCCATAGAATGGCAGCAAAGACATAGATAAAAACCTTTAGGCGAATTCTGGAGTAATTCATTTCAATTTCGTTCCACATATCACGGTCAAATCCCGTAAACATTGAGCTGTCATGACACTTCTCCGAGGCATGAGGGAGTTCAATAAATCTAAGCCGCGCATGCGTATGCAAATGTCCCTGCTACTGTACTAGGCATGATTAATTTGTTTAAAATTTTTATGAAAATTTTTATTCAGTCACTCCATTTCTTCAGCGTGATTCTTATCTCCCAGAAATAAGAATGTCAATTATCATGGCATAAATTGCGACGCGACGAGAATCTTTTCCGTAAGTACGTGGAATGCCTTTACAAGAGACCTTAAAAAACCCGCGACTTCAAATCTACAACTTTTTTAAACCCACGACACGCGACTTGAAACCCACAACACGCGACCATTAGGGAAACTCAACTACGTCATGAAAAATCGTAAATCTGTCAAAAGTTATCTAAATTAACCTATATCTATAGAATAAGCAACTAATGAATCATCTTACCAGGGTTTGGCGCAGGAATAGCGTAAGCATAGACCAGCGAAACTACAAGGGTGACAATGATGAGTGACTTCATTTTCTCTTCCAGATCAACACGAATCGATACGACGAGTCGATAGCTCAGCGAAGACGTGAAGTATGGCTCCTCTCTCTGCCGAGTGAATTCTCCTCTGTAAGGCTTTCCTATTTGTGTTAGCTTTTTCACACCCGATTGACTCAAATGCTCAGCCCTGACCGTTCTGTTATTTCCGCCTCATTTCCAAAGGTACATTTGTGAGATACACCTCAGGGACAACTATACTCGGCTTATCCGGTGGATTGTGTGTAATCTCTTGGCAACGTGCGTGGGAAAATTCGACATGTTTTTAATTTCTATTTTTGTAAGATCCAACTCGCAGTGGCCGATATGGCACAGCGCATATCCTGCGGAGGGTGTGCAAGTCAACGCTAGGCTAACGATCGTGGGAAAATTCGTCACGTGTTGTTGTTTTCGATGAAAAATTGCTACAAATGGATGTGATTCTACTGTTATTGATTTTTGTTGTTTGTCATAAAAATATCATACTACATAGGCATGGAATTAACCATAAAATGACTATGAGGACACATTCTTCAAGATTCTCTTAAGAATAGATTGAAACTTCAAACACCGGGGCAGTCGATAAATTCGACGTATGTGCCCCGGAAAACGTCTAAACGGACGTTTTATTTGTGGGGTCATGGGGAGAGGGGGTTCAGGATCGGACTTCTTGGCGGGGCATTTCGTAGAATCAAAATTGAGAAGCTCCCTTTTACTCAATGCTTAGTTTTATTCCATCAATAGTATTGATTGCGAGTCATGATACAGCTCTCATAAGATCTAAGCCCATTGGATTGATACCCTCAGTGTAAAACAACAGCGGGTCATACAAGATAGATAGATAGATAGATATTACTTAGTTGTGACGTACGAATTCTAGTACGAATTCACGCCTAACCTCTGGGATCTCAAAGCAGGTTTCTTCTGCGAGCTTTGATCGTACAAAGGCCTTCAATCTTCCAAACTCGTTCGTCATCAACACGTCATTCGTCCTGTAGGTGTCCGCCACTGAGGTGAAGAATTTGTTAAATGCATCAGCTATTGCTTTAGGTTCGGTGACTATCTGATCAAGATGCCGTATCGCAGTGGACGTCACAACTAAGTTTGAACATGTCCTGTATATATACAATAGAACGAGGAAACAATGGGATGCTTTGTTATGCCTATCAAATTAAACAAGATCTCCCGAGAAGCTGTATCACTCCTGGCACAAAAATGCATAGCCGTAAAAATGGGAATCAGGGAAATGTGAGCGAGAAATATGCTTTTGAAAAGTTGTTTTGCGTGAGTTTGCCGCTGGGTGTGCCCTGATTAAAGAGAAGGATTTTTTCACTATCTGTCTAAAAAATGATATTTATGGCTCTTAAGCCAATAGTATTGCCTCCCATGACGTCTCAAAAGGAGTAACAAGGATTTGTTCCACAACAAAAAACTACAGTTATGTTGACAAAATTTGATCTTGTCGTGTCGAAAGTTCGGGCTCGAGGAATAATTGTTAAATAGCCGTAAAAAGTGTTCAAAATCCAGCTAATATACTATTCAACTTGTTTTATTCTTTTATCATTATTATATCTTTTTTTATGATGTTTTTAGATCGTTTTAATATTTGAACTGTAACTTCGTTTTAGTTACTTAGATAATTGTAAAGCGCCATTGAGCTTCAGGAAATGGCGCGATTTTATTATTATATTATTATTATTGCGTGAGTTTGCCGTGGGTGACCTGACTAAAGAGAAGGATTTTTTCACCACTGCCCAAAATATTTGGGGTAGCACTATTTCGAGATACAAGATACAAAGATACGAAGATACAAAGATACGAAGATACAAAGATACAAAGATAAGAAGATACAAAGATACAAAGATACAAAGATACAAAGGTACAAAGATACAAAGATACAAAGATATAAATACAAAGATACGAAGATACGAAGGTATCGGATTTCACATATATGTTAATTATTTGCGACTGAGTATACGCAGTCAATTTTGTGAGAACATTCGAGCGGGTTTTTGCTACTATATCCGCTGATCGCAGCTATTTCAGAAAATTAAATATCCACAATACCGGGAAATGAACTCAATAATTATTGGCTGATATTCAAAAAACCCGAAACCTGGTTAGTTCGTTAGGAATTAGTGCTGCTTGTACCCTTGAAATTCCAATGAGCCCGCGCGTAAGCCGCAATAATTAACTTCAATCTCGTATTAAGAATTAACGTATAAAAATCCTTGTATCTTTGTATCTTCGTATCTTTGTATCTTTGTATCTTTGTATCTTTGTATCTTTGTATCTTTGTATCTTGTATCTCGAATTAGTGCTACCCAAATATTTGTGAGCTATTTATATAGCCAAAAGAATTGTCCCTCATGACATCTCAAAAGGAGTAACAAGGGTTTGTTCCACATCAAAAAAACTATACAATGACTGTATTCTTCTATAAGGGTCGTACGATTATGTTCGGGTCAAACTTTTGTCCGAAAAATGTATCTAATACAAAAAAGGTCCTATAATGTCAATTTTTATGCTCGCTTTAAATGGAAAACCTGTTTTTGATATGTAAAATTTGCAAATTCGTAGCAGCTGGGAAATCCGAGGAACAAAAGGCATCGAGGAACAAAAATACAAAGCCGTAAAAAGTGTTCAAAATCTAGCAAATGTACTATTCAAGTTGTTTTGCGTGAGTTTACCGCTGGCTGCCCTGATTAAAGAGAAGGATTATTTCACCATCACTGCCCAAAATATTTTGAGCTCTTCAGCCAATAGGATTGCCTCCCATGACGTGTCAAAAGGAATAACAAGGATTTGTTCCACAACAAAAAACTACAGTTTTGACAAAATTTCGTCTTTGTCGTGTCGAAGTCGTACTGGGGGTCGTACGCCATTGAACTATTGCGTTGGCCTTTCAGAAAATCAGAAGAGAGTTATAATACAATTTTTTGTATCGACATATCAATTTCTTCTTTAATGCTTTATTTTACCTGGTACAATTTAAACTTTTAAAACATCATCAAATGAGAAACGGAACTATACAGTAAAATTCCACAAGCTGATTTATTTCAATATCTCACCGTGAATAAATAATATCCAGGTTTATGTACGTGGATCAACGCATAACTTATTTTACAAGGGTAAAATACCTGATTGTATACAATTACTGTTGAATTCGTGACCCTCGCCTTAGGTGAAAGACCGGGGAGGTTATCTCGTGCCGAACACCGCTGTGATGAGTGCATTTAAGCACTCATTGCAAGCCTCTCCTGAGATTTTTGAACTGAATGAAAACGTGCCGAAATTTGACCAAACAATTTACACGTAAAAAGATCCAGTTATATTTTCGGACATGAATTTTTATGCTATAAAAATTAAACGTAGCCATCAGGGGAAAAATAGAGGTAAAAAGTGATCAAAATCCAGCTAATACTTTCCAAGTTGTTTTGCGTGAGTTTGCCGTGGTGCCCTGATTTCATCATCAGTGCCCAAAATATATATTTCTGAGCTCTTTGGTCAAGAGGATTGCCTCCTATGCATGACGTCTCAAAAGGAGTAACAAGGATTTGTTCCACATCAAGAAACTAAGTGTTTGACAAAATTTCGTCTTTGTCCTGTCGAAATGTACTGTATTCTCCTTGGGTCGTACGATTGAATTCTTGCGTTGTGCTTTTCAGAAATAATCAGAAAGAGAGTTCTAAAACTACAATTGTTTTGTATCGACATATCAATGGCTTCTTTATATGCTTCATTTTACCTAGTACAATTTAAACTTTGAAAATATTATCTTGAAAATTGAAAAACGGAACTATCATTACAGTAAAATCCCTCATGTAAGAACCGTGGTTAGGAAAAAACAAAAATATATAAAAGCATGTTTTGCCAAGCAAGATAAAGATTATGAGGATAGTAGCAGACGATGGCTTCTTTACATGCTAAAACGGAGCTATCATCTATCCGTATGTAAGAATGTACCGTGGCTTACAAGTAACAAAATGATACAAAGTGCTTTGCTAAGCAAGATAATCATTTCTTTAGAATAAAAACTTCAAACGAAATTTTAGTAATTTTGAATTCGATTCCTAAATCAGTGGGGTTTTTGAACAGGCAAGACTTCCAACGTTTATCATGGTCGTCATGGCCCTTGTAAGAGAAAATAGAATCTTTGATGCCCAAATAACAAGAAATTGAAGAAATCCAGTATTGAAATTATGTGCATGCTCCGACTACTGGAACCATAAGTTGCCCGGCTCGTGCTATCGCTGATCCAAGGACAGTTTAACGAATGGGAAATGGCTGTTAGTTTTAAAAAAAAACTTTGACATGTCGATGTTT
The DNA here is from genome assembly GCA_033964015.1 of Scolanthus callimorphus. Taxonomy (NCBI): domain Eukaryota; kingdom Metazoa; phylum Cnidaria; class Anthozoa; order Actiniaria; family Edwardsiidae; genus Scolanthus; species Scolanthus callimorphus. Next base: position 25,866,443 of record CM066920.1, read on the forward strand.
TTTAACGACACAGAATATTCTCCAAGGACTACCACACATGGGCTTTTCAGGCTGAGCTCAGCCTCGAACTGAAGTTATTATCTGCTTTGGCAAAGTTACGATAGCTGAGCCTCTAGAATCGAAGAGACAAGAAAATTATAATTTCTAGTAGGCTCACGTGACGTCTTGGAATTGTTTCTCTCTCTCTCTCTCTTCCCCTGATGGCGAGGGCTGATTGAAAAAATGCCCAATTCAGTTGGCACCAGTAATTGCTTAGAAAGCTCGATGCATCAGTAGATCTCTACATGTCTATATAGACACATCAATCACAAAAACATTCAAATTATTTAAGGTGACTCCAAGAAACGTCCATAAGCGCCTTTCTGAACATAAATTCGGTCGGCATAACTTTTATAATATTCGTGTGATAGATATAAAACTTGAAGAACAGTAGGGGGCATTATTTAGCAATATACTTTAGCATACTTTGATAGTCTTTATTTTCGGGCAAAAGTTTTTTAGAAATGTGTAAAGAGGAACAAGGGGGTCCACTGTAGCTGGGATATTATTAAGAGCCATTGTCTGAGAAAGTGTTCCAGGTCAAAAAAGTGGGGGACAACCGATTTCCTTCAACTTGTGTCAGAAGTTAGGTCTGTTGACATATTGCACAATCCATTTTTGGTTTCGTTTTCTGGCATCTTGTTTCAAAGTTACACGGGGGTCCCATTTCAGGCCCTCGGACCATTAAATTGTCATGTTTTGGGGAGTTATATTATCATGCTTATTTCACCAAGATCATATAACTCCTGAAATAATAAACTGCATGGTAACTGGCTCTTGGAGGCGCATATATACTGTAACAGCCCTCATGATTGTAAGCTGCGCGGCTGCAATTTGCGCCATCTGCAGCCCGTAAGTCCTCCAACCTCCCATCTCTAGCGATCGTGTACTTTCGACCACTTTGGGTTCCCTCCCGATGAGGAGAAGACCATTTCTTTCTTTCTATTTCTTTCTTGATTAGAGGCAGATGACTGGCCAAAATATACCGCAATCCGTCTAAGACATCTATTGTGAAATACATCAAGCTTCTTCATGTCACTCTGTATCACTCTCATTACTGTTGTAAGGTGAACCTTAGTGCGTAAGCTATACTGTGTGTTTGGATCTCCAGATGGGACGAAGTGCAGCAAAAGCACATTGTGCCTTACCAAGGCGTTCTGTCTTTGCCCGCTGCATCATCGGAGCGCACGCTAGGAAATTAAGGTCGCGATTTGGGCAAACATTTCAACCCGTTGCGTTACCGAGACAATGCGCAAGACAAACAAAATTAAGCATCATTTCACGGTTCTTCTATTACTTTTCGGCATTAAAACATATCTAAATAAAATACCTTGCATTTTGTGAAACCTAACTACAGTAAACCTTATAATTTTTACGGATGTAAATTATAATTACCAACACGCATCAAGTTGACCTCTGCGTATTAAATGTCACGTAAACGTTAACATAGCATAACAATCACGTATAACTAGACACAGGAATTCTTTCAAAATACAAGCTGCTGCTCTTACTTGGTGATAAATTCTTGCCGCAGATATGTTTTCCTTCCCTAAGACTCGATATTCTTCACTTTGATTCTTGAATCCAGTGAATATTTGTACAATATGCATGCATGATCAGTACAGAGCTTCAATCGAGACATCGCTAGCGGCTCGAAACACTAATCAAAAATGTCAAATTTTTGTTACAAAAGTTCACTGACTAAATCGCTTCTAATAGGAACCTATTCTTGTGCGAACGAAAGATGAACTATTCTAGTGTGGTTCTATCGTTTCACTTTTTTCAGAATCGAACTAAATAAGGCCATAAATTTATATTTCTAATGCTCAGAAATCAGTTCACAATCGCTCTGAAAGTTAGAGAAATTACTGTTCTTTCAGTGGTGTCCGCACTTATACATGAAAAGCTAAAGTAGACACATTACATACCAAAAGAAAGCTTAATATCTGTAGAGTTGGAATCCATATTTTCTCAATTCTAGACACCAGTCTCCTTTGAGGCACCCTAAAACAAAGTCTACCCACGACAGCGAAACCCCCTTTGCCCGCGACCGCGCAAGAAGTTGAGCCAGAGGACTGGCACTAGTGTGATATCTAACTTCGCCCAAATCGCAAAGATAATTTCCAAGCGTGCGCACAATGCTACCAAGGTAAGTAAATGTGTCTACCCTCTCGAGTGTCCCACCGTCCATTAATGAGAGGTTGTTGGGTTGATGTACATGGTTTTCAGTTTTCAATCACTATCATCATGATTGCTGTCATCACTTCGGGGATAAAAAAGCAACTCCTGCGGGTGATCACGACGCTTAGCCTATGCTTCTATGGCTCAGTAGATTTGATCATTGGTAAGAGGGCCATATTCAATCGTTATGGGAGAACGGCTCTGGCTGGTTTGACTCCCGGATTTGCTAGCTCCGGATACACGAATTCAGAGTGAAACAATACTTGAAATCAATAGGAGAGGAGCAGCTGGAGGCACGAAACAGGCCCAAGTAAGCGGATCCTTTTTTCTTTGGTGATCTTTTAGCCTTGTGTTCGGAAATTCTAAGACGTTGATGACCCATTTAACAACATCACATCAAACGTTTTGTCTTGCCCACTTCAGAGGTCGGAACATTACCCTTCATTGGTTGAGAAGTGGGTGTGCGATTTCATTGGCTCTAAGGTGTAAAGCTCATGAAATTTTAGATCATATTGGCTGGAAGCCATTTCAACTATTGAAACTATGGGACACTATCTTAAGTTAAACCAAGTTCTACACCCGGGAGTGCGATGTTCTCTCAAGACTGTCTTTTGATTTAGGGGACACTATAAGCGACAGAATAATATGGCGGTTTTTTTTGCAGTTTGAGGTGTTTTTCTTTCATCCCATACTAAGTTATGGGTGAGGTGTGTCCTCAAAGTAGACCTTCAACTTTGGTTATGGCCTCAGGTGGATGACTTCCTCCCATGACTTAAAATAAAATGCTAATAGGAATGCAGGAAGGATAAGGTACTATTTCGTGCTCGACATTGCCTACGTTTAACCCAACTATTTAGTATCTGTCCCGATTGTCTCGTATACCTTGAATTCTCTCTTTAGAATTTTACCAGGCTTACAGGCTTACCTTTTGCTGGCATTTGCTAGCCTTGTGATATAAGTGGTTAACGAACACATAAAAAGTCAATAAAAGTGGAGTCAAAAACAAGGAGAGTAAACAAAAAGTGGGAGTCAAAAATTCAAGTGCAGACGAAAAACAAAGTGGGATCAATAAAAGGGGAGTAAAAAAGGGGAGTCAAAAAAGGGGTGTAAAAAACGGGAGTCAAAAAAGGAAAGTCAAAAACAAGGGATAAACACAAAAAGTGGGAGTGGAAAAGTGGAGGAGAAAAACAAAGTGGAATCAGTATAAGGGGAGTACAAAAGTGAAAAGAGGAGCAAAAAAGGAGAGAAAAAAAAAAACGAAAAAACGGTAGTAAAATTAAAGAGGGGAGTAAAAAAGTGAAGTGAAAAACGGGGAGGGAGACAAAAGAATCCCGTAATGTTACACACTTTTAATTATTATAACCATAACGTTCCTAAAGTTCAGAAATGATTGGTTTGAAATTGATTGGTGATGAGGTAGAGAAGAATGATCGAAGGAAAATGCAGAGTCTGTTTACAAAGACATTCAACCTAGCCTTCGCTGATCTGTGTACCGACCTCGTGTTTGAGGAAAGAGCGGAACAATGTAACGGTTGTATTCACCCGAGTCAGCGTCAGGAAATATGGAGTCTCTTTTACGAAAATGCTAAAGGGCAAGTGGATACCAATCGCGTGTGGGTTGCAGCATAAGAAGTGTGACATGCAGAACATTTCTCATCAGCACTCCTGGAAATCATACGTCAAACAACTTTATGACCAAAGCCACTGCAGCGAGGTGTAATGATTGGTAGTTAGCCTACAACTAATAGAGCTGGCACATTTCCTTGAAAGCCTGACCAAAAAAGTGGATCTGTATCTTAACGAGGGGCCTAGTGGTGTTTCCGACATGTGAGTTCAACGTACTGAGGTAGAAGTCAAAGTTTCGTTAAATCCTGAACAGATGGAAGCAAGCGTTGGTGTCAAAAAATAAAGAAAATCGCCATGGCAGAAAACATCCTCGACTGCATGGACAGAGGAGGACAAGCACGAAGTTTCTTGAGAATAACAACATTTAACTGAAAAGCGTGAAACTGCTTACACAGCACATTTTCCCCTCATTTTATAATCTTGTCACTTGTTAGCACCTTTTAATAGGATGGCTATCCCGATTCCTACAAATAAACACTGACATTTAGGATTAAGAACCTGTTTAAAGAGAAAACAAATCACTTGTTTACATAACACTATTGGTTAAAGAGAAAAACAAATCACTTGTTTACATTGGTTTTATTGAACAGCACCCCTGATAGCACACAAAATCCACGGGTAGTCTGATAATTCCTTTATTGAGAGAGACACACTCCCTCAGGTAACCTATCCCACCCTTAGACGCGCCACGCACAATCACATGTAACCTAGTAACGCTTAGATGATGGCTATCCAATGCCTAAACATAAAGCACTGTCATTGCATTTACGATTAAATCCTGTTTTCAAGAGGAAATAAATCATGTATTTACACAAAACGATAGGTTTTATTGAATAGCGCACAAAATGAAAACGGGCAGTCTGATCATTCCTTCATTGAGAGATACACTCCCTCTCAGGTATTATCCCATCCCATCCTCAGACGCGGCACGCATTGACCTGTGCGATGCAGGTTATGTTGGGTATACAAAGGGCCACCTTCACACGCGCGTTGAGGGTCACCGCCAAAAGGCGTCATCTATTTATAAGCATTACTGTAAAGAACATAACACTGCTGTTCCGAACAATTTCTTAGTACGCTTTAATGTAATCAAGAAATGCACGAACAAATTTGACTGTCTAGTTCACGAAATGCTGTTTATTCAAGATCTTAAACCAACACTGAATGTACAGTCTGATTCTCTTCGTGCTAAAGTGTTTAAGTAATTAGCAGTTTATACTCTTATGCAAATCTTTAACTTAATAAACAAAATAAAATAAAATGAAGTAAATAAATAGAAGAATGAAAATAAAATAATATATGAAATAAAGTGATGGTGGAGTAAAACACAAAAACATAAAACATAGTAATGAAAAATAATAAAAAGTAACTAAAAAGTGAAAACATAAAAAGTGTAGTTGTGGTGCGTAGTGCTGTGGTGCGTGCGTTGAGGCGTGCGTTTATATTAAAACCTAGAAAAGCTGTATTTACAAGAGTTTTTCTTATGTAGTTTTTCACGCTGAATCCGAATTATCTTGTTGCCACTCCTAAATGTGCGTTTTAGTGTGTGAAAATGACGTCATCATGATTGACAACTGTTCGCAAACCCTTAAAACAGCTTTGTCGCTATATTTCAATTTTGAACAGAACAATGTTTAACTTGAACAGGATAGTTTTGAATGTTCTATACGAAATTGTGTCGAATTATTCGGATATTGCGCTGCTGAGTAATTCAAAATGGCGGATCTAAAGTGGCCACACTACAAGAACCATCACAGCCCATCGTAAAGCTGATTCGAAGCACATTGTGTGCGATTCCTCCGCTGAATACCTTGCTGCTATTAATACATCCTCTCAGCCAGCCAACATGGCTTCCGTAGAGGTCTGTCTACGGAAACTCAGCTCATTACAATACTTGACGACTCGTTCTCCCCCCTAACCGCAGACGTGTTGATACCATCTTGCTTGATTTCTCTAAGGTGTTTGATAGCGTTCCTCACGCCCGCCTCCTTGCCAAATTGTCACATCTCGGCATTTCAGGAAAACCATGTAGAAGCCCTAAATGTAATAACTGGCCCTAAGTGTAATAAAGGCCCCTAGTGTAATAAAAATTGGCCCTAAGTGTAATAAAGGCCCCAAATGTAAAAAAAGATGGCCCTAAGTGTAATAAAGGCCCCAAGGGTAATAAAAAGTGGCCTTAAGTGTAATAATGGCATGATGACCATACAACGTCCTAGTTGGAATAAGTCACCGTTTTCATATCAATGTACAGTGACTATTGAGTATTCCCAAGATACCGTATGTTACTAGTCCAACTTGGACGGATATTTCTACCGCATGCAAACGGGGTCTAATATGAAACAAATACCGCGGGCTTTGTAATGTTAAGTATTGGCTTCGGGGTACTCATGGAACATGAGACTAGGTGGGTGCTGCTACTCTTTGAGAAGCTGACTTTAAACCTGCAACTAAGTTCTGTATCCCTGTTCAAGAGAACTTGATGTCGGTACCCTGCCAGTTTGTATGATCATTGCCATTATTACACTTAAGGCCAATGTTTATTACATTTAGGGTCGTTTATTGCACTTAGGGCCATTTTTTATTACACTTGGGGCCGTTATTACACTTAGGGCCAGTTATTACATTTAGGGCTTCTACAAACCACACGATGGATTGCAAGTTTCCTGCAAAATCGTAGCCAGTGTGTGCACGGCTCTACTACTGGGCTCCTGTCACATCTGGAGTACCGCAAGGGACTGTGCTAGGACCTTTACTAGTCATTATCCATATTTACGATATTGTAAGCAGTATATAGGTTCAAATATTAGGATCTTTGCTGACCTTGCAGTCCTGTATATAGGGAAATCATAACAGATGGAGACATACGTTCTCAAAAAGATCTGAACACATTAATGGAATGGTCGAAAGTATGGCAAATGAATTTCAACATTTCTAACATCAACAAGAATAAACTAGAGATGGTTCACCTGCCATAAATACTTAGGTGTCATGATCCAGCACGACCTACAACGGGACACTCACGTCCGTGAGATACGATCTAAGGCCATGAAAATCCTGGGACTCTTGCGTAGGAACCAGTGTGACCAGCGAGTCAAACAGCTAGCTTATTTATCTTTAGAGCGCCCTCACTTAGAATATGCGTCTATAGCTTAGTGTCCGTTTGCAAAACAGCACATCGCCGCCCTTGAAATGGTCCAGCGTAGAGCCCTCCGCGTTATCTGCAATGTCTATTCGCATAATTATTATAGCGTATCGGCCATGCGCATGCCGGTTGGTTTGAACACCCTTGGAGTTTCCCTTAGGCTGCATTCACTATGTATACTACAGGGGGGTCATGTCCCCCCCCCCCCCCCCCCCCGAGACATTTTCTTCAATTTATATGTCGAGGTAGGGTCGCGTCAATAACATTTTCTCAAATGCAGAACAAGGCCCAATTAAAAAATACAAAGCGTAAAAATGCAAATAAAATCCTAGGTGTCTGTACTCTTGTGTGTGTAGTGACACTGTGTGATCTGGTGCGCTCCTCGATTGGAACCTTACTACAAAGGCTGAGTATCATTTATTTTTTATTTGTTTGGTTTGTTTCCCATTGTGCGCGCGAAGCGCGCCGCAATTTTGACAATGAAGCTACAAGACTATTAATCAAAAGTCCAAAGGCGTTTTTGTCTGCCAGACAAGTCACTGAAGAGTGAAGAGGACCTCGAGGAATTGTGGTAAGCTAAAACAAGAAGGCCTTTTACGATTTTTTAAGTTTATAATTCTTTATGCGCGCAAAGCGCGCAGCTTTTTTTCGACACATCAGTCGAAAGAAGGTAAATACAGGAGAATAGTAGTGCAAGTGATATTTCTTCAGGAGGTTCAAACTCGGTGATCAACAATTGAGCCTTCCTTCATTTACTATCAAACTGCACAACCTTGTCTTTTACCATAACAAAAATATGCACCCCCCTTCATGCTATGAAAAAAAAAACTTGATCCCCGCTCAAAATCCTCTGCCCCCCCCCCCCCCCCCCCTGTAGTATACTGTGCATGGCTTGAGTGACCTCCCCCATACCCAGTCATTGCTGAGTTATATAACAATTAGTTCCCAAATTAATCATATTTTTTTTCGATGTTATTTATTTGTTAATTGCGAACCCATATTGTTTGCATTTCATCGTGTATTAATTAGTATCTTTATTTCTATTAGTATTTTAACATCCTGTATAGTCACGTAAGGCTCAAAGGTTTAATAAAATGAGGAGATGAGCCTATAACGGATCCTACACTAAAACCCATTCCACTTTCAACAGTTTAAGCTCGCGCAGATTGCGCACGTACGTCAATGGAGAAGCCATGCCTATGAAGCCTTTAGGGAAGTGGTCAAAACATCTGTACTCGAATGGGACCCGATGGGGTGGTGTATGCCGCAACCAACCAAAAAATGGCCATTTTTAAATGCGAATATCTCGTAAAATAATAAAATTAATACAAACGATAGGCTCAGCACCGTCTTCTTTATAGTGAGAGCAACGCAAATCCATGCAATAAAATCCAACACCCCTTACTTGAGCAGGGAGAAAATGGGCATTGAAAAAACGGGTGGGTAGGTACAGCCCGGGACCTACCACTTCCCATGATAAAATCAGGTCCCTTACGAGTACAAATGTTTTGACCGCTTCCCTTACAGCTAAACTTTGAGAATAAGTTATATCTCAAGTGATACATATACGTTAATAACCGGCTGGCGGGTCCGTATTCTCGGTTTTCATGTGACGTCATCAAAAAGCTAACTTCTAAACCAAGAGACCTACAGATATGTCCTTCTGTGATAAATAGAACTTTATTCAAGGATTTGTCACACGAAATTTCGGCACATTCTGCCAAGTAGTTCTCGAGATATCGCCAAAGCTATTTATGTCACGCAACACCAGTCATGTATTTCGAACTTGCCGTATTTCACTCGATTTGCATCGTTCTTACCTTTTTGGCACGTCAGCATGTTATAACAGTTCATATTTACCATTCAGATACTATTCTTATAATTTGGATTGAAAATAGTTTCGTTTTGGAGACCCGATTAATTGGCCGCCATTGTGGAGCCCCTCTACTGGGACATTCATTTGCTAATATCTCGCTCGGAAAGTGACCAATCAGCCTAAAATTTACCCAGGAAACACAATTCTGTATATTCTTTATAATTCTATTAGGCATCCAGTGTTTAGAAGTTAATTTAGAGAAATAAATTTCGTCACGTGACAAGTGAAAACCAAGAATAGGGAAAAACTGTGACAGAGGGCTAGAAAATGTTGACGGAGTCAGGAGGCCGAAGTCAACATTTTCCAGGCCAAGGTCACAGTTTTCTAAAACTGGAGGGCTTTGGATGATGCAAGAGACACATAACAGACGCATGATCAGAAAACTATCGGTCAACTTTAGGCGTAGACAGTATAATCTGATCAGTTTGGTGTGTGATAACAAGGCTCAACGTGTGTCCTTGGATGTGGGTGGGTCCAACAACATGCTGTTGAAGACTAAAGCGCTCCAAAACATCAATACATTTTACGGCATCTCTGTCACCCGGGACATCAACGTGAAAATTAAAATCCCCGACAACCACAAGTTGTTCCTTACATAAAACGATGGTCTCTAGATAATCACTGAACTCAGAACAGAAGGTACTCGTAGGAATGGGTGCTCGTACGAGAGCGATATATGATCAGAACACGAAGGTCATGTGATTGGTCCGATTAACAGTCCATTCGGAAAATTCAAACGATACGTTAGCTCCTGCACAGACTTAATGACGGTTAAGGAATCCCTGAACATCAACGCCGTACCACCGCCCTGGTGACCAACACGGCCATGATCTAACAAGTGATACCAATCAGGAGAAAGCTCAGCTCTAATGACATCGTCATTAGGGCCCAGCCAGGTCTCTGTGATCGCCATTAAGTCAGTTTTGCTCTCACAGATGTAATCGAAGATAACAGCTGACTTGTTTCGAACATACCGAGAATTTAATAAACACAGAGTCAGTGAGGCGCCTGTGTTGTTATTCGAAGGCAATCGATCGACAGGGATAAGATTCAATGGGTTCAGCGTTGACTGAGCATGACGTGCCCTCCGTTGTGATACAATAGTGGTAATGGTGTTCCTGTCAGGACCAGGTTCAGTTTAAAGACTAGATCACCAACGTCAATAATACCAAGTGAAATGTTGAAGTCGAGTTTGCATAGCAGGCACACGGGCTTTTATGTCACCTCAATTTGGTTTTATGTGGTCTTGGACAAACTAACTGAGGGCAGTGCCAGAACTAAGGACACACATCGGTCAGACACGTCCGAGAAAATGTCGGAGAGAGAAAACGTTGTAGTCATCGTATATATATAGAAAAGGATCGCAGAAACAGGCGACAAAATGTATCAATTTAAGCACTGTTGTATAACTCATCATTGATCCACACTAAACTGGATTTTCTACAAATACTTGATTTTGCTACAAATACTGAATTGTAAGATTTGTATGATTTCTTTCAAATCATGTAGTATAAATGATGCACGAACTTTGTACTAATTCTCTCATAAAACTGCAAAGTTTAAAGCCTACTATCTCAAAGACGGATCCATTAGAAAAAAGCCATTTTTATATTTTGTTTTCCACCAAGTGAGGTCGAGTCTGTACGCAAAAATCACGCTTATCTGACCTTACTATTTGAAATTTAGTGATTTTAGCAGGGATTTTCCGCTCTGTCGCTTAGGCAAGGTTATACAACCGCACGACGGGAAACAGCATAATTAGTTTTCTATATTATTTATATCACGTTAAATTGATTGTCTTTTTGTAAGATGTTTCTTGGATCTGGTAGTTCCGGGTGGGGACTACTACTAGATCATGATCGTCGGGAGTTTTTTCAGTGTCACCCCTAAAAGATACCGAAAAGGGCGTGGCACAAATGAATTTTACCCAAAAAGATACCCATGTAGAAATTTCCGTCTTTGATTAAAATGCTGCCTTTGATGTTGTCTGATTTATCGTCTTGTCAACAAGTACTCTCTCTTTTCTTAAATTTTCCAGTTTGCCTTAAATTTTATTGCAGATCAAAAAGATTACGACCCTAAAAGATACAACCATCATCCCCCACCCAAAAATATGGGACCCCCCCCCCCCCCACTAAATGAAGAAGCAGAGACGCTTTGTGGGCGAGGAGATTTTTTAATTTCTCTCATCAAGAGCAGGAACAATGAGAAGACGGACAGAAACCAGCCGCGCAATTTGTAGAGCACCAAGCATCCATATTTGCATTTCCGGTCCAGTCTCCGGCTGCAACGCAGCTCCCTCCAGTTGGTGGAGCTTGGGTGGTAACAGGGGGTGGGGGTGGAGGTGGAGTACTTCCAGGGGGTGGCGGTGGCGGTGGAGTACTTCCAGGGGTGGCGGTGGCGGTGTACTTCCAGGAGGTGGAGTACTTCCAGGGGGTGGTGGTGGTTCTGTCACTGGTGGGACATATCCTCCCAAGTATTTCTTCACTGCATTCATCAGAGGATACTTGTCTGGCAAAAATGTAACAAAATAGCTTAGAGGCTGGCCATTTGACTTTTGAGGGTGGAGGCAAAAACAAAATCGATCGTAAGAAGACAATCAGTATTGTAAGAAGACAATCACTATTCATGACGCAGTAAGCATACAGGCACTTAATAAATATTGCGTTAAGTTCAAAATTTGATTGGTCGACAGAAATAAGCGACCGGTATTAAATAATGGAAAGTAAATGCAAATACAAATAATCTAGCTTGCTAGCCAGCTCTTAAATGGGTTTATTCAGAATGTTTGATTTTCGTGCTTCAGGATTCAGCTGTGCCGCGCAAAACGTGAGAGGGAGCGTGTTTTTTGCACGCCACAGGAATCCTGACACCCGAAAACAAAATTTCCCAACAAAATCCACAGGAGGACCAGCTAGGAGACTAACACTCATTTGTCAAGGAGTTCTCAGTACCTTGGTGACAGGACTGCCCGTTAAAGTCGTCGAGATCTAGTGCCCAAAACATGGCCCCGGCCAGTCCCTTTGCTTTGATGACCTGCTCCACTTTGAGGTAAAGACTGTCTTCATCGTCAAAGCCGACCCACACGAAAGCCCAGCCCTGCTTCAAATAACCATAGGGGGCTTTCACCGAGCTCTGATCTGTCTTCATGACTTTTTTCATTTTAGGCATCATATCGCAGACTTCGTAATAGGACAGGAAGCCAGACTCTCTGTGAACTGACCTCTTGGAGGATTCCCATTGGCAGCTGCTCCGATACCATTTTTCTCACCGTCTACTAGTTTAAAGGAGCGGCCATAAGTCGCGAGTCCAAGCACAATCTTGTTAGGCGGGGCTCCTTTGTCAATCCAGTATTGTGTGGCATATTTGACTGTAAGGATATCATCAGAGGGCCCCTCTAATGCCGTGTGATGCCAGTATGCTTCTCCCACTTGCCGCGAAGATCGTACGCCATCAAATTGATAAGGTCTAAGATTTGCCCGATTTTCTCAACTTCATACGCCTTATCGATGGTGTTCTTCCCAGCTGAGACGGCAGCGGTGAGTAGAAGCCTGGGACGGCCGGTTCTGCCCCCTCCTTCACAAACGCGTTCATCAGCTCTTGGCAAAGGACGGTGAATCGCTGTTTGTCCTCTGGTGGTGAGCCCCCGCGCGTGGCCGGGTACTCCCAGTCCAAATCAAGACCATCGAATCCCATTGCCTGAGCATTTGAATCACCGAGTCAATGAAAACCTTTCTTGTTGCAGCTGTCTTTACCATGCGCGAGAAGGGGCTGTTAGCGTTCTCGTGGTTCCATCCCCCAACCGCTAGAAGGGTCTTAGTTCAGGGTTCTTTTGCTTCAGTGCGTTGAATCTCGGGTAGAGCTTGTCGTCATTCCATTCGTACATCGCCAGCTCGTTGTTTGGTTGATTTTTGCAAAGGAGTACATCAGATGGGTGCAGAGATCGGCTGGAATGTTTTCTGGCCAGAACTTTGCGCGGCCTGCCGGTACTGTGACCAGTTGGTGTGATAACATACCCGTACATAGTTACCAGCAGTGCAAGAGGCAAGACCGAGGAGTAAAAGCGAGATCAAATTCATCTTGGCTCAATCTCTGCGTACTCGCAAGTGATCATCCACGGCGATCTTGTCGCCATTTATGTTCTCGAGGAATTCACACCTGTTTTTTGTGTGCATCCACCTGGGAACTCCAACAATCGTACAGCCAATGGCATAAGAACACTTACATAGTGTACTTCTCACCATCTTGACTTATCGTAAATATTTATAGGAAGGTAGAAAATAACAGAAAGGTTTCAAGTTCTGCCAGCTGGTAGAAATGTCGCATTGTACAGCCAATGATATTGCTCTGTAATTCATTGAGGAGAAAGTACGGTTGGTCGAAAGATCGCGATCTTTCTACGAGCCCGCCTGGTTGGTCGATCGACCAACCAGGCGGGCTCGTAGCTTTATGGCGTATATGGAGTCTATGGTTCATTTCTATGAATGACGTTCACTTTCTTCCTCATCGAATGAACTGTAAAATGAAAAAGAAGAAGACTTAAAACTTGAGCACTGTGAATCTATTGTCTGAAGGATTACCCAGGAAATGCGCGGGAAATAAATTGAAAAATATCAGTTAATTTTCTAGGACAATAAAAAAAGGATTCACTTTCTTGGGGTGGATACTTGTTGTAAGGGTTCCTCACTGGGGCTGGCGCGAAAAGGCTCCTCGCTGAAGGGTATATAGCTATCTGCGCAAAATTTTTACTTTTCATTGATAAATAGAGTGGTTATTGCTGTAGTTTACGCTGTCACTAGCTTGCAAATACCCTACGTTTAGAATACGGGTGAGGGGAAGATTAATGCTCATTTAACCTACAAAAGATTTTTGTTGGGATTGAGAGATGAACGCAAATAATTAGGACAAGTTATTAAGATAAATTCTAGCTCCGGTTTCCGCCCGCCATATCGGATTTTTAGTGCTTTTCTTAGGCGGTCTCCCTGTGCGCTGTGGAAAGGCCCCAGCCATCTTGAAAATTACCTAGAAGACCCTGGGAACGAGGTTGGCTGACACTAAAATATTTACTTCGCTCGCGGGCAAATGCCCCGGCCATGGCATACAAAAATCGAAAGTGTTCCACTTTTTTAAATGTTATTATCAGGTGCACAAATCGAATCTGTTCCGCAAAATATCTGTTCCGCAGCCCTTTCTCTTGCTGGCTGGGAAAACTTTGCCAAAGAGATCTCCTGGGAAACATTTTCTGACAATGATCTGCTGGGAAGATTTTTTTGCAGACAAAATTGTATGTGGCGATAATTTTCTGCTATTTCCTCGTTGCTGGGAAACAATGCTATCTTTCTTCCTTTTTTCCGTGTTTTTTTCCTATCTTAATGACGATCTACGATCCCAATTTTAATCTCCTGTCTGGCAACAACGTTGCTGGCTGGAAAAAAAATTGAGCTGTGGTTCTGCTGGGAAAATATCACTGAAGGTGTACCTCCTGGGAAAAAGGAACAGATAATTTTTTTCCACACCAGCAAACGCCAAAAACAGCCATTTAATAACATTTAAGGAGGGGGTGCTCGCCCGGTGCTCGTTGTGTTGGGGTGCTCGTTGTGTTGTATTATACAATAGATAGGAGGACGGCCAAGATTTAGAAAGCTGTGTTTGAGCAGCTGGTATGGCATGTAGACACTTGTAAACCACTTGTCATCTCGTGCCGCTGACTAGCTTAGGTAGGCAAATAGTTGTGACGTGATGTCAGTGCTTCTCCCTTGGTGCACTTACACGCACCTGTAAAAGTTTAACAGCTGGCACAAAACGACGGCACAAAACGATCATTCCCTCACGTACTCCTTAGTCCGGTCAAATTAGCCCGAAAAAAACACGATGGAAAAAATTGCAACATGGGAATTTTTTGGTACTAATTGTCACAAACATATGCAGGAATAACATATCTTAATTTCGTAGAAATCCGATTGGGGGAAGTTGGTTAAATTTTTGGTTTTACCGGCGACGTCAAGGTCGCCTTTTGTTTTCGGCGGCACTTGGACACTGAAAACACAGAAACTGTGAGAATGTTTATCAGACGAAACCGGGGAAGATTTAATAAGGTTTTTCGGTTGAGACTCGGGGATAGAAGCGGAATATTTTCAAACCAAAATTAATTATTCAAACCTCAAGTATTCCATATTCAAACACCTAAATTCAATATTCAAACTTCCACCTCGACTAATATTCAAACTTCCATCTGCTAATATTCAAACTCTGCTTACCGTTTCAACTATAATATGCAGTGAGGTGAGAAAAACAACGCCGTACCGATAGGTATGAGGGATGGTGAATAAGGTGGTGGGTATCGGGTATTACCACCCCCCATAGGTATATCCAGTAGTTATTTTTCGAAGCACAAATAAGGGATACCAGGTTTTAATGCAGAAATGTGATGTTCTCTTCGTGTAAAGCACAACGGTAGGTTTTCGACAGATGCATCAATTATTTCACGAGGTATCGGCAGTGGAAAATTTTTAGGACAATTGAAAGAGGTGTTGCATTCGGGTACCCACTTCCCTAAACTGGATACTTATAAATGTTTTGATGTGGAATGGAAAGTAAGATCCACTTTCCAGAAAGTTGCAAACTCTGAATCTTGTTAAACCACGATTAGAGTTTTCTCGTTATTTATCTCGTGTAGTCAATGTCCAATGTAGACAAGCGGTTACAAGATTTAGAGTTTCTGCACACGATTCCCGGTTGAAGCTGGAAGATACACGGGGACTGATTATAACTTGAGGAAGTGTGCTTTCTGTGATTTAGATGAGGTCGGAGATGAATTACTTTTTTTTTTCGTTTTGTTCAAATGAAGAAATTTCTAAAATAACGGTGTAACTTTTTGCAAAGCCTGAATGTGAATTTAACGTTCTATCTTTTCAGTGATAGAGATCTATTTGTTTATTGTGTATCTATGATAGATGAATCGATAATTCCTTTAACAGCTAGATTTATATGTGATTAATGTGCCAATTTGAGTTGTTATAAATATGTATTGTTTCCCATGTACCTAGTAAGGTTTAAGTGGAATAAAGGATTATTATTATACAGTATCGTTGCTTTGACGGTTGTTGTTTGTTCGTGAAAATATAAACATTCGAAGGGTAAGAGGATTTTGGGTAATACGCGGTCAAAATGCAGTGATCCTCCCTCCTTGATGCCCCCTCAGAACTGATCACCTCCCCCTCCCATGTGACATAGAAAACATTTTTACAAATTTTGATAAACGCATTTCATCTAACCTCAGAGAAAGGGAGATATGAACATTCCGTTTTGTGCAGTAGTAAAAAAAACCTGTAAGTTTTATTATTTAAGCGCGCAACTGCGCGCAGCAAATGACGAAATTATTTTCTTTATTTGCGTGAAGCGCGGCCCAAATGACGATTTTATATGATTTTTGTAACGTCGAATTCACGCTTACCTAAGGGGTCTTCTTTCGGACATAGTGTGACTGCCCGTCAGGCCTATTACTGCAAGTATATTTGGAAACGGCGTTGTAAACGGCGCGAGGGTAGTGTCTTCGTTGTGCTGGTTCACAAAGACTATTTAGATGTCATTCTTTATGCGCGCGAAGCGCGCCGAATTTTTTTTTTTTTTTAAAGTATTGAATGAAACTGTGAATGTTAAATCAGTTAGATATCATAGGTCGACAGACAAGGTTCAAAATCTTTTAATTGACTGAAATTTTCCAATCCTCGATTATTCATATTCAAACTTAGTTCTCAAATATTCAAACTAAATTTGTAAATATTCAAACTAGCTTCAAAGTCAATATTCCAAATTCAAAATTCCGCTTCTACCCCTGAGGTTGAGACAAATAATTTCTGAGAGATGAGTTACGGCTACGATCAGTGTATTGCATTTATTTCTTTTAGCGTATAATATTCGAACTTTATTATATAAACACCAATGAAATACCAGGTGATCTCCCGCGCGAAAACTTGATATCTTCACACGTGAAAATATCATGTTATTTTCACATGTGAAAATATCACACTTGCCTTTGCTGAATGCTCATCGATTTTAAGCTTAACTCAAATAAAATTTGAATTTGGTATTTCATTGATGTTTATATAATAAACAGAACATTACATGACCGCTTGGAGATACGAATTTTATCTTCTCGTGTTAAAAATTTATCTCACTCGTTCGCTGCGCTCACTCGTGAGATAAATTTTCAACACTCGAAGATAAAATTCGTATCTCCGCGCGGCCATGTAATATCCTCTATTTGTGTATCACCACGCGGGAAATACAAGGATCAAATGGGATTTGTCAAAACTCAGGATCATTTAGATATTATTTTGCAGAATTGGTTATAAACAAACACAAAATTCACATCTATGCAGTCACATTCAGCACATTATGCAGTAGAATGAAATTGCTCGATATCTCGTTCAATATCACACCGAGTTACGGCTCTACAGTCCATAGCCTTCCCTTCGAATTGTTGGCTTTCTTTGTCTAAGTGCCACCGAAGACAACGGGCTTTCCTTCGTGTGCAGACGGAAAACCCCAAATTTAACCAACTTCTCCCGAACGGATTTTCACAAAATTTGGACACGTATTTCTCAAATATGTTCCTGAGAATTTGCTGTATGAAAATCCCATGTTACAATTGTTTCCAGGTTAAACGCTAAATTGACCGGACTATCCCTGATCAAACGGTAAAACTCTCGGCAACTCTCGTGAAAGTGAATATAGAGTAGAGTGCATGAAAGTTTACGATCAAACGCAGGGGCGTTGCCAGGATTCTAAAAGGGTAGTTCCAAAAGTGTTGTCGTTTTTGGGCCAATCGGCTCGGGCTGCCTGTGGTGTTCAAATCTTGTCTCAGGCCCCTCGATGGGGAACAAAAAAAAATGGCGACCAAGAGAACGATGTTTCCTTGAAGTTATTATAAATTTTCCTGCTTTTTTTCGCTACATAAAGATGAATTGTCGTCTTTCTAGAGATAGAGCGGGCCGGCTTGCGTGTCTTGTATACATTGTTTCCAGGTTCTTGGCCGTGAAAAACACAGCGAAAAATGCACATAACATCTTTTCTCGATTATATCTGAGTTCTGGTTGAGTTTTAAGCTTTCTAGGTCAATAAAAAGATAGTCAAAAAACTTACTGGGATTCCAAATATGGTAAGCATATCAAGATAGCATTGTCGCCTTTCTAGAGATTGACCGGGCTACCTGTGGTGTCTTGTCTACCTTGTTGCCAGGCTCTTGACCGTGAACAACACAGTGGAAAATGCACATAGCATCTTTCCTCGATTATATTTGAGTTTTGGTTGAGTTTTGAGCTGTCTAAGCCAATAGAAATAGTGAAAAACTTACTGGGATTCCAAATATGGTAAGCAGATATTTTCTTATAGTAGGAAGGGAACTATCTTGATATGAAGATATGAGGAAAATACTTACAGACCTCCCAATAAAGGTAAGGGGGAATTTCCTAATAAAGGAAGTTTTTGCAACGTCGGCAAAACGACAGTTTTTTTTTCCTTGATCAGGTTGCTCTCAAGTACTTATTAGGGAGGCTAACTAGATAACTGGATAGTTTACTTGGTCTCCCTGCTCGCACTTTTTTTTTTCCACCAAATATAAACTCACTCCAAACCTATACTCTGTGTATAACTCCAACTGATAATAGCCTTATGAGTAAATAAAGTTGATTGATTGACTGATTGATACTTCGAATAGACAGTGCGGTAGAACCTTGGCATTTTACACTACGCAAACAGACATGCCTTGGTTGGTTGGTTTTGTGATAAAATCGCTATAACAAATAGGGGAGGGTGAAGGGGATACTCTAAAATAGTGTCTCCATAGCAACTGAATGTATGGAACAGTTAAGGTTGGGGGACGTCGTGTTACTCTTAAAAAGTTCCATCTCAGTAGCTATTTTAATGTAGCTATTTGCAAGCCCGATCTCTTTTCAAGTCAGACACCTGAGAAACTTAAATCGCTCTTATTAAACCGTTTGATCACTACGGCTTTACTCCAATATTTTTTGGGGTGGCGTCGATTCTCGTCGTATCTTTTAGAGGCTCTCACGGGTTTTTTTTTTTCAGTTACGATGTTTTTATTATTCACTCATTCAAACATCGCCTCCTCTACGACCTCTACAGT
The DNA here is from genome assembly GCA_033964015.1 of Scolanthus callimorphus. NCBI lineage: Eukaryota > Metazoa > Cnidaria > Anthozoa > Actiniaria > Edwardsiidae > Scolanthus > Scolanthus callimorphus. Next base: position 25,885,454 of record CM066920.1, read on the forward strand.
TTAATGTTTACATGTAAATGGCAAATAACGTAGAGATTATAAGAACAACAAAAACGGGTTCTCAGTCGTGCATGCAGAGCAAAATCTCTCATCTCGGCCTTTTGCGTTCCAGGTTCGTAGCCGAACACTTCCCATTCTTCTACCGTGGGAAATTCAGCCTTTCCCATTCGCCTTTGTCACACGCCGCCATTTTGCTTCCAGAATGACCCCGCAAAGAAGAAAACAACAAAGAGCCAATCAAATGTTTGGTTCTAAAACCAATAAGGAGAACTTTTGGTAGCTTGGACAACTTTTGTACCATAAATCCCAACCATCTGATCCCAACATCAGGATTCCTTTTCAAAAATGAGCAAAACGCGCGCCTGCTTGGCCTTTCGCTTGGCCTAGTTTCCATGCTGAATTAATCGGCTGCAAATTCAAGATGGCGCTTGTGTGACAAAGGCGAATGGATGGGTTTTGGAAAATTCCATGTATTTGCATGGCGCGACAGAAAACGACCCTCGAATCTCCCATTACATTCTGACATCATTTCTAGCCCATTTTGTTCTTCACCATCACAACAAGCTGCTCGAACCTATTCTCTGGAACTCTCTCTGTTTGCCCCGTCATATCAATATACAGCATCTTAGCAAAGATCATGGCCATTTGCCCAGGAGGGGGCCAGGTAGACTTCTCAAAGATGACTGGGATGATGGGCTTTTTGAGGCAATCAGCTAGTGTAAGCTCCCGTTGACAGTTCTCACTGACAGAGTACTTGTGTGTCACGCATGATATCACAACCTGCGTTCAATGGAAATAAGCAACGGTAACAATTAATAGCTGCTAGCCGGCTCTCCAGTTTTTTAGTTTCCTTTGGATATTTTTGACGCGTGGGATTCCTGTGTCACGGAATTTCTTTCTCCCGCGACACGTGAATCCCGCACGCCAAAAAAGTCAAATATCCGAAAACAAAATCACTGGAGAGCCAGCAAGCAGGCTTAAACAATAACGGTAAGGGTTAGTTTACCAACATATCCACTGAACCTCACTTATGGATAATCCATAAGTATTGATAGCACCTCCATATATGAATAATCCAGAACTCAAGAGCAATGTTATTAATTTATCTTCGTTCTATAAAAGACTATGAATAGAACGAAGCAATGTGTATAAATGAACTCTAATAGAACGAAGCAATGTGTATGTATGAACACTCTAAAATTGTCCGAACCAAAACAAAAAACAAAAAACAGCCCCAGCCCACTGCACCCTTTCCAGAGGCACGATACAAGTGTAATACGGCAACCTACAACCATGTGGGACATTGCGCATGTCAAATAACCATGCTCTTGAGTTCTGGATTATTCATATATGGAGGTGCTATCAATACTTATGGATTATTCATAAGTGAGGTTCAGTGGATATGTTGCGTCTACACACGAACGCAAGCACGCAAGCGCAGTCGTTGCGTTCCCATCCATTCTCGTACCCAGAGATCCCCGGCTCGTCACCTCGCGGGGGAGGCTCTGATGTCAGCCACTGACGCATGCGTAAAAGGGAATGGTGGTTTGATTCCTCATAATTACGTTTAGAGTGTCCAAGTCGAAGGCATAGGTTGAAAAGACGACACGAAAACGAATGCCAGTGTTATTTTGACAGATATGTTTTATAAAGCGAGATTAAGCTACTACTACCGAAACAGGTAGAGCGTTTATTCGGCTCGAGAAAAAACGCTCTTCTCCAGACAAAAACGTTGGCGAATCTGATTGCATTCCTTCGCACGAAATCAATCATGCGTTGTCGCTGCCACAGAAAATCCTTAAAAACTTGTATTTCTTACCCCATAAAATAGTAGAAAACACGAGCTGATGGCTTTTTTGTGTTTTAAGTTTGAAAATTTTCCAAATTCAAATATTTGAGTTGCACGCATCGCTGACCTCAGTAAAGGAATTCAAACTAAATCGTGAATGTTTTGGTTTGGAAACGAGTGTTTTTTCTCGAGCCGAATAAACGCTCTATCTGTTTCGGTAGTATGTACGTGTGCGCGCCATTTCAGTCAATCACCGAGGGCTCTCAAATGGATGTCCCCGAGGGCAGAGATCTCAGCCAGTTTGAAATTAACGGCCTTCCAACGATGCAGCGAGATTCAAATTTTCCCGTGTCAGCCACTCCTTTGTTATTATATTCGTTCGATATTAGATGACGAATTACGAGTAGAAATCTCTTAATAAACATCTATAAACAAAGTTTCAGATTTGCTTTACCAAATTCAATTGAGAACATTGCTCTATATTCTCTAAATCAACCGATGGAAATGGATGCTTTCTCCGACTTGGTTGGTTGCTACCTGTGCTGTGGCACATGATTCCACAACATTTTCGCCACTTTATGTCATATAAGAGGACATTTGTTAAATATCGGAGGACATTTGTTAAATACCACAACAAAAAGGCAAAACTAAGTACAAAAACAGCGCGCGCAGCCAAATGGTGTTTTCAGTGGTTCTTATTTTTTTCAGCGCGCGCGCTGATGATGGCGCGTTTTGTGGTATATACTTTTATGTACCCATGGCTGAGAGCCAATCAGAATTCGAGAAACGAGTGCGTTGTGGTATAACTGTTTATTCTACCTGCGTAACAAGACGCCCCCCCCCCCAAAAAAAAAGAGCGCGGTTTTACTAAACATAATCACCTTAGCTTCTCTCATCCCAGCATCAATCGCGGCAAAGAGCGCGTCCCCTCCTCCCATCTGTCCGATGTCCATCCAGCACGTGATTCCCCTGTTTTCCAGCTTGCTCCTCAGTTCTTTTACCAAGTCTTGTATGTCCCACTGATACGATATAAACACCTGTCTAGGGAGCTCGCTGTTCTCTGTGGGAACTTTGGACGCCAAAAGAGGGAATGGTGCTATGGAGTTGGGAGCGCGTTTTGGTTCCCGTCACTTCTTGTACTGCGCCAGAAACACCCATGCTACGTTTGGATTCTTCTAAGAGAGGGAAAGTATATTTTTTCACAAAGAACTTTATCCGTCAATTGATTATCCCACAGCGGGGGATAATCAGAGCGCGCGTTTTGATCGGATAAAGACGAGCTATATAATATGAGTAGAAACCCACTCGCATACTATCACGAATCCTGCAACTGATTGGCTCAGCTACTCGCTATCTATCACGTAATAGATATGAAAATAAATACGTTATTATTATTGTTATTAGCCACGGGTTTCTACTAAAATAATTAGACTATGCGTTCTCTTTTTCTATGAGTCAAATAGTCAACTCGGCACTACGCGCCTCTAACTGTCTATTGACTCATAGAAAACTCGAACTCTCTAGTATTAGACTACGAGTTCGAGTTTTCTATGAGTCAAAAGATAGTTAACGAGACGCGTAGCGGTAAGGAGCCTGAGACACGTTTTGAACACCACAGGCAACCAGCGCGGATTTGCCCAAAAAACGACAGCACTTTCTTGATATGGATAAGCGCACGTTTTCACAAAATTCAGCTTTACGCCACACGCTCGTAATTTCTTATTTTAGTGCAAAATTTTCTAATTACGTTTTATTATTTTTTTCGCTGGACTTTGTTAATACTCTCAGAGCGCGCTCTAGCTAGGCTTAGTAGCCTGATTCTCTATATTGCTTATGCAAGTGAGCCAAAATATAAACAATGACGTCACAGTATAATCACCTATACGTTTATGTACCCACGACTGAGAGCCGATCAGAATTCGAGAAACGCGCTCGTTGTGGTAAAATTATGGATATGACCACTCCTCAAATTAGTTTTACGGTCGTTACATTTCCTACCTGAAAACCCAAATTTCTTACCTACAGCATTGTTGATATCCGTGAGTACCATCTCGGCGCACACAATGCTGATTTTCTCCCCTGGCACCTCGATATACAGCTCTGCATGTTCAGGAACCACTTCAGGAGGATTTGCTGGGAAGTTTAAAAAGCCAGAAAGTTTCGTCCAATCAGCAGGCGACACACCGAATGCGTCTGTAACCCGGATGTAGTCGTGGCTCTTCATATTGCTGTTCTTGTACCAAAAGGAGACGATCACTGTTTTCTTCATTTCTGAGGGATTATCTGGACCCAAACGCACGTGAAAGGAAAACTTGTACACATGACCTGCATGCAGCAGTAAAAGTGGACAATTATCAGTGGACAATTATCAGCAACCGGATATCGGCAAAATTCTGAGATTTGCTAGTTACGATTTGCTGTACCATACTGGTAGCGGTAAATAGAAATACGCCCGATAAATCCGATCAGATTGTTGCTAAATTTATGGAGTGGGCGGACGAGAATGAAATGAAATGTAATCCTAAAAAATATCACGAGCTTGTTATCCACAGGCCTAACCAATCTCTCAGCTTTGGCCCAGTTATGAGAATCGAACAGCTCTCTTCTGATTGCAGGTTTGACTCTCATGTTGGAATAAAGCTGAAGGAGGCAAATAAATGGTTATATATTCTAAGATCCTTACGGCGTGATGGTCTGGGGCCTAAGGCAGTTGATCACCTTAGAGCACTTGTTCTGTCCAAGATAACATATGGACTGACCGTCGTTAGTGCAAACCAGTCGCAACTTACAAATATCCAGATAGATGTTTTTAAAGGAAATATGTAAATAAAATCATTATATCGAAGAACTTCTGAAACAGGCGGATTTGAACATAATGAAAAAAGTATAAAAACAAGAAGCATCCCCTTAGAGAACTCATTCCAACAAAAAAGAGAACAGTATATAACCTGAGAAGAGTGAGAAGCAGCAGACCAAGGGTCAGGACGGAACGTTACAAAAACAGCTTTATTAATCGCTTGTTTTTTCAGTATGATGTAATGATTGTTTTAATAGAATGTACGTTTCATAGCACAAAATAAATCCATGTAAAATCAGCAATGTACTTTTTGCGAGACTATTATTAGTTACCAATATCCCCATTGATTGACAATGTAAAATCAATGAAAGTAAAAATGACGAAGCAAATGTGTAAAATCTCGATGACCCACCGTTTTGAATGAAACGCACAAGCTGTTGTGCCAGTCCCTGCCAGTATTCGGTAAGATTGTTCACCACACACGTGTTTTTACCATTGAACTTGACATCTTGAGAGACAAATATATTCGCTCCCCTTCCGTGCCATCCCACTGGAACGGAGCCGTGTAATTGCTTGAAATCTGGGTTGATGAAAAGGTTTTTACCCACACATGGCTTGCCGCCTAGAATGAGGAATTAAGTGAGAATATAATTTGTAGAATAATTAACAATTATTGGATGAGGTTCGGCCAGAAACATATAACTTAGTTGAAACGTGTAACAACCATACACTGCTTTATCGCAGAACAAACAATTGAACAGATTGTTGTTAGTATATTATCACTTAAAGTGCCACTATTATCAAAAATAAGAGTCTCCAATCTTTGCCAATTCTCCATATGTTAGGCAGCTTTGCAAAACTAGAACAATGTCGTTTTCCGTTTTTTGATAGCTCTTTTCGTTCAGAAGTTATTAAGGTAAGAACGATATGCAAATTAGCATGGGTGATGACGTCACACTCTCAACTTGATCAATGCCTAAATACTAAAAAGAGGTATATCTCTATACCTCTGAAGTCAGAGTGCTCAAACTTGGCAGAATGAATACTTGACTTGAACAGAGTGGTGTGACTCATCAATCAGGGTTGCCATGGCAACCCCCTGGTTCCCAGGCTCCCCAGACGATTTTAAGATTTCCTGATTTTCCCGCCCAGATTCAGAATTAACCAATTTGCTTGTTGCTAAAGCGAGCTACTACTAAATAAGATAAGTGGGCATGGCAATGTAGGTTACAATTGATTTCTTCAAAGATATAGCCTCATCTAGAATTTTGGATAGGGGTGTCTGGAACAAAGGCTGTTGCCATGGCAATCAATTAAGGTAAACAAAATTATCAGGAAGAGTGAGTTCAATAACCGTGGCAAATTTGATAGGATTTGATGCAAATCCAACAAAATATAGACCATCAAATAATTCACCACTTGTTTGTTGAGAGTGTGACGTCATCAAGTCCACTTTGGAGCAATGGCGGCCAAATTTCAAACTCTAATATCTTCGGAACCAAAAAACATTTTGAAAACGGAAAGAAGCATATTTCTTCTGAGCCTCAGCTCTTTCAAATAAGGCATAAAGTAAATAATTTTCAAACTTGATAATAGTGGCACTTTAACAGTGTTGCTCTACTTATTTGAACAAGTGAAATATGAAAAGAAAAACTGCTTGGGTTAGCAGTCGAGAGTTCATTATTGACCAATGGTCATAATCTCACCATGAATAATCTACAGCATCATGGTTCGCCGTTACATGGTTCAACTCTCTTATATGTTTCTGGTTCGGCATGATAGTGAGATTTGTCAAGGCCGAGGTTTGCGATGGTATTAGACCAGCAGCCTAGGCCCTGGCGTTCGGGTGGACTTCCTGTGGTTGGTAAGACATGCGTGACATCTCCGAGCACAGGAAACCCGCCCAGAACGCCAGGACTAGGCTGGTATCGGACCTCGCTTGGGTGTATTGTTGTCCCACTTCAGATCATATATTTTTGGCGGGGGTGCTCGTCGTACATTTTAGGGTTTAAAATCAGACCACTGGTACCTTTTAGGGGGTATATCGAGATAGCGTTGTCGTTTTCTGTGAATACGCGCGGGCTACCTGTGTTTGCCCCAGGCCCTTTGGCGGAGACAAAAACACATGGCGGCCATGAGTACAATGTTTCTCGAATACCTGCAAGTTTTGGTGGATTTCTCTGCTTTTTTCGCTAAAATATGAGGAAAAGTACTTACAGACCTCCAAATAAGGTAAGGGGAATTCCTAATAAGGAAAGCGGCAAGTCGACAAGGTTAGGCTGCAAAACGTCTTGATATTTCGAAAAACGCGTATTTTTTTTCCAGATAGGTACCTGTTTTAGAGGTCCGTTCTAACAAATCAAGCAAATCACACTTGTTGGTAGCCTGAATTTCAGACGTATTTTCCCTTGTAAAAAAAAACTACGAGAGAAAACTACGAGGGAAAATATGTCTTGTTGGTACCTTTTAGGGGTCAAAATGAACTGAGCGACGCCATGTTGGTACCTTTTAGGGGTAAAATCGAAAGTTCCCGATGAGCACCCCCGCCCCTAAAATATGGGATCCCCCCCCCCCCCCCCCCCCCCCCCGGGCTATTTATGTCTTACTTGTATCTTCCATGGACGTCTCTGTCACATAAAACTTGTTCCTGCTACAGGCCCTTCAAAATAGATCTCAGCCAGAAGTATTATCGAGTCAGGCCCACCGTCAGGCATGTTCAGGCAACCATAGAGTTTAACCCACTCCTTGGAAGTTACCCCATGAACCTCGCCCATCCTCATCCATGTGGGAGCTGCCATGGTGCTGAGTTGGAACCACAAGGTAACCCCGCCCCAATGGGTCTGTCCCTTGGCGTCCGATCCAAGCTTCATGTACGCCGTCAAATCGTAGGTGTGTCCTATTTTATAATAAATAATAATGAGAGATTTTTAACTAAGCGCGAGGCCTGTACGGGAAATAACATGACGAGGTCTTGCAGTGATCTTTGTATGTATAAAATTATTGTAAAGCGCTTGGATCCAATAAGAGAAAAGCACTATAAGAATTACTATTATTATTATTATTATTATTGTTGTAGTATGGACCGAGCGATAGCGAATCTGACATTTCCCATACAGACCGAGCAAGTGAGGTTAATAGTTTGTTTATTATATGTTTATTTATTTTTATTATATGAATTATGTCTTGATCGAAAATTCGTTAAATTCAAAATTCAAAAAAGAAGTTGTTAAAGGCCCACAACCAACCGAGAGCCTTTGCGGACTCTTAGCCAATCAGAGCACCCGAAAAACAATGGATCAATTTGAAAACAAAAGAAAACGGGGCGCAAAGGCTCCCGGTTGGTGATGGGGCTTTAAGCTTGATGCCATTCTCGAACCCAGTGCTCCCCGGCTCGTAAGCTCGCGGGGAGGCTCTGGTGACAGCCACTGACGCATGCGCGATATTTAATACAGAGCCACTGAGAGAAAGACCTTTCAGCGCATGCTCCAACGCTCAAAATCAGCCAATCAGCAACGGCCCTCAAATGGATGTCCCCAGAGCCCCCCTGCGAGCAGACGAGCCGGGGAGCTCTGGGTACGAGAATGGCTTGATGCCTTCTCGTTACTGTGCAATTTAGTGTCATTGGATAAAACTTCGCAAACACATAACAACGTAATCAGAATCGATTTATTACAGAATCGATTTATCACCACGCATGCTCACAAATTTTGATCCCGCAGAGCCCTGAATCTGGCCAAAAGAGGACGGGCTCTGGGTACGAGATTGGGCTTCGCCACCCAGTAGCCTTAAACGCGGATTCTCAAATTATCTCTCACCTTTTTCGACGAAGCGTACGACGTTCTGAGCCATTCCATTCCAATCTTGACTACGATTCGTGCACACACAGCAGTTTTTACCATGAAATTTTTCATCTTAGAAACAGAGATGTTGCACCTCTTCCGAACCATCCCGCAGGAGTAGCATCATTTACTTGTGGAAATCTGGGTTGACTAGAAGATTTGCCGCTCCTGTGAATATATAGAGATTATCATATATCTCGTGTTTATTTGATCATAGCCCGCGCTCTGATTGGTTCTATCATGGTCACATGGTAAAGTACAAACTAATTGTAGCCCGCGCGGGCTACATTGAAAATTGTTACAACGAATTTTCTTTTTGCTATATAATAAAACACTTAATGACTGCACCCTCGGGAAACATCATCAAGATTCTCGGGGAAACAAAACTCGCTGTTTCCCTCGAGAGCAGTCATTAAGTGTATATTGTTATATAGCGAGTGCTCACTCCAACCGAGCGCGCGCTCTTATTGGCTAAATCAAGGTCACGTGGTGAAGGACAAATCAAATATTCCCCGATCAGTCAATATTTCGAAAAATTATTGACTGGTCGGGGAATATTGCTTTCGCGCGTCGCGTTTGAGAGCGGGAAAAAAGAGAAAGTTTATTGTAAACACGCGAGTCTTTTTAAAAACCTTTGCTAAGTTTTTGCTAATGCAAGAAAGTTGTGTTGTTTATGAGTGTTTTCACTTTACATGATGCAGTCGCGCGCAAACTTTGTAACTTCTCTTTTTATTCTTGAAATACATTTGTTTTGACTTAATAATTGCAGTATATTTTCTGCTATATAACAAAACACTTAATGACTACTCCCTCGGGAAACACCAGTTTGTTTCCCTCGAATCTCGAGGTTTCCCTCGGTAGCAGTCATTAAGTGTTTAATAATACATGGACGCGCGCGAGAATATGGAATTTATCTTTTTGAGTGGAATTTATCTTCGCAGCGCTCACTTGTCAGATATCAGATTTGAACACGAAAAGATAAATTTCTTATTATATAAACACCAATGAAATACCAGGTGATCTCCCGCGCGAAAACTTGATATCTTCACACGTGAAAATATCATGTTATTTTCACATGTGAAAATATCACACTTGCCTTTGCTGAATGCTCGATTTTTAAGCTTAACCCAAATAAAATTTGAATTTGGTATTTCATTGATGTTTATATAATAAACAGAACATTACATGACCGCTTGGAGATACGAATTTTATCTTCTCGTGTTAAAACTTTATCTCACTCGTTCGCTGCGCTCACTCGTGAGATAAATTTTCAACACTCGAAGATAAAATTCGTATCTCCGCGCGGCCATGTAATATCCTCTATATATCTCCAAGCGCCCATGTATTATTTTGTTTATTATGAGCTTTTTTGTGAAAATGTTTCGATTAGATGAATTTTGCGCTAGTGGGCATTATCTCAATTTTTCACACGTGCGTATTACAATATTTCTCAGTGGCCGAAATCCTGATAAAACATGATTGTTTATATATAATACATTTATTTAATCATATGAACTATTACATCATGGTCTAAAAGGACAAGGACAGGCGGGCGGTGCCGATATCCGTGCGCTTTGTGCTATGCGACAACAGAATAAATTGTTTCAACTTTTGATGGTAATCTCAAGGACCTCATAACATTAGGATTTTCCACATCCAATTTGCTATCTCTAGGGGTAAAATTCTCTGTTGACCACACCCAAATTGCTATCCCTTAGGGATTAAATCAATTTTCCAACGAGCATGCCGTCTATTTTCATGTAGAGTCCCCCCCCTGGGGGGCAATAAACCTTCCAATTTTACAGCACTAAGAGAGCACTTGAAAATTAGTATATTTACCAAGTTTCAGTACGAAATGTTGTAAATTGTGCGAGAATCGAACAGGCCCATGAATTAGAAAAGTTTAATGTTTCGGTTTGCCCCTCCCGTGACCCCCGGACATAGAGCTGATAGAGTGGATCTCAGGAGACTGTTGTGCAGAGTATTTGCTATTCACTTAGCAATCTCCAGAATCTCTACTCAATGAGTTATATCCAGATTTCCCTGAATTGGTGTAATCAATTTTCAATTTTCAAACTAGCTAATACAAGCTAACCTAGGACGCTAGTAAGAATATTAATTGACTTCACTACAGTCATTGAAATCCTCTCTGTAGAGTGGAAGTTCTACACTTAAACAGAAACTCAACAATTCCAACGCACTGTACGTACCTCCCATTTTGCTTTGGTATTTGCTTTTGAAACCCTGATTAAGTATAACTGAATCAATTCTAGATAAGAGATGTTTGTAGCATCATTTTTCTGCCATTCAAGAAGCTTTATCGATCTAGGCTTTTTTGCAGTCTTCTTATCCTGCGGCGATAAATTGCTGTCTTCGAGAAAGCATGGAATAGGCCATGTTCGAATACGCTCCTATGCCTACAAACAATAACCTCAAATCGAGGCTCTCTTCTAATTGCTAATTGTCTCGTGAGTATTGGAGCGTAATTCGAACTTAATAATATAGAAGTATTTTCATTTCGGACGCATTGCAACTTTGGTATGTGAGAGGTAATGAAAGTTGCGTAAGAAACAAGCGGCGGGAACAAGAACCAAAGAGAAGGTGCGTCCTGCGTCACCTCTATAACGCATTGAAGATCTTGAAGACAATACAAGCTAGTCAAAAAGCAAGCTCGTCAAAAAATGATTTTAAAAGTGCACCATTAGATGTCTTTTGTCAAGGATTCGCCACACTTGTTCTACCATAAAATACGCGGTTCTCTTCTCTCTTTTTTCGTTTAGTCTCTTTTAAGGCCCACCGCCAACCCCCATCATATTGCAGATGCCATTGACATTTGACATTGCAAGAAAAGGGGAGGGAATATTAGGTAGTTCGGAAATGCCGCACAAAGAAGATACCCCATGTGCGAAACCTTTCGATTATATATTTTTTCAAATTACTTTGCTTTTGATAAAGTTTACCATAGGAAATCCGAGGTTTAAGCCTGCGTGGCTCTCTTTCATACTTCACGCCGTATTTGACGACATCTTAGAAGAACCAGCAAGTGGTTACTTAAAATTGAAAAGATCAAAGCTCGATATGCGCGCCAAAAAAGGGAAAAAAGCAATGGAGATGGCGGGTTGTGTTTGTCGCGTACCTTTGTTTGTTTGTTTGTTTGTCTTTCCGAAAAAGCGGACCCGTGTATTCAAAGCGTCGCGCTCAAATTTAACTCACATCTGAGAAAGCATAAGAGAATGACTGAAATAGAATAAAAAGAATAATTGTTTGGTTCGTTGTAATAATAGGTCTGCTCAAAGAAGTGTTTCAACATAAATAAATTGCCGATAAAAGCGCCACTTTTTTGAAGTGCGCGAATTTGTTAGGAATTCACAATAGACGGGGTTTCGTGCCGGCCATACAATACCGCATTTGTCTAAATACAAGCGCGGGAAATACAAAAAATGCGACGCTTTGGAAGTCGGCGCGGATAGTTGGTTTTGATCTTCCCGATTGGAGTATAAAGCACATCAGTAACCAGAACTGCTACCACTCAGTTGCAGACAAATTATTATCTGGACGAGCGCACAGAGTACAAAAGTCATAAAATGGATTTTGAGCCTTGGAATTCAAGCCTTCGTGAACACAAACCGAGGAAAGCGAAGCGGGTGATTTCATTTCTGATTGATGATATTCTGAACGACACATACGCCGTGGAGGAAATATATCCAGCTTATAGAACCGTGTACCAGTTTCCAAACAGACCCGCTCGTACGACAGTTGACGATGAAAGTTCTTGTAGCCCGCCATCGCCGTGTGAAACGGACTCGTCCTGTGAAAGAGGTAGAGTACATTTGTTTTCCTTTTCTACGAGGGATAACAGGGAGAGATTTGTGTTGTTAAGCATTCATTTTTATTACATGCTGGTTTGTACCTGCGAGAAGAGGCGAGAGCGTAAAAGAAATCGCGCCAAAAGAAAACTGCGCGCTAGCGCGAGATAAAGTTAATCAAAGCTTTTATACATAGACCGAAATAGTATTCCTAAAACTAATACTGACAAAATATGTTTAAATTGCGTTGCAAATTGCAATGCCAGGATCGACTGGTTTGCTTCTCAACTCTTCGCGATCTTTCAGTTGTGATTACCATAGACTAGGTACTCTTTATTCCCGCCAAAGCCTGCGTAAAATCACCCAGAGCTGTTCATTCGTTTGATTGAGGGAAACCAAACCGCGGTTTGTTAGTTTGCGTCATCGCGCGTGTACTCTATCGATACTCTACAATTCGACTTATTTTGCGCTCGTTCTTTCTAGATTCTCTCAGTCCTCCAAGCTCTCCAGCGAAGTTGACTAAGAAAAACCGACCAACATTCTCGCCATATAAAGTGATGCAACTAAAGATGGTCTTCGCCAGACAACAGTACCTCGAGCCAAAACAACGCCGGCAGCTCGCCATGGAACTCGACATGACAGAGGGCCAGGTGAAATGCTGGTTTCAGAACAAACGAACCAAGTTGAAGAAAAAGCTCGTGCAAGCTACAGAACGCAACGCCAAGGTCGCGTATTGACAAGTCTCGCTTCTAAGCTCACTGGCTCAACAGAACCACAGTATCCAAATCCACTTGGCCCAACTGAGTACCCCACAGCACCTACTAGAATGCTCCCCGAAGGCGAGTTTTATCAGAGACAAACTGGCGTCGCAGACTCAAGTTTAAGACGAAGTGCCCGGGACATGCCGTGCTACGTCCAAAAACCAAACGTTACAACTTCGCCAAGATTTCCGCCAAGTGGACTTCCAACGCGTGGAAGTCCTTCCTTCGACGATAATGATTTCTTTTACTATTGATCCGAGTTTATAATAGAATGCTAAGATATGAGCTACAGAGTGAAATCATAGAAATCGATTATGTTATGTGATATTGGGATGTAAAATAAGATACCATAATAATGTACTTTGAGATACTTTTTGTTAAAGTGTATAAATTGTAGCGTTGTTGAAAGCAACATGATATTAAATTATTTTACATAGAAAACATTGATGGTTCGTGTGTTTTATTTCGAGCCAAAATCGTTGCTTTGCGCTGCTACACGGCACTAGGTGATTTGACTTTGAGCGATGTAATGTTTAGAAAATGCACAGCGTAACAGCGAATAGTACTGCCATTTTTATTATTCTGCCAACTCCCAAATGACTTCCTTCCATCCTAAAACGTCCTTTTTATACCTGCAAGAGAGGCGCATTGAGTTTTTCTAGTTTCGCTTGCATTTCAATTCAATTCAATTTTATTACACACATTCGTTATATCAGTCAATTACATTGTTTAGAAGCGCATATAAATAAGAAAAAGAATAAATCAGATTTGGAAATAGATAGAAAAGACATAAAGGAATTGTGCAAAGTAGCACAAGCTTTCGAGCTGGCCACCAGCAAGACTCGTCAGAAATCAATGAGGTTTGACAGTATTTATGTAATCAAATATTAATTCAAGGTTTCAAATGGTGTGCAATTATGATTTCGTGATTTTAAAGTCAAAGTAGTCCTTATAAATTCAAAAAACCTATCAAAGCCTGCGTGAAATCACTCACAGCTGTTCACTTGTTTCGGTTTGTTAGCTGTGACAGTCAGTGCAGGTGTGTTGGGAAGATATAAACTGCGCGCATAGCAAGCGGCTCAAAAGACCCATAAACGCGTACGGCGGAGTGCATTTCCTCGTGCGTTCTTTTCGATTGGACATTCGGTGGAGTGCTTTCCATTTGTCCGAACATTTCGTGGAGAAATCAAGTGCGCAAGACTTTTCATACATCATCCTAGTGCCCGTGCATTATGGGCCGTGTTGTCATGGTCAGCGGTGTATCCCAGTGGAATAAGTGCCAAACATTCTAAAGGTTCTTCGGTCGACTTCCCACCCATTTGTAGAGAGACGAGCATCAAGCGGACTTCAAAAAACCTGTTATTCTCTACACAATAATGACCAACTCTCCGTGGAACCCGTCTACCACCTAGCTCGCACATCGGTCTCTAGAAATCTTCCTTCTCGTGTAAAATGGAGGATATTTTCTCTGCTTCGCGTGACGGGAACGTGAGATACGTGAAGACATGGCTGGAAGACACAAGGAACGACCTCAACTTAGGGTAGGAACCACTCACTTGATCTCAACTGCTCCTTCGCCACAGAATGAACAATCACAAAACGGAAATGAAGCAGACATATTTGAAGCATTTCATTGTGACTTAGATAATAATAAAGCTGAAGCAGAGGCTCGAATAGGAGTTCCATTTATTTGACAGTGCCGAGTTTGTCGAGATTTTTAGCGCTGATTTAGTTAGAGCATTCTTGTAAACAAAGCAATAACTGTTGTGAGATGTTAGCACATATGTTCCCTAAAGCTGTTCTTTTGCTGTTCTAGGGACGACCACGGTTTTCCTCCATTTTTGTGGGCATGCCGCGAAGGACAAGCGGTTATTTTCGATATGCTTTTATCACGGGGAGCTAAAGTGAACGCCGTGAACGACGGCGGGGACAACGGACTGCATTTAGCAGCCAGCAAAGGACACAAGGAAATTGTTCTGAAGGTAAAAGGTCAACACAATACAAATAACTTTACTATTCAAAACCAGTGATCATTCACCAAAATGGATAGCTAGTTTAACCTTAAACTTATTATGAATGCTACCTTATGCAATTTACAACACGATTTTGATTGTCGCATGCTTTACTTTCCAAAGGAAGTCAAGCAATTCCTTCACACGCTTAGAGCCGAGCGTTGAATTTAGTTTCTATAGACGCAACCAGAATTTCAAAACAACAGCGTGAGACAAAGGACTAATTTAATTGCCAATGTTTCATTTTGTAAAGAGCATAAATGTGTAAATTGATCTGCTATTGCTCGGATTTGTCAGTCAGTCATGCAATATGCAAGGTAAACTTGGCTCAAGTGTTGTGCAGTTGTCAGAGAGTGATGTCATATCCTAATCATGCTTGTATATTATGGGCGGGTATTCAGTTATGCTTTGTGAATAGTGGATTGTCCACATTTCCTGTAAAGGGTGGTCAAGATGGTGTTAGGGGCCGACCATTTAACTTTTGAGGGGGGGGGGGGGGGCTTTTTTGTCGGTGCAAGATTTTTTTTCTACCTCTGTTAAGGGTGAGAATTTTTTTTCCAGTAAAAAAGAAAGGTTTTAGTCACCATTTTGCTGTGCAGGAAATTTTTTCGGCCCTTCGGGCCGTGCAAGATATTTTTTAAAAAAAAGCCCACCCCACCCCCCCCCCCCCCCCCCCCCTCAAAAGTTAAATGGTCGGCCCCTTAGAAATTATTTTATATTTCAAATTTGTCATCAAAATCACAGGACTGTTAAGTACCCATAGAAAAATGATTATTTATTGGTTTTGTATGTTTGATTACTTTTGCCATAGATAAATAACGCTCCAAATTATATAAATTTGTTTAATATTTATTTACAAATACTGCCACATGTTTATGAAGCTCTTTATACAAGGTAATTCCAATTACAGGGCTTCCAAAAGTTGAAAATCCACTTGGTTATTCTCATATTTTTGCATCTAAAAACTCATATAATATCTTTGACTTCTCTTTTGTGATTTAGATAGATAGAGTAAGATAGTTCAGAGCAGTTGTAACCACTGTTCGTATATATAATAGGACTCCATGCTGTCCAATTAAGAAAAAATTGGATGATTCAGAGGAACTGCAAAATTGGACGAGGCCGCAGGCCGAGTCCAATTTGGAGTTCCGAGGAATCATCCATTTTTTTCTTAATTGGACAAGCATGGAGTCCTGTTATTTATTAATTATATAACATCCATGTTCAAATCCAAACTGTCCAATTTTAGCGCGAACTGTCCAATTAGAGCGCGCGCGATCCAATTAAAAAATAATTGGACGATTCAAGAAAAATCGATCTGCCGGCACAATGGGATTTCGAGCTGGCTATATAATAGGACAATAACATGACTTTTGGAGGGCATATAGTTTATTTGGGGCCCGAGTAGCATCATTTGCGCCCGAGCGCAGCGAGGGTGCAAATGATGCTACGAGAGGGACACAAATCAACTATATGCCCGACAAAAGTCATGTTATTATCATTATTATTACTACACAAGGCCAAATAATACAAGTATGATAGTGTTCGTCCAACCGAATTGAATACTGTAAGCTTAGATAAAGGCAAAAATCGTATCGTTTACAATTATTTCGCCCGTTGAGATTACAAACTTAGGTTAATACATGAAACAAACAGAATCACAACTTTTAAAAGCACATAAAAATCTACTCTGCTAGCAGGGTAATAAGAATCCCAAAAGGCAATACAAATGAAAACATGGCAAATGTTTTTTAACTGTTTTTTGTAGGCTTACTTCTAGTCAGCTCTCGCCATCCCTCCCGTCCTCGACCCGCGAAACGAAAGCACACCAAAAACCAGATAAATTCAACCAATATCTCCAGAGCCCTCCATTTTTCGTCGGTGTTCTGTCCGTGGCTGTCGAATTAAGTACTGTTTCCCAAACTGATAGCGAGTTTATGTTTCGGTTCCACAATATTTTCTTTTTCTAGTAAACAACTTGTTCGCCTTCGCTTCGAACATGAGACTAAGCTTGTTGTTGTTGAGGTTTCGGCTCACCGGTGTGATTTGGCAATGAATCGCTGCTTAATTCCTGTCAGAGTACTCGCTGTTTGCCATTTGGCCCGCAAAAATAGAGCGTTTTAGAGAGGGCGGTTTACAATTTGGCCGCCCGTAGTGATAATAATTATGTTTTACTTATTGTTGCAGCTACTAAAGAACAAGTGTCCAATTAATGGAATGAATGAGCATGGCAACACCCCTCTCCATTATGCATGCTTTTGGAATTATGAGAGTGTTGCAGAGGTGAGGGTGTATTTCAATTGTTATTCTTTGTGCAAATTGAAATAATTTACTGTGCGACTACGTCAACCGGGCCATCCCGTAAAAAGTTTATCATTTAGAGATCCAAACCATTTTAAGCAAATTTAATACCTGCAATACATCTGTCGATGAGTAATTAAGTGTTTTGAAGTTATTTCTACCCATAATTTCCACAATTTTTACAAGAAAAGCGATATTTCGGTGTCTCAGATCTCAAGAAAGTCGAGATCCTTTGTTCTGTACTCGCTTTCTGATTGGCTAACTTCTTACAAAATGGCCCGGTTGACATAGTGGCACAGTAACCTGCAGTACCAAGCAGCACTGAAGGCAAGGAGTGGAGCCCCTTACATGTACGTATCATTCAGTGTTGCATGAGAAAGCAACCCCTCGAAGCTAAAACAGAACGTTCAGCAGTTTATGAAAACATTGCAGGCTCTTATTTATGCATGCTCACTTTCGTTTGTATTGACTGGTGTACACAACCAATCACAGTCCATCATGATCTTGGATCACTGAGCATGCCTTTGTACTCCACATCCAGTACAGTGCCACTGGGTTCGCTTTGACTCCAAACTGTAAAAACTTGTCACATTTTGATGCCATCTCCCCCAAAATACATTGATAATCACAGAGATTGATCTGGATGCTTTAAAGAAGAAAACAAATAGTAATAGCGGAATGGGAAAATATTTGACAACTCTCTGTTACTGGTGTAGCCCATGATGGAAGAGAGAATCTATTTTTTCTACTCAATCAATTAATCAGTCATTAAAAAGCGCAAAATTCCAGGTTGGGTAACCATAAATTTGAGGGTGATCATTACAAAATTCACGGAAAGTCCAGGCTGGGAACCCCAAGCTGGGCTCCTCAAAAATGGATACATTTGTTGTAAGAATAAACCATGCAGTAAGACGTGGGGTGTGTATGATTGGAGTTCTGCTTTTGGGCATTGCGTAAATCTATATATATTAGAAGGGCTTTCCTTTGAAAAGGAAGACGTTTGGGTGTTGGAACAATTTTAACAAAAGCGTGGCTGACACAGGCTCTTTAATCATCCCCTGTGTAGGAATTAGTCAAGAAAGGAGGCCATGTGTCACAATGCAACAAGGCAGGAGATACCCCTCTTGACAAATGCAAGCCCTACCTGGCAGAGATGCTCAAAGGTGTGTGAGTAACTTAACAAATTGATCTCGTTTTGCATGTGTGTGTACTGTAATAGATACACAGATGACGTCACAGAATGTCATGAACAAAAAAGTATGCAAAGGGACGCAGTCGAGTTGCATGACTGTTGTTCATGACATTCTGTACGTCTTTTGTGTATCTATTACAGTACATACGCACAAAAAACGAGATCTTTTATACAACAACAAATTAAGCGATTTTTCTAGAGATGAATGAGCTCAAACAGCGTACGCATTTCAAATGGTTTGCTTGCATGCGCATGCTATAACGTCAATGTGCGTGTGTACTCTAATAACACACATCGTGTCAGCCAATTAGTGTGAGTTTCACTAGTGTTTTTGTATAATCCATAATATTAGAAATCTTAGTGTGATTAGAAGAAATCCCATGTGTTTTCACTCTATGATAAGTCTCCTTGAAAAGAGGATGGGAAATCCAGGAGTGGATTGGAGTGAAGATAATTTGTCCACAGAAGATAATAAGAGACCATGAATAAAGAACATCGAAAATTAAACTTCATGAAAATGGGTTCCAGAAAATATCCATCATCCCCACCACTGTGGAAGGGTGTTGAAAAACTAGTGCAAAACTACGAAAATGGCATTTTGATTGACAGAAAAACTAAAAAAAATATCATAAACGTCCTTGAATGTTCCTTAATTACTGAAAGTTTATGAATGCAGACAAGGTTATAAAATTATTAGTAAGTTGACTTTTAAAACGATTGTATGATTTTGTTCTAAAGACCTGGCTTCTCATCTTGGGCAAGATTTAAAGAAAATCCCTTACAAAGGTATGGTGTAATAATGGCATAAATAACACTAGTGACTACACTGTAGAAAGTGTTGATAAAAATATTCACCTTCTTATTTTATCTGCCTTCCAGATTCCAAATTAAGAGGTGGCAAGAAGAATGGTAAGAAGAGTGTAAATTTAATTATAATTTAGGAGTTACGGGTAGAATTATTACTTTCTTTACACTGTTGTGGTGAGTATTTTAAAGCAAAATATCTGGGGCAAAACCTGCATTTTGTGAAAGGAGGGTCACCACTACTACATGAAGATGTTTTGATAACTCTGACCATTTCTCTTTTGATGGTCATATTTTTTAGTCAAAAAGCAGGGCATCTGACAGGGTGCAGTGGTGCGGATCCGCACAATTTGGCCATTCCCACACCTTCCACACCTTGAGAGCTTTTCCCGCACAATTTGGAAAAATTCTTGGAAATTCACTTCTTCAAGACCTCAGATCGTCTTTACAGTTATATATTTCCTCAATTTCTAGCATTTTCTGAGCGATTTGGATGATAAAAGAATGAAAATCTCTAGAAAACTCAACTCTAAAAATTGCATATCGCTTCCTTACTGAAATTTATGCCAAGGCGTTTCCCGGTGTCCAAAATAGCCTGGGCCCTAGTTTTCACTTTCCTTGGAAAAACAAGAGCTTGCTGAGAGTTTCTCGTCAAATTTCTGTCCAAAAACTTGACCCTTTGAGTACAAAAATGTCCTGTTGATGGAGATGGTGCAACTTTCAGTATGTATAAATTGTTTTTGAGGCGAATTAGACTCGTTTTAGAGGTATTTAAACTCTGAAAGTGTTTTAAAGGCAAATTAAATTTGTTTTAGAGGCACTTAAATTTCACAAAAATTTGCCTTTTCCTCCGCACATTTTGCCCTGAAATCTCCGCACAATTTCTAAAAAATTTCTACACCCTGTCAGATGCCCTGAAAAAACGGGAGACACTGGTACCATCACTGCAACTTTTAAACATCCTGCGTATGCCCCTGGCTACTAAGGCTTCTAGCCAGCTCTCCAGTGAGTTTTTTTTCTTCAGATATTTGATTTTACAGGAATCCAACACGCCCAAAAAATCAAATATCCGAAAAAACCCACTGAAAAGCTGGCTAGCCCCTGGTATCCTACCACTGTTTACCGACCCTGAGAGGAATAGTTGTATTCAGAGTATTCACCAAATCAGTTGGATAAAATTATTGTCAATCATTTGCAATTGACACACCCAAGCTTGCATGCAATGCAAAGCAGTGAAAATCCTCAAATATTCTTAGTTTCAGGAGCCATCAGAGTTGATATCCACCGATTTGGTGGATACTTAAGGGTAATACGTAACTACTTTCTTACTCTTGTGTAGATTTACGTGATATCAAAGATCGCTATTCATGGATTTCACCAGATGAGATCACTCTTACCCATCAACTCAGTAAAACTGTTACAGGCGAGGTGAGGAAACTTAGTTATTAAGGCTGGTTTACACTCATTTTGTTGTCGCACGAGTCACAGTGATCTTTCTTGCACATGCTTTGCTGTTCTGCCAGTCAAATCTTATGAGCCAATCAGAGTCTTGCCCTGTTTCGCCTAGTGCAGTCGCCTGGCTTTCCATTGCGACATTGTCTGGTTTAAGTTCAGAGGGAAGCCAGTTGACTGCACTAGGCGAAACAGTGCAAGAGTTTCATTGGCTCAGATTGTTTGATTGTCAGAACAGCAAAGTGAAAAATCCTAAAACAATTTGATGTTTTTTGGAAACGTGGGTCGCGATGCAATGGTTTTAGCTATAAGTTGTCATGGAAATGGTTTGATTGACATCCAGTAAAGCATGTTGGTCTTTCGAAGGTTGAGGGTCGCAGCGTACTGAGAATGGTACTAACGTATTGTACTTGTAGAGGTTGTGTTACTGCGTAGGATTTCAGTAATTCGTAGCTATACTGAACTGGCAATGACAACCAGCTGTTTTTTCTCTCTCTCTGCGAGCTACTGTTGAAAAAATGTTAGAAAATTAGATATTCAGATAATATGGCTTGGTTTCCAGGTTTGGCGTGGAATGTGGAATGACATTGACATTGTGGCCAAGAAACTTGCTATTAAGTTTGTAAACAAGCGAATATCAAGAGATTTTAGTGAAGAATACTCAAAATTAAGGTGAGGAATTGATGTATCTGGAAATCTCTACTCTTACATGGAATAATCCAGTTGAGTTCATAAAGCTTTCAACTGTGTCTAAAATACGGTGATTTTGTTATGAAAGCAGGCCATATCTCGGTTGCGTTTCAACCGATTCACCTTTTTGCATGCAATGTTCTTTGGAGTTGGTCTTTCATTATGCATGGCCTTATGGACTCATGAATAATTTTTTGATTTGTGACATCACAATGTAGGAATCTATAGCTTAACTGTAATTACATAATGCATGGCTAGTATGGTATAAATGATCTTCTAACTTTGTTGATCATTTCCTTTTCAGAATATTTTCCCATCCCAACGTTTTACCAGTTATAGGTGCCGTTAATGACCACAAGACCTTAATAGTCCTATCCCAGAACATGCATTATGGCTCGCTCTACAATCTGCTCCATGAAGGGACAGGTATTATAGTAGACCAGGAACAAGCTATCAAGTTCGCTATGGATATCGCACGTGGCATGGAGTACTTGCATTCGCTGGACCAACTTATCCCTCGGCTTTACCTTAAGAGCACACACATTATGGTGAGTGTAGTCAGACAGACATGTTTATTGGTACCTTGTAGTCAGGGGCGGATTTTTGCAGAGGGGGTGGGGGAAGGGAAGGGCAGGGCTGCAAATTGCGCCCGCTTTTCTCTTTTGCGACTAAACTTTGTCAGTCAGTCGAAGTTTTGCGACTCTCTTCTTGTCTTAAACTCGCTGGCGCAAGTTCAATTTTTGCGACTAACATTTTAGAAAATGCGACTAGAATTTTGAAACTTGTCAAAAATTTTCGACTGGACTTTTTAGAAATTTGCAGCCCTGGAGGGGTTGCAGCACTAAGTTGGAATGGTTGTAAAATGCAAATTACACCCAGCTACTTCGCAGACACTCCACTCAAATTGGAACCAAATATCTAAGATGTTGACACAACATAAATATTATGAATCCAACCTGGCAGAGAGGAAAACCAGTTGGCTATCATTCTCGAACCCAGGGCTCCCCGGCTCGTAACCTCGCGGGGGAGGCTCTGGTGACAGCCACTGACGCATGCGCGAGGTTTAATACAGAGCCGCTGAGAGAAAGACTTTTCAGCGCATACTCCAACGCTCAAAATCAACCAATCAGCGACGGCCCTCAAATGGATGTCCCCAGAGCCTCCCTTGCGAGCAGACGAGCTGGGGAGCTCTGGGTGCGAGAATGGTTGGCTATCTACAAGCGTGGCCGAGAAGTCGATCCCGACATTGTAATTTACAGCACTGAGGAAGAAATCCTGATGGCCTCGTGGGAATCACGTTAAAGACAAAATCCATTTCTCTCAAAATCATCAGTTCTCAGTGTGTCAGATTTAAGATTTATGGCACATGACTCAAGTGCGCATGCGTGGGATTTCATTTAAATTAGATGTAATCTCGTACCCAGAGCCCGTCGTCTTTTGGCCAGCGGCAAGATTCAGGGCTCTGGGGAATCAATTTTTTTAAACCCAAATTCTGGGTTTCCGGTTTGAAAGTTCGTATGATCTTGACCTATCACGCATGCTCACAAATCGGATTCCCCCAGAGCCCCTAGATCATGCAAATATGGTACACTATAGTGTCCTTCTGTATATACTCGTTCTATAAGACATGGGAGATATTTATACGGAAGACACTATAGTGTACCATATATGAAGGATGTACCTTGTCACTGGCCAAAAGATGACGGGCTCTATAGGTACGAGATTGAATCAGATGGCTGTACGACTCGGAATGGTTTATGTAGCCCACTGGTGTTATTTTATAACGTTTTGCCGAAACAATCGTGGCATAGCCCCTTGTTGTTTCTAATGATCTGCCTGTGTGGTTTAGATTGATGATGACCTGTCCGCCAGGATCAGCATGGCCGACTACAGGTTCTCATTCATGAATCTTAGTAAATACGAGACACCCAGCTGGATGGCACCTGAAGGTGAGAAAACACTGCTCAGAATATCATTTGTTGGTCCAATGTGAATTCGTGACGGCCAGGTAGAGCAGATTTTCTATGGCTGTGAAAAGTGCCGCAACGAAGTAGTGCCGCGCCGCGACCGTGACCGTGCCGCGACTACGCGATTTAATTGACGATTTCATTCCATCTACAGCAGGTCAGGTTCCGTGCCGCGACCGTGACAGTACCGCGCCATGCCGCGGCTCTTTTCACAGTCATACGACCAGGGGCGGATTTAGACTATTGCAACTGTAGCAAATGCTGAGTCAGATTTCACAGATTTTTTATATTTCTTTGTAATTTATTGACACAAATGTTAGTGCGCTACAGTCAGATTTTTTCCTAAATCCGCCCCTGTTACGAAATCTGCTCTGTCAGTCCTTGAAATTTTCCATGAGCCATCGCTTCTTTTGCTAGTTCCACTTGGCCCACGGTAATAAAATCAAACAAGTGAAATCATGTTCGTGTTTGTTCGCCGGATATGAATTTATGTTGAATTTTGGTCGACTTCTTTATCTGGATGGAGAAATGGTCAAGCAAGCAGAACATAACAAAACGATGTCAGGCAATCAATGTGCAGATTTCTGTTTTTATTTTTCTCTTGAAATATCTAACATAGTAGGCGCGCTCTGATTGGTTGAGAACTGTGCATTCTCACATTATAAACGCACGGCAGATGCAATGCCATTTTATAAAAGCAATAAAGATCGGATTTATAATGTGATAAACGCACAAAATCTTTCAGCAATTACATGTTATATTTGGACGGTAGTTTTACAGAAAAGCCCGCCCGAAGTCGACCAGAGGTCAGCGGATATGTGGAGTTACGCGATCCTGTTGTGGGAACTGATAACGAGAGAGGTTCCCTTTGCGGATTTGTCACCAATGGAAATTGGCATGAAGGTACAAACATACGTTACCTGTTTGCTCGTTTGTTTGTTCGCTTGTTTCACAGGAAGCTCACCTTTGCAGTTTACAGCTGTTTCACGTAACACGCAACCCAGCGCGTTCAAAACATCCAGAGAGCTTTTGGCAGTTGGGTTTTTCTGTGTAGTCAATCAAACCACGTGAGCCAATCAGGTCCTTGCTCAGTTTCGCCTAGTGCAGTGAATTGGCTTCTGTCGCGACATGTCTCGCAAGGGAAGCCAAACAAATGTACTGGGCAATGATCTGATTGGCTCACACGGATTGCATTGGTGGAAAGCGCAGAAAACCCCAAGTACCAAACTCCATGAATCTGACAACGGCGAAGTCGCGTGTTACCTGAAACAGCTGTAAATCGAGCCGAAAGATAATAAGAATATTTTCATTATTGCTGAATAAAGCGAAAGGAAATCTATTTTCTTTGCCCTGCTTTCTGGTCTTTCTGATTGGCTAATTATGCTTTGCCCTACTCGCCCCCTAGGGCCTCATTACCTCGAAATGGCTTCCGTACGAGGTTAGTGCTAATGATGCCCAAGTGGGCGAGTCTGGGCAAATCTCAATTAGCCAATCAGGAAAGACCAGAAAAAAATTGTGTTTTGATGCCTAGCTAGACCCTATCAGTTCACAAGATCTATCAAAGCTTCCTTGAAATTACCCAGGGTTGTTCACTCGTTTGATTGACGGAAGCCAAACCGTGGTTTGTTGACCGGCGTAGAGTTCGCAGAAGTATGAAAATCGCAGTAAACTGCCTTGAGATGATCTCCCTGTGCATGTCACTTGTGAGAGACACAAATTAGTTCAACGTGTCCACTTCTCATTTGAAACCCGCCCTATCAGAGTGTGTTGACTTTTATTTTTTTCTTTCCCCAGGTGGCGCTAGAAGGCATGCGACCTCCAATCCCCCCGGGGGTCTCCCCCACATGGTCAAACTCGTCAGCATATGTTGGAATAGCGATCCAAGCAAAAGACCGCGTTTTGACCAGATTATACCGATCCTGAACAAGATGGCCTTATAGTGTTGCTATTAATAGAGAGTGCCTTAAAAGAGCCTTAGTCAGCCGCCATTTTGTCAGCCTAGCAACATACCGAGTCTGAGAAAGCATCCATTTCCATCGGATGATTTAGGAAATGTAGTGCCATATTTTCTATTGAATTCGGTATATGAAGAATAGAACTTCGTTCGCAGATGGTTATTTTCTTCTAATATCAAATGAAAACAATATTAGAGGAGTAGCTGACTAGGGCTCTTAAATCTAGACTAAATGAACTATCAGAGCAGAAAAGGATTGATACAAAAACACCCCTTTCATGGCTGGCTGTGTTTTCAAGATTTTCCTGGAGGTTTCCTCATCAAAAAATAATCCCAAACGAAGTCGGATTTCAGTTGAGTGTCAAAACTAAACGCAAATACAAAACCACTAGCCAATCAGGAGTGGAAGCCATTCAACAACAAACCAATCAGAGTGGAAGCCATTCAATAACAAACCAATCAGGAGGCGAAGAAAGTCAGGCTTGCGTTAAGTCATGACGTGGACAATCGCGCGTTTCGATTTAGTTCGCAATTTGATTGGCTGAAAGACGAAAGGCTTTGCTCTCGACCAATAGAAACGCTGACTTAACGCAAGTCTGGCTTACCTTTGACTGTCATCTGAAATCCGCTCTATATAGAAAAATAAATAAATAACATAGTTTTGTGATAGGGTTCCTTAGTCAAATGCTCGTTTCCACTGACTCTATATGATACAATTTTGAAATACAGAATTAGTACTTGCATGAAAAAAATTTATATATTTTCACATTTCTACGAACCTTATAATTCACGTAGAACTGAAAAGACAAAATCGGCTAACGGTGTTTACATCTTGTTGCCACCCAATTCAGATCATGTGATTGATTCCTTTCGGTGGATACTTTTGTTTGTTCTGCACAAATTTGACAACTGTAACCATCACATGAACTGAATTGGTTGCCAACAAGATGTAAACACCGTTAGCTGATTTGGTCCATTTATCAGATCTTCCTGGTTTAATGTAGATGTTCAGGCAAGCTTGGTTTACCACTGTATGCATTGCTACGCGACCTCAAAATTCAATGTTGCGATGGGCGATTGGCGATTTTCAGCCGTCAATCAAACCAAAACGCTGGATTCGGCTGCTTTACTGGATCGATATTATTGCAAAATCAACCAAAATGGGTTTAAGCTATCCTTTGGCTTCCCTCGCCTAGAATGTTTAACTCTCTGTTCAAGAAAATTGATATTAAAACTTTCTTGCGTAAAATCGCCAATCGCAACAGTGAATTTTGAAGGTCGCGTAGCAATGCATACAGTGGTAAAAAGCCTTATTCGGATAAGCCACCATTTTGTCAGCCTAGTGAAATTCTGATTCAAAAAAACCCATTTCCATCGGCGGATTTACCGAATTTAGTACAATATTTTCTATTGAATTGAGTTTAGCTAAGGTTATTCAACACGATTTTAGATGGCAATTTCGATGCTAAGTAATCACAATGGAGCGGCTATGGAGGGCTTTTAAAAGCATTTTACCTAACGAATTTTTAAAAGAATAAAAAATCTATTTAGGTACAGTGAACTGTTTAATAAATTTCATACCTTTGTACCTTGTGATTTGACTAGACCTAGTGAGAGCCTTTGTCATTTTCTTGTGGCTCGAGTAAAAGTATTGAGTGAATGATAAATACTGTCTGGTGTAAATGAATAAAGGCAAGAGCTCAATACGTTGAGTTCCAAACAAATAGTAGCAGTGGTTTCTTTCTTTCGACTATGTTTTCTATTCCAGAAAAGGCTGCATCCCCGGGGGGGACTCCCATATTTTTGGGGCGGGGGTGCTTGTCGTACATTTTAGGGTTTAAAATCAGGCCTCTGGTACCTTTTTGGGGGTTAAAATTCGAAAACGTGTATTTTTTTCCAGATAGGTACCTGTTAGAGGTTTTTTTCTAGCAAATCAAGCAAATCACACTTGTTGGTAGCCTGAATTTCAGACGTATTTTCCCTCGTAAAAAATGCGAGAGAAAATTACGAGGGAAAATACGTCTTGTTGGTACCTTTTAGGGGTCAAAATCAACTGAGCGACGCCATGTTTGGTACCTTCTAGGGGTGAAATCGAAAGTTCCCGACGAGCACCCCCGCCCCAAAAAAGGGAGTCCCCCCCCCCCCCCCCCCGGGGCTGCATCACCGCGATGTGTCATGGGAGCAATAGTTATACAAGGACAGAATCATGGACACTGGAGAAATAGCCATACTTATCACCCTGCTTATGCCAAATGATTCTACAATGCAAGACATCCTGCTTTGGGTTAACAGGAGAATTGTGTTAGTTTCCTAGTTCGCCACTGGCCAAAAGATGAGACGGGCTCTGGGTACGACATTCTGGCTTCGAGAATGACAGCTAACAAACACATTTACTGTAGCACGAATCAGTACTTGGGCACATTTTGATTTAAAAATTTACATCGTTTTCCAAAACATACATACACGAGGCGGGGGAGTCGGACAAAAATAAAAGTCACGTTGCGAGCAGGGTTCGAACCTGCGCGGGAAATTCCCATTGGATTTCAAGTCCAACGCCTTAACCACTCGGCCATCGCAACTTGAATGGAAGGCAAAGCAACTTTTAACACTCGGTGCAATTTTATAATTAGAAGAAAAAACCATGAGAGGAATCCCTCTGGCAACGATCTGGGTCCTCTCACCCGGAGAGACATGCAAAGACAACGGACGATTCCAGCTATAACGCACGCGCTGCATGTCGGTAGAGTGGGACATTTGTCGAACAAACTGTTAAAAAAGCGCGCGCCTGCATTCTGGTAGTTGGGGGCTTGGGCAGTTTTGCATCAATCGTGGCCCCTGCAGATCTACAATCCTTGCCAAAAAGGTTTAATTTGGACCGTTTTTAAGAATTCTGTCTTCACATATGTTTGGGGATTGGCCTCAATCTGTGTTACCCCTTCCCCCAGTCAATGTTGGTACATTATATTTTGAACAGTCAGATCGCGGGTTTCAAAATACCGAGACAATTTATCTCACTGATATCAACATTGAAAGGACGAAAATTCTGCAGCGTCTGAAATAGCTTGTAAGAATGGACATCCGTTTTACCGGTACAAACATTTTGGCAAAGATTGTAGCGAGACCCATCCCGCGCTTCAAGCAAATCTCTTACTGCAGATCATATTTTTGGGGTAAAATACCTTGGCAATAGGGTCAGGTGATTCCTTAATAAGGAAATTTCGTAATGCAAAATGAAAAAGTTTGACGACATTTTCTTGATTGGCTCAAAACGCTCCCCACCTAAGCGAGAAGTTAACCGTGACGTCACAAATCAGCAATCAAAAGGATCCTGGGAACAGCGATAATTTACCCCAGAAAACCAAATGGCCGAGCGCATATTTTTTGTCCACAGCCGGGGGTACCAGACCCTACCATTTGAAGACCACCCTCTCCTTGAATTTCCAGAGATCTCAACCCCCTCCTCCCCTGAAAGTTCAAGGGGTTCTCAACACCCCTCTCCCCTGGAATTTGAACACCCCCCTCCCTTGTAACTTCCACCCCACTTTTTCACAGCTTGGACATACCCCTCTCCCTGGAATTCCCAGGGATCCTCGACCCCTTCCCCTTGAATTTCCCGGGTTCAGCTAGACCCCCTCCCCTTGGAATTTCCAGGGCTTAGATAGACCCCTCCACCGTGGACTTTTCTAGGTTCCTCGACCCCCCACCGGTGCGGAACGAAACTTTAACCTGCCAGTATATCGGCATCACACGATTTCTTCAGACGTAACCAAAATGCGTTCTATTTTGTATGGCATTTTTGTACAGCATTGTCATTTTAGTGACCACGAGTCTTTATGATTTCACTAATAACAATGCCGTCTGACGTGTTCTGGTAATTAAGGAATGTTTTATGTAAAGAGATTGGAAGATTCTTGTTCGCTAGTTTCTTAGTTGCGTTTAAACATGTGTCAAATCCTCGCTGACATCTGGTTCAGAATCTTGAGACGGTAGAGTAAAATGCCTGTTGCCAACTTTAAGTCGAAAGCAGGGGCGAAGCCAGCACTTATGAGAGGGGGGTTCCAAAATTCAAAAAATAAAAAACTCCACATAGATCTCGGGGAAAAACTAGCCGTTGAAGACATTTGCTACATTTATTGGAGCTTTTAGTTGTTGTCTATTAAATATTTACAATTTTAGTAGTAAGTCGGTCCAGAACAGAGGCGAGGAGGGGCTCCGCTGCGGGAGAGGGGGGTTCCAGAACCCCTGGAACCCCCCCCCCCCCCCCCCCCCCTGGCTACGCCCTGGAAAGCCTCGCTTGCGCCGGGACGTCTCCCGGCACTCTCCTGCAGATAGTGTGCACTCCGTACGTCAGACACTTGATGAGAGCTTCGTCGCGCACTTGGAGCAACAAAGATCAATGACGTTTGCATCTGAAAAAAGAAAGGTTGAAAAAAAAGTTTTTAAAAAGTCCTAAACAAACCCTTATTACAGCTAAAATCATCGCGACCCAGGATTTCGAAACATCGATTTGCTTTTGGCTTTGGTTTTCCGCGGACCGCCAGTCAAACCTTATGATATGAGCCAATCAGATTATTTCCTTTTCTCGCCTAGTGCACTCGCCTGGCTTCCCGCCTTAGCGTGTGCCCTACGCTCGACAAGCAAATATAAAAAAATAAAAATAATTTAAAGTTTTGAAAACGTGGGTCAATGCAACTCAGGGTCTGAATGGGGGGTCCCAGGATCAGTTAACAGCTAAATTTTGGACGGCCTCGCCTGATTCCACTTGTCTCGACATTGTTTATTCTGGAAATCACAAAAACCGAATTCAATAATTGTTTTATTACATTGATTCAGTGAAAATACTTTTTTTCTGTCAAGCAATTTCTTTAGGGGAAACATTCAAGGGCTGTAGTCCCATGAAACATTGCGCGCGTAGGATCAAGAATCAGCTAGCTGATTCTTCAAGAATCAGCATGCTGATTCTTGGAGACCCTTAAAGTGCGTGATTCCCAAAGTAAAGCGCGCGCTTTTAGCCAATCAGAATCGAGATAGTGAGTACAATGTATAATAATTTCAGTTATCAGTTAAATTTTCCGATTCTCAGTTAAGTAAATATTAATAGTTAATTTTAATAACTAACAACGTATGAAGTCAATTATGGAACTTCGTGTTCGCCATGCCAGCTCACGGGGCCCTGATAGGATAAAAATGGGAGCTGGGATTTACCATTTTATTTTAGGCTGGGAAAATTACTGGGTTACTGGAACTGGGATTTGAAGACTTGCGAACGATAGAAAAGATAATGGGATTTTTATTCACCCCATGTAAAGGGATCCACAAGTAATAAAAGACTTTGGCCCTGTCGAGGTTTCCCTGCCGTTACGTCAAAGTCCCGATCCCGGATTCCAGTCCTGCAAACACGTTTTCTAGATGACTGTACTCTATAATAAGTGTGCCTTTTTACAAAGTGACCTGATGTGCTCCTTGATTGAAGTCTTGAGCACGAACTATAACTTCGGGTAGCCTCAACTGCGGGGTCTTCCGAAAAGTTCACATTGTTAGCTAGATGAGCCTTATCTCATGCCAAGTTGGGGTCCACCAGGGCTCAGTACTGAGTCCTCTGCTGTTCATCATTGTTCTGGAGGCCCTGTCTCGTGATTTTCGCACTGGGTGCCCGTGGGAACTGTGGAAGGTGACAATCGTGTACTCGCAGCGGAGTCCATAGTGGGAAGGCAGCAGAAACTGAGTTCTTGTATAGAGGTTGGCATGGAGTCAATAGACCTTTTTCCAAAATGGCCGCCGAAAATTCAAATCGATTTTTGTTAAAGATGAACACCAGCACTAGAACACACATCATCAATATCCAATATGTTCCGAGAAAACGAACTCTGAAAATTTGAAAATTTACAGACATTTTATGACTGGGGGTATGCGTCATACCCCCAGTCATACAAATCTCTGTAAAATTTTCAATTTTCAGACTCTGCTTTCTCAGCCGACATGGCATTTGGCACAACGAAAATTTAAAGTATTACTAATGTGAGGATACTCTTTCTAGTGCCAGTATTTGATTTTCAGTCAGTTTACTTTTAAGACATGTGAATTTGCGGCGGCCATTTGGAAAAAGGTCTATAGGCCTCCATATCAACATGGAGATGACTAAGGTTATCATGGGCCAAACCAGGAAACACTGAGTGACTCTGGTGAACATCCTTGGGGGTTTGTAGGCAGGTAGCCTGCGAGAGTCGACACCACTTGGCGCTCGTCGAAAGAGACTCTCGCAAAGAGGCGTCTGCGCGCTCAAGCCAAACATTCCATACTGATGACGTATTCTGACCCAGACCTGGTCAGAAGAATTACGTGGCCATTTTAACTTTGTTGCATCTTTTTTCATCTTATTTGAATATCTTACTATACACAATGCTTTGTATGCTATAAAAATTAAATATCAAACACTCACACTGGCTGCGTAATACTTCTGACCAGATCTGGGTCAAAATACGTCATCAGTATGGAATGTTTGGCCTGAGCGCGCAGACGCCTCTTTGCGCGAGTCTCTTTCGACGAGCGCCAAGTGGTGTCGGCTTTCGCAGTCTAGTAGGCAGGGGGTCAGTGTAAATTCCATCTATTGTACGGGCTGCTAACACTGGACACACAAAAAATACAGTGGCATTCGTGGTCGACTAACACCCAACCCCTTTTCCAAGTGCAACAGATGTCTGGGATAAGCCCATCCCATCGGTGGCAGACCACTAGATTCTGTTACAATCGATGACGGTGAACTTGCAGTTGTCGATTCTGTCTGTTACCTGGGTGACAGCATGTGGATAGTGGCTGTGAGACTTGCCACATTGACTAGAGTCAGGACTGCCTGGGGGAAGTTCCTGGAGCTGTTGCTGATACTCTCTCAAAGAGTCTGATCTTACACACTCCTGGCAAAGACTTTGATAGCTGCTTCAGGGGGGCGTTGCTTTATCTGGCCCTTGAAAAGAACTGACCTGGCGCGGCTTCAGAGGAATGAGAGGCTATGCTCCGCTGCCGATGTGTGCCAACGACAGTTACCATCAGCTCATATGACCTATGACATATGACCAGTTTCAGCCCAAGGTTGCGGACGGCGGCAAAACAAAGCGAGTTTCGACCCAGGGTAGAGGTCTCTTTTTCTCGCGAACCTCAGCCAGCGAAATGCAGAGAAAAGAGGCCTCTGCTAAGCAGGCAAAACGCCATGCAATGTCAGACCCGCGATTACAGTTGACAATGACGGAAAACGGATAGTGAGTGAGTGAGTGGTTTGTGGGCATGCTCCCCCAAGGAAAGTTTTGACATTTTAGGTTAACGAAATGCAGCATTGCACTATAATTTTGTGTTAAAATTGCCAGATTTTCAAAGGTCAAACGCAAGTATATTGCTGATCCAATCAATGTCTGGATGGATCCTGGATAATCCAAATAAAATTTAGATCCTGGATCTCACACTTTAGATCCTAGCCTACTTGTAGGCGTTTGTCGGTGTTTTATCGCAGGAGAAACCAGCGCGAATCGACTAGCGGCCGCCATCTTGGATTTGAGTGTCAAAAATGCGAGGCGAGGGGGGAGGGGGAGGGAGAAGATGGCGGCCGCTAGTCGATTCGCGCTGGTTTCTCCTGCGATAAAACACCGACAAACGCCTACAAGTAGGCTATTTAGATCCCGGATCCCAAAACCTCAAATTTGGATGGATCCCGGATCCTCCAATGGGTGATATTTATTTTACCAATAATATGGGACTATTTTCAGAAACATTCGGCTGGGAAATGGAATTGCTCCCTTACAGGACCCTTATCTCATGGTTTCAATTCGAAACCAATCAAAAGCACTCACATTTTTGCCTGATAAATTAAACAGATAATATAAAAAAAACAGTTTACAGTTATCTCGTCGATATCAGTTAACAGCTAAAAAAGTACAGAATTCTCAGTTAACAGTTATTTTTCTAGCCGTTTCTCAGTTAACAGTTAACACCATTCAGACCCTGGCAACTGTCTTTCAATAAAGAATCAAGCGCCGAGAGTAATGCAATGGTGCCAAGTTTGTTTTCCAAAACAAATTCAGAAAATAACACTGGTTTTAAAAGAAGCGACGCTGCTGGAAAAAAGGCCAGAAAGTCTCTTTGGGTAGCGCTTTTGTATTTCACCTTTGGTGCACAAAAAAATTATGGTGTCCTGGCAAACTTATTCTCATCTTTTGTTGGGAAAAGTGTTTTTTTAGCATATCTTATAAGTTATATTTTGCTTGGTTTGTGCCGTTTTGACTCGTGCTGGCAGGGAAACTTAACCCTTCTTCACTGCTGATTCTACTGGTAAAATTGTATTGTTTCCAGAAGACAAATAGTTTTGTTCTACGTGAATCCTTAGAACTCTTGACATTTCCGAACGCCAAACAGCATATTGGCTTCCGTCAATCAAACCTTTTAAGTCAAGTCCACGCATGTTTTCTGAATTGGTTTGCATTTTACAGTGAAAAATTGTGTTTTGTAGCCTAGCTAGCTAACCCCTATCAGTTCACAAGATCTATCAAAGCTTCCGTGAAATCACCCAGAATTGTTCACTCGTTTGATTTATCACGGTTTGTTGGTCGTTGTAGAGTTCGCAGAATTATGAAAATCGCAGTAACGCATTTTACGGGAACTCGTCCTTTGTACTAATCAGAGAAAGAATCTTGCATTAGTGTTGCTCCGGCATCCCAGCATCAGAAAGATGTAGTAACATGTTTTCATTGTTTCCTCTGTTGTTTGAGGATTTGGTTTTCGAAAATAAAACGAGATCACGTTGATGCGCATGCGCGATCGGAAAAATGAAAAAGAAACTCATTCTTGTGTCCATTAAAGGCGTAATGTTGGATATTGTTGAATAAAATATCGATGAATAAAATATTGATGCCAAACGGCAACTGTGAAATCTTTTTCCATTACCGTTAGATAACTGAGAATCAACAGCCTATCCCACATGGATCTCTTACACACTCATCAGACCTATAAATACGTTGGTGATGCATAACTAGTGTTGATTGTTCACTAACGGTACAAGGGGCGTCCTTATATGGTCTGGTGGCCGGGCGTACTCTCACCCATAGGTATCTAGCTACTGAGCAATTCAACACCAGGATAGCGACTGTCAGGGCCGAAATCTCTGGCGTGGGCGTAAGAACCGTACGGTCGCCATACGACGCTTCAGCTCTTTGTCTGGATGTATGGTCCTGTTTTTTGCTTTTCTTTTTCCTCAAGTCAATCGAGTAAATCGAGTAAATATGCTGAAGTGAAAATGTTGAGCGAAAAGGACAGGCAGATTAACTCACAATGAATTGCAGTTTAAAATGTCCAACCTCGTTCCCAGGGTCTTCTGGGTAATTTTCAAGAAGGCGGGTCACTCGGAAAAGACTCTGGCAAAGGTTGCGGCTTTCCACAGGCCGGATAGCGCCTAAGAAAAAAAAACAATTTAAATCCGATATGGCGGGCGGACAGCCGGGAAGAAGACGCAAACGTTAAGATAAATTCTAGCTCCGATTTCAGTCCGCCCTCTCTTCCTGCTCGCCATTTTAACTATATTGTTTTTTTAGGCGGTCCCCTGTGGAAATCCCCCAGACTTTGCCAGCGTCTTCTTCCGAGTGACCCGCCATCTTGAAAATTACCCAGAAGACCCTGGGAACGAGGTTGATTTCCATCATGTTTTATCGCAAAACAAACGGCCGTGAAACACCAAGCGGACCACCGACAACGGCGGGACACTGCCTACGTATTGCAACTGTGACAAACGCTACGGTGATCAGATTTCAGGAGTTCCTGTAAATTATTTATTAAAATTTATTGCGCTACAGTCAGATTTTTTTCCTTGATCCACCCCTGAACACTTCACTTTCTACTTCATACATCTAATGTTGTGCGGTCATTTAAAGTGCTACTCAAGGCTGAAATTGTAATGGCTTATTTGATCGCACATTCAAAATAAGGAAGAATGTCGCTTATTTGGCGTTCATAGCTCTTTTGGTTACAGAGATGTTCACCATTTTCTCTTTATGCAAATTAGGAAAATGACGTCACAACAAGACTAAGGCAAAAGAGGCCAACAATGCTTTAATGTATAATTCTGCTTGGGATAGTTAGATTCACTTAAAACTTGTTGGTGATAACAAATAAGGACCAAAACCACAAGCTCTGACATGTTTATCACTGCTTCCATGGTAGCACTTTTTAGACACAAGGGCTGTCTTTTTCAAAACTATTATAACATTATAACTCTTATTTCTAATAAACCACGGTTCATTTCATTCTGACATACGAGATTCTACTGTACGGGATTCTAGTGAAAGAAGCCAATTTAATCTTTTTGCTCGGCAAAACATGCTTTTATATATGTTTGTTATTGCTAATAAACAACGGTTCATTCATTTTACATACGGGAAGAAGCCAATTGATACTCCTTATAATCGTTTTGCTCTGCAAAACATGCATGCTTTTATATATTTCTGTTCATTTCTGAATCACGGTTCTTATGAGGGATATTACTGTAATGATAGCTGCGTTTTTCATTTTATGATATTTTCAAAGTTTAAATTGTACCAAGTAAAGTGACGCATGCAAAGAAGACATTGATATGTCGATACAAAAAAATTGTAAAGTTTAGAACTCTGTTTCTTATTTCTGAAAGCTCAGCGTGAGTTTATTTTCGACACGACAAAGACGAAATTTTGTCAAACACTCTAGTTGTTTTTGATGTAGAATAAATCCTTGTTACTCCTTTTGAGACGTCATGGGAGGCAATCCTATTGGCTAATTAAGAGCTTATAAATATTTTGGGCAGTGATGGGGAAAAAATCCTTCTCTTTAATCAGGGCAACCAACGGCAAACTCACGCAAACAACTTGAATAGTATGTTTGTTAGATTTTGCACACTTTTTTCGGCTTTGTATTTTTCCTCGGTGTTTTTTTGTTCCTCGAATTTCCTAGCTACGAATTTGTAAAAATTACATATCAAAAACAGGCTTTCCCATTTAAAGCGAAGCATAAAAATTGATATCCGTAAGCATTATAGGACCTTTTTTTACTATTAGATTTTCTGGACAAAATTTTGACCAAAAAAGTAAAAGTTCTATCGTACGACCCTAGAAGAATACAGTACATAGCAACTTCGACACGACAAGATGAAATTTTGTCAACACTGTAAGAGTTTTTTGATGTGGAACAAATCCTTGTTACTCCTTTTGAGACGTCATGGGAAGCAATCCTATTGGTTAAAGAGGTTATACATATTTTGGGCAGTGATGGTGAACAAATCCTTCTCTTTAATCAGGGTATCCAACGGCAAACTCACGCAAAACAACTTGAAAAATATATTCCCCTGATTAGCTAGATTTTGCACCCTTTTTACGGCAATGTATTTTTGTTCCCCAGTGTTTTTTGCGCCTCGGATTTCCTAGCTAAGAATTTGAAAATTTTACACATCAGAAACGTCAGGTTCCCCATTAAAAGCGAGGCATAAAAATTGATATCTGAAAACATGATTATAGAAACTTTTTACTACTAGATTTTTTGACAAAATTTTGACACGTCATAAAAACGCCAGGGGACACAGAGCGAAGAATAATCACGAATTAAGTTGCGAAAGCTGAATCTGGCAAGACGAATATATTTTACAAATCACTAATCACCGCGTTGAAGTCTTCTGTGTAGCTTATATTTAACAACGACAGGCCAAATGCCGATATTAAATCTCTTTTTTGTAACATTTGCAAGACGGAATATGGCTTGCAAGAGATTGTTTATTAAGTGCATGTCATCTACACGGGCACACAACGAGCCCCCCTGGTTAAAATGCGTTTAAATGGCGTATTTGGACATTTCTACGCGCGTAGAGCATATAAATACATGTTTTAAAAGTTGCTGGCAAAAATTTAGCTGTTCCTTTTTGCCAGGAGAGGGTCTCAATTTTTCCCAGCCAGCAGCTGGGTGTTAAAAAAATTTCCCAGCCAGGAGAGTAACATTACCACAGGAAGCCCGAAGTAGTATATAAAATCGGGTATCCTCAAAAACGAGTACTAATAACTAAGTGCATTTTTAAGTGCTGTCTCTTAAAATTTCATTTTTCAACATCCATTAGCAACTTGTGTTTCCCAGCAAAGACGATATGCATAAATTTTTGCCAGGAACGGAAGGCGATGAATTTTTGCCAGCCAGCAAGAGACCGCGATAAATATTTGCCAGCCAGCAGCGAAAGGGGGCGAGGAACAGCTTTTTGAGGAACAGCTCCGTTGTGTGCCCGTGCATCTATGGCGAGGGCCACGAATTCAGTAGTACTAACAAATGTACTGTCAAGTATTTTACCCTTGTATTCTGTATCGGAAAAAAGGCAGCAGCATGCCAAACATTATTCCAATCAACATTCGCTGGATGGGAGTAAGGAGTCATAGCATGTACACAAAACAACAACAAATAATAACTTTAAAAAAATCTCCCAAAACGTCCAACTAATATTTGATATTTGTCTGTGTCATGCTTTCAAAGTAATATCCATACATACATAAATTAAAAAGCAGCTCAATTTGAGCAAAATATGGAGGTCTACTGAAGCCCATTCTAGAACCCAGAGCTCCCCGGCTCGTTGCCTCGCAGGGGAGGCTCTGGTGACATCCATTTGAGGGCCTTCCCTGATTGGCTGAAATTACGCGCACGTGTACATAAAAGTAGCTTAATCTCTCTTTAGGGACGTGTCATTATTTAGCGGGGGGGGAGGGCTCCTATTTTGTGGGGAGGGTCCTAATTTTTTTCGCGTGTCTAAAGGGAGGGTCCAATTTTTTTCAATCCTATTTGGGGGAGGGTCATAATTTTTTTCAGCAACATTTGGACGATGAAGAGGGCGATAGTGGTTATTTCAGCAACTTCTCCATAAAAATTTCGCATAAACAATGACATAATATACTCTTTTAGTTATGAGGACACTACCGTTGACAAGAACAAGTTATCTTGACAAGGAAAATCAAACTTTCCCAGAATTTCCCTGCAAATGATAGGCCTGGAGGGCAAGTCACTATATGTTTGAAAGAAGACCCCTTAGGTAAGCGTGAGTTTTCGACGTTACAAGCATATAATTTCGTCCGTCGGGCCGCGCTTCGCGCACATGAATATTAATAACTTCGTCATTTGCGGAGCGCAGTTGTGCGCATGAAAAATATACCCTAACCTATATAGTTGAGGTAGTGTACTTCCTGACAGGCTTTGTTTACCATACCGCACACAAAACATGTTCATCTACCCTTTCTCTGAGGCTTGATGAAATGCGATGAACAAACAAAAAAACGATGAACAAACAAAAAAAAACGATGAACAAACAAACAAACTTTTATCAAAATTTGGGCACGCTTCGCGCGCAACGAAGGATATGCGAGCCCGTTTTCTGTAAAATGTCTACAGTACTAGGTCAAACAGGGGACGGGAGATGTGGGATTGCGTTAATCATTGGGGAATTTAACACGGACCTTCTATAGCGGGAATATTCAGCGGGGCATTAACGGGAAATTAACGCTGAGCCAGAAGTTCGATTATCGTGCGAAAATATATTGGTTTAAGGACCGAGGTCGGAGGATTTTGGGAGGGATCACTTCATTTTTGGACGAGTGAAAGGATCTCTCGAAACCTGAAGCCTTGAAAGAGAGATTCCAGCAACGAGTTCTATATCATTTTCTAGTTTTATTTCACTCATTATGTTGAAAATTTCGGCGCGCTTCGCGCGCATAAGGAATGACATCTATTCTAGTTTTAGGGAACTTGCCCAAGGAAAACAATACGCTTGTGGCGCTTAAATGGAATGCGTACGAATGTCGTTACACGCATGTGTATCTTGGCAAGGACAAATGAAAACCCCCAAAAGCCCTCCAGTGATACGCCTGGTTGGCAGTCGATATGTTCCAAAGAAGTGAGTTCGACGTTACAAGCTGCATAGAAATTCGTTTTTGGGCTGCGCTTCACGCACATGAATCATAATAATTTGTAGCGCGTGAAGAATAAAACCAACAGGCTTTTTTACTACACGCAGAAAATAAAACGTTTATCTTTTCTCTGGAGGCTTGATGAAATGCGTTTATCAAAATAAAGGCGCGTTTCGCCATGTTGCAAAAGTGTTCCCGGGGGCCTGGAGCTTTAACAACGACCATGTCCCTGGTGACCGGGAAAATAGTAACATTTAACACTTAGTGAATGTTAAATTGGGAGGCCGTGATGTCAATTGACTGGTGCATGACAGAAGTAAGAAAACAGTAGTTCTGTTATTAAGAAGAAAGAAAGAGACATTACATCACTTGGACAATAGTCTATCTAACAGGTTTTTTCAGAAATAAATTGCATGGGGGAGGGTCCCAATTTTTTTTACCTATGACTGGGGGAGGGTCTAATTTTTTTTTGTTATGTCCAAGGGGAGGGTCCTAATTTTTTTTAGGCTATTTTGAAAAAAATGGGAGCCCTCCCCCCCGGTAAATAATGACACGTCCCTTATAAAACAGTATCTGTCAAAATAACACTGGCATTCGTTTCCCAGTCGTCTTTTCAATCTATGAGTTTGACTTGAACGCTCTAAAATATTATTGTGAGGCATAAAACCACCATTTTCTTTTACGCATGCAAGCATGCATGCCTCCTCAACCATTGTCACTATCTTTCATCCAGGGTTAGTGTAGGTTCAGGTTTAGGGTAGGGTTAGGTTTTGGTTTGGTTTTGGTTAAGGGATTGGTCAAGGTTTTGGGTGAATTTATATCCCCCCCAATCTCGTACCCAGAGCCCGTCATCTTTTGGCCAGCGGCAAGATGACAGGCTCTGGGTACGAGCCTCTCCCGCGAGACGTGCCGTGAGCTCTGGGTACGAGAATGACTGAGGCCCGAATATGTAAGCTTAGAGTTCGAGCCTTCCAACGACATATAAGCTTGACATATGCGGGTTTCTATAGTCCAAAACTCATTCTACCTACGCACGAAGAAAATGTATACACCCAGCTATCTCCATGAGTGATACAGCTTCTCGGACGGTCTTGTTTAATTCGATAGGTAGAACAAAGCATCCCATTGTTTCCTCGTTCTATTCCCTATTGAAGACCCTCTGTTGTTTTGCACTGAGGGTATTAATCCAATGGGCTTAGAACTTACGAGAGCTGTATCATGACTCGCAATCAATACTATTGAATAAAAACTAAGCATTGAGACTGAGTAAAAAGTGGCTTCTCAATTTTGATTCACAGGGCACTATGTCGAATTTACCAAGTACGTCCCCTAAGAGTGGAATTCAAAATTACGTGTGTTGGGTGTTTGAAGTTTCAATCTATTCTTAAAGAGAATCCCAAAGAATCAGTGTGTCCTCATAGTCATTTTACGGTTAATTCCATGCCTATGTAGTATGATATTGTTTTTTTATTTAAAAACGTCCTATAAGAAGTCAATAACAGAATCACATCCATTTGTCTGATTTGTAGCAATCTTCATCGAAAA
Source organism: Scolanthus callimorphus (assembly GCA_033964015.1). Lineage (NCBI taxonomy): Eukaryota > Metazoa > Cnidaria > Anthozoa > Actiniaria > Edwardsiidae > Scolanthus > Scolanthus callimorphus. Next base: position 25,926,297 of record CM066920.1, read on the forward strand.
CAACAACACGTGACGAATGTTCCCACGCTCGTTAACCTAGCGTTGGTACACTCTCCGCAGGATATGCCACTGTGATTTGCCGGAATCCAAAAATACAAATTAAAAACATTTCGAATTTTCCCACGCACGTTTGCCAAGAGATTACATACAATCCGCTGAGTATGAGTTGTCCCTGAGGTATATCTCACAAAAGTTCCTTTAGAAATGAGGCGGAAATAACACAACGGTCAAGGCGGAGCGTTCGAGTCAATCGGGTGTGAAAGAGCAAACACAAGTAGGGCAGCCTTACAGAGGAGAATTCACTCGACAGAGAGAGGAGCCAACTCTTCACGTCTTCGCTGAGCTATCGACTTGTGCTGATCTGGAAGAGAAAATGAAGACATTCATCATTGTCACCCTTGCAGTTTTGCTGGCCTGTGCTTACGCTAATCCTGTGCCAAATACTGGTAAGATGTTGTATTAGTTGCTTGTACCCATAAATTGAATACAATGTTCCTAAAGTTATAGTATCCGTAAAAGGGCTTAAAATATTGGGTGGAGCAAATCCATTTCGAATATAATGCATAAGACAACACACCGATTTAAAATATGGAAAATGTATGGGTAAGATACTAGCCTTAGCAAAAAGGGGCACCGCGTGATCACTTTTTTGGGCAAAAAAACATAAGCGCAGAGCGCGTTTTTGTAGGGTCAGAATCTTATTCAAGTAACATTTACTTGCATGACCCCATACAGTCACCACGTAAGAAATGTAGGGTAGGATGAGAGACTGGTAGATCTGAAGTAGTGTCTTATTAGGTACAACGTGTCGCAATTTAGCTATCATCCCCAAACTTTTTTAAGCAAACAAATCCCGATATTGGTTCCGCCGAATTGGCTAAGACTCTCCAAATATCTAGTGAGGCAATAATAAATTGAAGACCAATTTTGAAATTTCGTGCAAAATTAAAAGCAAAATTTTGTTTTAGAGATGTTTAAGGTGACTCATTCGAAATTCAAAATGCACCCAACTGTGTCTAGAGCGCAAATCTGCGTCGCCAAACTCAAGGCTACAACTTTTGTGTCTTTTCCTCTATTGTTAAATTCTTTTTTCAAATCCTACTTTAATGATCTATAAATATGCTACTGGGAACCGATCTTCTTGAAAACATTTTTAGAAGTCACAATCTTAATTTTGTGAGGCCCTAATTTCATATTCGGGTCGTACTAGAAAAAAAATTGCCGGGTTTTTTTGGCTGAAATTCTAGGAATCGATTCCAGTCGAAGTATAATCTCAAATCAAGCAAAGTTACAGAAAATTCGTCGGAACAGAAACGCGGTAATAAAAATACCGTCAGTTTTCTTCTATACCAAATAAGCACAATATAATGGTCAAACCTGGTTACTAAGTTTTACCAATGCCACAAACTTCTCGTCTATATAAATCTTAGCATGAAGAAATAATACGTAATAACGGCACATTTTAATGCGACATTCTTGTAATAAATTCATTGGTCTTTCACAATTTCTCTCCTCGGTAGATAATGTTCAAACATTTTAGTAGTTCATGGTATTTGCAATCGGACCTTCGGTAAAGTTTATTACATTACTTTAGAAAATAACACCTATATGTTGTATTGTGAATGTGCGCATTCTGATTGGTTAAAAAGCATGTTTATAAGAGACCTGAGAAACACGATTGTCACGCAACGCTGTCGCGCGTGTGTATTTTATTTTAGTTGTGGTTGTCCTTGATGCTCATGTGAAGTTTTTCAGGCGGATTTATCTTCAGTTCGCCGCCCATACATGTATGGGCGGCGAATTGAAGATAAATCCGTGAAACTTCACATGAGCATCAAGGACAACCACAACTAACAACGTGGTAAGTTTCAGTAACTTTTATTGATAATTTCCTAAAAATTTCCAGGACTAAACATCCCTTACCACAATCCCCATATAAACCCTATATTACTGTCACTACCTCGATGTTGTAGTACACAAACAATTGTCCTGGGTCACCTGTGAGTTGACCATAACTGACGGTATTTTTATTACCGCGTTTCTGTTCCGACGAATTTTTTGTAACTTCGCTTGATTTGATGGTGATTGTACTTGTCTTTTTACAAAGAATTAAGAAAATTTCGCCAAAAACTGTCGTTTTGCCGACGTTGCAAAACTTCCTTATAAGGAAATTCCCCTTACCTTATTTGGAAGGTTTGTAAGTACTTTTCCTCATATCTTAGCGAAAATAGCAGGAACATTTACCAAACTTGCAGATACTCGAGAAACAACGTTCTCTTAGTCGCCATTTTGTTTTTACCCCCGCCGAGGGGCCTGAGACACGTTTTGAACACCACTGGCAACCCGCGCGGATGTGCCATAAAAACGAAAGCACTTTCTTGATATTCAGTAAAACGTGTCATGTGGCTGGCTGACGGAAAACCATTTTGTATCCTGATTCACAGGAAACAGGGAACTTCTAGGGAAAAAAGATCCAAATTATGAAAACATTGTATGATGCTTAATATTTACTGGAACTGCATGTTTTCCGCTTGCTCCAGTCGTTAGCTTTTGATCGTGCATCACTAAGTACTGATTAGTCCTTTAAAGATTGTTTGGGATGTCTTGAACTACTTTTTGTAATTAATGCAACTTTCAGAGCATGCACATTGTTTTTAATCTTGATCAATTTTTTAGCAACTTAGTTGAAAAACTACAAATCTGTGTACGTATGTTAAAAAACATTCTACAGATAATGAAAACCTTATAAAACATGAACGCCGTTGTAATATCTGTGCCCTCGCACACCTCCCAGTAGTCAGCGGCTTTTGACAATTTGCGCCTCGAATACCTCCGTCCGCCATTTGTCTCCATTTGGCGAGCTAAACGTTGTAGATCTTGTACAAATACTGTTCAAAGTCTTTAACAGTAAAAAATTGTTATTTGGATAAATTGGAAAGCAACTTCAATTCTTTATGGGCGATTTGTAAAGCGTCTTTTTAACTCTTCCTTGAGCAACATTTCACAATTGCTTTAGCACCATATATCAGCACTGATGGATTCTCAGCTATTTTGTTACATTTTTACCAGGTCCGTACCCTCTGATGAATGCAGTGAAGGACTACTTGGAAGGATATGTCCCACCAGCGACAGAACCACCACCAGCCCCTGGAAGTACACCACAAACCCCGATACCCCCTGGAAGTACTCCACCTCCAGGAAGCACAGAACCACCTACACCCCCTCGAAGTACACCACAAACACCCCCACCCCCTGGAAGTACTCCACCTCCTGGAAGCACAGAACCACCACCAACCCCTGGAAGTACAAATTTTCAAATTTTCCTAGTAGGAAGTCTCTATGCAACCCCTCCCTCCCCTCCCTCCCCCCCCCCCCCCCCCCCCCCCTCAAGGTATTAAATTTTCCTAGTGGGAAGTCTCTTGGCAACCCCCTCCCTCCCCCCCCCCCCCCTCAAGGTATCAAATGTTCCTAGTGGGAAGTCTCTTTGCAACCCCCTCCTTCCCCTCCCCCCCCCACGAAACAAATAAGTAAATAAATAAATAAACGTTGAGCCAATGAATGTTATCCCAATTTTACTGCTCGTTCTTTCTACTTACACTACAGGCAACTATAAACGAGTGTGTTATTACACCAACTGGTCACAAGGCCGACCGGGTGCAGCAAAGTTCTTGCCAGAAAACATTCCCGCTGATCTCTGCACCCATCTGATTTACGCCTTTGCAAAAATCAACCAAACCAACCAGCTGGCGATGTACGTGTGGAATGACGGCGATCTGTACTCAAAATTCAACGCGCTGAAGAAACAGAACGATACACTGAAGACCCTTCTAGCAGTTGGGGGATGGAATGCAGGCAGCGCATTCTCGCAAATGGTGAAGACAAATGCAACAAGAAAGGTTTTCATCGACTCTGTGATTAGAACACTCAGGTATTATGGATTCGATGGTCTTGATCTGGATTGGCAGGGTTCACGTGGCTCACCACCAGAGGACAAACATCTTTTCACCATCCTTTGTCAAGAGCTGATGGGCGCGTTTGTAAAGGAGGGGACAGAAAACCCGTACTATCCGAGACTGTTACTCACTGCTGCCGTCGCAGCTGGGACCAGCACTTTCATCGAGATCGCATATGAAGTTAAAGAAATCGGGCGCATCTTAGACCTTATCAATTTAAAGACGTTTGATCTCCACGGCTCATGGGAGGCTCAGACTGGACACAACACGGCACTAGAGAGAGCCCCTGATGACCCTACGGATACCTTTACAGTCAAAGAAGCCACACAATACTGGATCGCCAAAGGAGCCCCGCCTAACAAGATTGTGCTTGGACTCGCGACTTATGGCAACTCCTTTAAACTAATAGACATTAATAACCATGGTATCGGAGCACCTGCCGAGGGGCCTGGTCCAGGAGGTCAGTTCACAGAAGAACCGGGCTTACTGTCCTATTATGAAGTATGCGATATGATGCCTAACATGACTGTCACCGAGACAAATCAGAGCTCGGTAAAAGCCCCCTATGGTTATCTGGTGCAGGGCGGGGTTCCTGTGTGGGTAGGCTATGACGATGAACGCAGTCTTTACCTCAAAGTGGAGCAGGTCATCAAAGCAAAGGGACTGGCCGGCGCCATGTTTTGGGCACTAGATCTCGACGACTTTAACGGACAGTCCTGTCACCAAGGTACTGAGAACTCATTGGCAAATGAGGATTAGCCTGTTAGCTGGGGGTAGCTAGTGGGTTTTGTTAGGAAATTTTGTTTTCGGGTGTCAGGAGTCCTGTGCAAAAACAACGTTCTCGCTCCCTCCTACGTTTTTCGTGATGGTACAGGAATCCTGACGGCACGAAAACAAACATTCTGAATAAACCCATTGCGGAACGGGCTTCCAGGTCTAGATTATTTGTAATTGCATTTACTTTCCATTATTACTGGTCGCTTATTCTGTTATTTCTGTCGACCTTGAACTTAACGTAATAAATTTCTCTAGTGCTCGTATGTTCACACTAGCGTCACGGATTGCGATTCACTGGAAACAGGGAAGTTCTCAGAAAAAAGATCCAGATTATGAAAACATTGTATGCTTACTATTTACTGGAACTGCATGTTCTCCGCTTGCTCCAGTCGTTAGCGTTTGATCGCGGGTCCGGTTGCTCGAAAGTGATTTAGCACTAATCCAGGATTAATTACCATGGTGACTCGATGGTTTTGTTAAGAACTAAACCTGGTTTAAATTTAATCCACCTTTGAACAACCCGCGCCAGGCCTTTAAAGAGTGTGCTCAGCAATTGTTTGGGGAACGTTTGGGCTGTCTTGAACAAATTTTTTGTAATTAACGCAACTTTCGGCACTTTTTTTTAATCTTGAGCATTTTTTTAGCAACTTAGTTGAAAAACTCCAAATCTACGTACGTATGTTAGAAAATATTCTACAGATGATGAAATCCTTATAAAATATGAACGCCGTTGTCTGTGCCCTCGAACACCTCCCAGTAGTCAGCGGCTTTTGACAATTTGCATCTCGAATACCTCCATCCGTAAATTGTTTCCATTTGGCAAGCTAAACGTTGTATATATTTGTACATAACTGTTCAAAGTCTTGGATAGATTCTCATCTATTTGTTACATTTTTGCCAGGCAAGTACCCTCTGATGAATGCAGTGAAGAAATACTTGGGAGGATATGTCCCACCAGCGACAGAACCACCACCAGCCCCTGGAAGCACACCACCACCACCCCCTCCTGGAAGTACTCCACCTCCTGGAAGTACACCGCCACCGCCACCCCCTCCTGGAAGTACTCCACCTCCTGGAAGCACAGAACCACCACCAACCCCTGGAAGTACTCCACCTCCTGGAAGCACAGAACCACCAACACCCCCTGGAAGTACACCACAAACCCCCCCACCCCCTGGAAGTACTCCACCACCTGGAAGCACAGAACCACCACCAACCCCTGGAAGTACTCCACCGCCACCGCCACCTCATGGAAGTACTCCACCTCCTGGAAGCACAAAACCACCAACAACCCCTGGAAGTACACCACAAACCCCCACATCCCCTGGAAGCACACCACCACCCGGTACGTTATTTCGCCTTAAATAAGCATTGCCCTGAAAGCAGCTGTCAATTCGAATGAAAGTGTCACTGTTCGCGGAACTCAGTAAAGCCTTAAAGAGAAAACAACATAGAAAAGAATAACGTCCTGCAGATCTTACATATAATTGGCTTATTTTACGCTCCAAACAGCCAGTCAACACGACAAACCACAGAACTGAGACCCCGAGCGGGCGCAACTACCAAATACCCGGCAATGCGATATTCAGTCGGGTTAGAACCATATCACTTTAATACGGATTTATAATAATGTATTATAGTTATCAGGAACGAAGTCCATAAATGTCTTATTAGGTACAAAGTGTCGCAAGTTAGCTATCATTCCCACACTTTTTTAAGCAAACAAATCTCGATTTTGGTTCCGCCGAATTGGCTAAGACTCTCCAAATATATAGTGAGGCAATAATAATTGAAGGCCAATTTGAAATTTCGTGCAAAATAAAAGCAAATTTTGCTTTAGAGATGTTTAAAGAGGAACAAGAAGGTCCTGATTGTAGCTGGGATATTATTTTATTCAAATTATTAACGCAAATAATGGAATGTGTTTTCCATGTAATGCATTTACCCTAGCACGAGGGCTCTGAAAAAAAATGGCCTCAACTCATAAAATATCCGTCCATTACATGAACAAACATTCAATAAATGTTACATGTATCCTTAGCTTGACGTTAACAAAAATATATCCTTCTTGACGTTAAAAACATTTTAAACCAGATCGAGGGCGTTAAGGCCTGGGACATTTTTGGACCCCTCCTAAATCACATTGTCCCCATTTTTCAACGTATGTCACTCTGTTTATGGCATATCGAGTTGGTATTTTACCCAAAGGTCGTTATCGGGTATCTCGTCATTTTGGGTATTGTGACACAAAATTTTCCTGGTCACGTGACCTCCAATAGCGAAAAATGGCGTTTAAATGGGGTGGCGAAATTCGTCTAAGAAAGAAAACTTTTAGCAGATTCGTGTTGAACTTGAAGAACTTTACAAGAATCTGTTTGGAGTGCTGGGATATCTAACTGTTATCTATGTTAAAACCTCGTAATAAAGGTGTGGTTTTACTTAATATCTCAAGAATAACACATGATAGTCAATCACTCCAAACAGATTCTTGGAGAGCACCATCAACGTAACTTTCTCAGATAAAGTGCAATTCTCTTTATAGAAACATGCTTACCCCATTTCAAAAAAACGATTTTATCTTTATCTGGTCACGTGACCACTTCCATCCGCTCGGAGTCAAATAATCCTTTCAAACTTGTGTAGGTCAAAGATGTAAATTTTGTTACCAATATAAGTATGTTACCAATAATAAGTCGATTTTCATTTTTTACGCCGAGTAAGGGACCTGTCATTATTTATCGCCTTGGGGGGGGGGGGGGGGGGCAGAGGATTTTTGGGGGATCACTTCATTTTGGGGAGAGCGAGCGAAAGAGGGGATTTCTCAAAACCTGAAGCCCTGAAAGGGGGGACCACAAGAAATTTTCTAAGTAGTTATTCCAGCAACTTCTCTATCATTTCCATTTTTCGACCTCACTTCACTCAATACATAATAAAAATTTCGGCACGCTTCGCGCGCATTTAAGATATCATCTTATACAGTCTTTGGCAACCCGCGCAACGAAGACACTACCTTCGCACCGTTTCACAAGAACAACTGCATCTTGGCGAGGAAAAATAAGCTCTACCAAAATGCCCTGCAGTGATAGGCCTGACGGACAGTCACTTTGTTCGAAAGAAGAGTAAGCGTGTGTTCGACGTTACAGACATAGAAATTCGTCACTTGGGCTGCGCTTCACGCAGATCGGCGATTTAGACCCCAGCCTAATAGACCAGAAGCCCTTGCAAATTGCTGTTAGGCTCAAATGTTCATAATACCCCGAAAACAGAAAGATATTGCAATTTTCTGCAACATTTAATGATATAAAGGAAGCAAATCCTTGTTAGCATCCTCAAAGAAATGAAACGAGGAAAAAATATGGTAGATTTGTGTGTACAGCGCGGTCGTCATGCTTCGTTGCACCAGAATGCATTATAGTCCGTGAGGGAAAACACGCAAGCCGTCTAAAAATTGGAATTTCCTCCTCTAATATGTTCAATTGATACAGCTTCTTACCTAAATGTTTTGCAGACATCATACCAGCAGCCTTCAACATTCAAGTCTTTTCAAACTGTCTTCAAAAGCCGTTTTCTTATTAGATTTAGCCTGGATCCCTTTGTACCGCACGATACCGCACTAGTGGATCCCTTTGCGGAGATTCCACAAAACTACCACAAAACATTATCGAAATACACCACGTTTGGTACCTACGGAAAGCTCAATAAATTCTCTATCGAACCCTGCTATTTTTAATAAGTTACTGTAAAACCAGCGCATGCTATTTGTGATCGAAACTGCTGAACGGGTTATTTATTAGCCAAATTTGAGAGATTTCGGCATGTAAAAGATCTCGCATTTCACATAAGGTCATATAATGCCAAATCGCCGTGATATGAATAATAATAATTTCGGCGCGCAATTGCGCGCATGAATAATGCAACCTACAGTATTTGTTCATCAGCTACACTTTCTTGGTGAAAGAGTGCTTTTATCAATGAAATGGTTTGATGAAATTCGTTTATCAAAACTCGTGCGCGCAGCGCGCGCAAAGAAAGAAAAATGCGTGCCCTTTATCTGTAAATTGTCTTTCCCTAGGTCAAATAGTGAGCGGGGGAGGGGGGATCACGGAAACGTTTAACTGCTCTGATGGGGAATCACGTTAATCATTGTACTTATAGAGGGAGGATCACTGTATTTTGACCTTGTATTACCCAAAATCCTCTGACTCCTCCCCCCCTCCCCCAGCCGATAAATAATGACCGGTCCAAAAAAGGGGAGGATTGCCGCCCTCCCCCCCTCCCCCAGGCGATAAATATCAACATTTTTATTAAGCATTTCCGTCAAATCTTAAAGTCAAGGATCTCAAATGTTCCTAGTGGGAAAGGTCTCCTAGCACCCCCCCCCCCCCCCCGAAAAAAATCAATAAATGTGAAAAAAAGTTGAGCCAATATGTTATCCTTCTTTTACTGCTCGTTCTTGCATCTTACACTGCAGGCAACTATAAAAGAGTGTGTTATTTCTTCAACTGGTCACAGTACCGGCAGGGCCGCGCAAAGTTCGGTCCAGAAGACATTCCCGCCGATCTCTGTACCCATCTGATTTACGCCTTTGCAACAATCAACCAAAATTACGAGCTGGTGACGTCCGAGTGGAATGACGACGTGCTATACTCGGAATTCAACGCGCTGAAGAACGATAAACTGAAGACCCTTCTCGCAATTGGGCGGAGATGGAGTGAAGGCAGCGTAAACTTCTCGCAAATGTTGGCGACAGCTGCAACAAGAAAGGATTTCATCGACTCTATGATTACAACTCTGAGAGAATGGAACTTTGATGGTCTTCATCTTCACTGGCGCGATGGATCACCACCAGCGGACAAACAGGGATTCACCTTACTTTGTCAAGAGCTGATGGACGCGTTTGTAAAGGACGCGCCAATATCCGGCCTTCCGAGACTGTTACTCACTGCTGCCGTCGCAGCTGAGGAGGGCGCCATCGATAACGCGTATGAAGTTGAGAAAATCGGGCGCATATTAGACCTTATCCATTTGGTGACGTATGATCTCCACGGCGGGTGGGAGAAGCATACTGGACACAACACGGCACTAGAGAGAGCCCCTGGTGACCCTGAATATTTCACTACAGTCAAAGAAGCCACACAAACTTGATCGCCAAAGGAGTCCCGGCTAACAAGATTGTGCTTGGACTCGCGACATATGGCCGCTCCTTTGAACTAGTAGACATTGATAACAATGGTATCGGAGCACCTGCCCGTGGGGCTGGTCCAGGAGGTCAGTTCACAAGAGAACCGGGCTTCCTGTCCTATTATGAAGTCTGCGATATGATGACTAACATGACGGTCACCGAGACAAATCAGAGCTCGGTAAAGCCCCCTATGGTTATCTGAAGCAGGACGGGATTCCGGTGTGGGTAGGCTTTGACGATGAAGACAGTCTTTACCTCAAAGTGGAGCAGGTCATCAAAGCAAAGGGACTGGCCGGCGCCATGTTTTGGGCACTAGATCTCGACGACTTTAACGGGCAGTCCTGTGGGAAAGGTACAACAAAAGGAGCAACTTTTCACAATTGCTTTAGCACCATATATATCTAGCACTGATGGATTCTCAGCTATTTTGTTATATTTTTACCAGGGCCGTACCCTCTGATGAATGCAGTGAAGAAATACTTGGAAGGATATGTCCCACCAGCGACAGAACCACCACCACCCCCTGGAAGTACACCACAAACCCCGATACTTCCTGGAAGTACTCCACCTCCTGGAAGCACAGAACCACCAACAACCCCTGGAAGTACACCACAAACGTCCCCACCCCCTGGAAGTAATCCACCTCCTGGAAGCACAGAACCACCAACAAGCCCTGGAAGTACACCACAAACGCCCCCACCCCCTGGAAGTGCACCACAAACGCTCCCACCCCCAGGAAGTACTCCACCTGCTGGAAGCACAGAGCCACAAACAATCCCTGGAAGTACACCACAAACGCCCCCACCCCCAGGAAGTACTCCGCCTCCTGGAAGCACAGAGCCACCAACAACCCCTGGAAGTACACCACAAACGCCCCCACCCCCAGGAAGTACTCCACCTCCTGGAAGCACAGAGCCACCAACAACCCCTGGAAGTACACCACAAACGCCCCCACCCCCAGGAAGTACTCCACCTCCTGGAAGCACAGAACCCCAACACCCCCTGGAAGTACACCACAAACGACCCCACCCTCTGGAAGTACTCCACCTCCTGGAAGCACAGAACCACCAACAACCCCTGGAAGTACACCATCCCCACCCCCTGGAAGCACACCACCACCCGGTACGTTATTTCGCCTTAAATAAGCATGGCCCTGAAAGCAGCTATCAATTCGAATGAAAGTATCACTATTCGCGGAACTAAAGCCTTAAAGAGAAACCAACATAGAAAAATTAACAAATGTCATCTGATTTTCCGTGGTATATCCTCTTATATACCACGGAATGACGTAATAAACTGGTCAAAATGTTGTGGACTCACGAGGCGCAGCCGAGTGGGCCCGCAGTGCATTTTGACCACTTTATTACGTCATTCCGTGGTATATAAGAGGACATACTACGGAAAATCAGAGGACATTTGTTTTATACCACAACAAAAGGCAAAAATAAATACAAAAACAGCGCGCGCGTAGTCAAAAGTTTTGATTTCGTTGGTTCTTTTTAGCGCGCGCGCTGACGATGGCGCGTTCCGTGGTACATACTTTTATGTACCCATGGCTGAGAGCCAATCAGAACTCAAGAAACGCGCGTGTTGTGGTATAAAGAATAACGTCCTGCAGATCTTGCATATAATTGGCTTATTTTACGCTCCAAACAGCCAGTTCAACACGACAAATCACAGAACTGAGACCCCGAGCGGGCGCAACTACCAAAATACCCGGCAGTGCGATATTCAGTCGGGATAGACCCATATAACTTTAATATGGATTTATAATAATGTATTATAGTTATCAGGAAACAAAGCCCATAAATCAAATCAGCAAATCCCTATTGGAAAAGCTGCACTGTTTTGGAAGAATTACTCGAAAACTGGCTGAGAAATGAATTTTTAAAGGTTAGCTTTCTGGCCTATTCTTGGTCGCTTGGTGTTCAACCTCAGTAGACATTTGTTTTTTAGCGAGTTATTTCTCAGGAGCAGCTAAGGCCGTGATACGATTAAATTACTTTGGTGCGAAGACTCCTATTCTTGGTGTTCAGATGCAACGGCATCAAAATCCTAACTTTGAAACTATGGACTTACTTCTCCCGAGCGTCATTCCTAAATAGAGGAATGCTCACCATGAATAATTTAACGATATTTTTGATAATATTACTTCAAATTGACCTAAAAACATTCAAAATATCTGAACTATCAAGACTACTAGTCAGGATAAGGATTAATACATCGTTTTAGTATATTTTTATAGTATATGCCTCGTTCTATTAAAGATTAATACTATGAAGGTACTTAATCAATAAAACGAGCTATCCGAACCAGCGAATTCACTCATAGCGTAGTGGTTAGGGTTTGGGTAAAGTAACTGGAAAGTTACAGGTTCGAACCCTGATGATTTTCATAATTATTTTTTTCATTTCTGTAGGCGAGCGCTTGTTTAGAAAAAATTCTAAGTGCCAGTGAGCATTCCTCGATTTAGGCGTGTGTGTAGGCGAGCGCTTGTTTAGAAAAAATTCTAAGTGCCAGTGAGCATTCCTCGATTTAGGCGTGTGTCTCCCGAGTCAACCGCCATTTTGAGAAACGACCGAGAAGACTCTGGGAACGTGGTTGACAGAGCCGCTGAGAGAGACACCGCGGCAAACGCATTTGCCGTGCGCACAAAAGAAATAATCATACATAACAAAGATATCTCGTGCTCTCTTGGAAATTTTGAAAACCTAAGCTCCAGACACAAAACGTAAGGCCAAAAATTGCAGAGCAACTAGAATATGACCATATCTTCCTCTGAACTTTTGCACCTCGTAATTCTCTCGAAAGGTAAAAATGTAAAAATTCATCAAATGACTTTTTTTCCGAAATTCGTTTGATACAGTCCTAAAGTATATTTCTAAAACCTCAAATGACGCGTCAACTGTTTTCCTAGGCTTCCATTGCCCATTCTTTTGTATTGCCCGTCACTCATTTTCTGTAATTTAACTAACTTTACACGCTTTTTCTAGCACTTTAATTTTAGGTCAAATTTTCACCTTCGCGAAGATATCGGCCTCAAATTTTCTGTGTCGTTAGAAAATGATCACAACTTAAAAATCGTGTCAGGGAATTTTTATTTTTTACTTGAAAAAGATTGTATGATAAATTTTGCGGCCACAATCTCTAAAAAATGCGACTTTCAACTTCGCGACCTAATATTTTCGTAATGCGTAATATCGAAAATCGCAGACACGGTTTTGCAGTTCATTTCTCCGAGATTAAAATCCGATAAAGTGTGAAATTGTGCAACAAACCGCTAGTGGCTGGAGCTTCTCAAGTAAACAAGGTAGTTTTTAGTTCGGGGTTTTAAAAATATACAAGAAAAATTTAAACTTCGATAAACTAAACAACTTCATAAGATAGAGCAATATTTTAGCTTTAAAGTGATATATAGCTGATTATCATAGCATAAATTGCGACGCGACAATAATTTTTTTCCGAAGACACCCCTCACGGGTTTACACCCAAGGCGAACATTCTGGTTTAAAGTCAAAGTTTATCGTTCGCTGTGTTATGTAGATTTTTTCAATTGTCTTTATTTCACAGGCCAGTGAATCTTTAGCGCATGTGAACTGCGATTTGCCGCGGTGTCGCTGAGAGAAATACCTTTCAACGCATGCTAACGCACAAAATGAACCAATCAGCGACGCCGGCCCTCAAATGGATATCCCAGAGCCTCCCCTAAGCAGACGAGCTGGGGAGCTCTGGGTACGAGAATGAGCCGCGCATGCGCATTTCGATCTGTCGGCCCGCTCTTTTGATCGGGCTTGCTGTGGTGACGTCATCGTTCCATCCACACTAGAAAACAGCGTATTCAAACAGTTGTTTTCAATCGCTCCAATTTTGAGAGCGTTTTCCGATTGATCCGTTTTTGGTGATCGTTTTTGTAGTGTGGACGATAACCGTATCTGGAGCAAAATGTATCCGTTTTCGTTTGAAAACGGTGTAGTGTGGACGGGGTCTAAGAGTCTAGAAAGGGTATTTTTCAAGCAAACGATCCCAGGATCCTTCTTGACCGTGAAAACATTTTAAAACAGATCGAGGGGGCGTCGATTTTTAACGGATCAATGCAGTGCTCAAAATTATGAAATAATCAAAGTCGTAATTTTACGCCTTGTACCAAAATTATAGGCACAATTCATCAAAATCTAGGTGTCAACCCAATAAGAACAAGCTGCACAAATGAAAACACAAGCGGTTTTTTATTGCATAATTGGAAACCTTTTACATGCCTTTAGGCGAATTTATGCCTGTATCAGGCGCAGGGGAGGGTTGCACTTTTTAACAGGATTTTTAAGCATTTCCGGTAAAGCATTTCCGGCAAATCTTAAAGTCAAGGTATCAAACTTTCCTAGTGGGAAGTCTCTTTGCAACCCCCTCCCTCCCCCCCCCCCACGAAACAAATAGGTAAATAAATAAATAAACGTTGAGCCAACGAATGTTATCCCAATTTTACTGCTCGTTCTTGCTTGTACTGCAGGTAAGCAAGTAAGAGTGTGTTATTACACCAACTGGTCACAGTACCGAACGGGTGCAGCAAAGTTCTGGCCAGAAAACATTCCCGCTGATCTCTGTACCCATCTGATTTACGCCTTTGCAAAAATCAACCAAACCAACGAGCTGGCGATGTACGAGGGGAATGACGACGATCTGTACTCGAGATTCAACGCGCTGAAGAAACAGAACGATACACTGAAGACCCTTCTAGCGGTTGGGGGATTGAAAGGAGGCAGCCCACCATTCTCGCAAATGGTGAAGACAGCTGCAAAAAGAAAGGATTTCATCGACTCTGTGACTAGAAATCTAAGAGACTGGAACTTTGATGGTCTTGATCTTCACCTGGAGTACCCGACCTTGCTCGATGGATCATCAACAAAGGAAGGATTCACCTTACTTTGTCAAAAGCTGATGGAAGCGTTTGTAAAGGAGGCGTCAAGATCCGGCTTTCCGAGACTGTTACTCACTGCTGCCGTCGCAGCGCAGGGGGGCATCATCGATGCGGCGTATGAAGTTGAGAAAATCGGGGGCATATTAGACCTTATCAATTTAAAGACGTATAATCTCCATGGCTGGTGGGAGAAGCATACTGGACACAACACGGCACTAGAGAGAGCCCCTGGTGACCCTGAATACTTCACTACAGTCAAAGAAGCCACACAATACTGGATCGCCAAAAGAGCCCCGCCTAACAAGATTGTGCTTGGACTCGCGACTTATGGCAACTCTTTTGAACTAGTAGACATTAATAACAATGGTATCGGAGCACCTGCCGAACGGCCTGGTCCAGAAGGTCAGTTCACAAGAGAACCGGCGTCCTGTCCTATTATGAAGTCTGCGATATGATGCCTAACATGACGGTCATCGAGACAAATCAGAGCTTGGTAAAAGCCCCCTATGGTTATCTGATGCAGGACGGGGTTCCGGTGTGGGTAGACTTTGACGATGAACGCAGTCTTTATCTCAAAGTGGAGCAGGTCATCAAAGCAAAGGGACTGGCCGGCGCCATGTTTTGGGCACTAGATCTCGACGACTTTAACGGGCAGTCCTGTCACCAAGGTACTGAGAACTCATTGGCAAATGAGGATTAGCCTGTTAGCTGGGGGTAGCTAGTGGGTTTTGTTAGGAAATTTTGTTTTCGGGTGTCAGGAGTCCTGTGCAAAAAAAAACATTCTCGCTCCCTCCTGCGTTTTTCGTGATGTACAGGAATCCTGAAGCACGAAAACAAACATCCTGAATAAACCCATTGCGAAACGGGCTTCCAGGTCTAGATTATTTGTCTTTGCATTTACTTTCCATTATTACTGGTCGCTTAGGCTGCATTCATTATGTATACTACAGGGGGGGGGGGGGCAGAGGATTTTGAGGGGGGGTCTAAAAAACTGGAAAAGGGGGGATGTCAAGTTTTTCTCATAACATGAAGGGGGGATGCATATTTTTGTTGAGGTATTATATATATTTAAGACATTAGGTTGTGCAGTTTGATAGTAAATAAAGGTTCAATTGTTGAACACCGAGTTTGAACCTCCTGAAGAAATATCACTTGCACTACTATTCTCGTGTATTTACCCTCTTTCAACTGATATGTTGAAAAAAGCTGCGCGCTTCGCGCGCATAAAGAATTATAAACTTTAAAAAATCGTAAAAGGCCTTCTTGTTTTACCACAATTCCTTGAGGTCCTCTTCAGTGACTTTTGTCTGCCAGACAAAAACGCCTTTGGACTTTTGATTAATAGTCTTGTAGCTTCATTGTCAAAATTGCGGCGCGCTTCGCGCGCACAACGGAAAACAAACCAAACAATCAAATACAAAATATGAATGATACAAAGTCGAGGAGCGCACCAGATCACTTGGTAGAAAGTCACTACACACACAAAAGAGTACAGCCACCTAGGATTTTTATTTGCATTTTTACACTTTGTATCTTTTTTATCATTAAGCCTTGTTCTGCATCTTGACATATAAATTGAAAAATGTCTCGGGGGGGGATGTTTTTTCCTTTTGACCAAGAGGGGGGATCCGTAAAAAATATGTTGTGCCTTGGGGGGATCTGAAAATTTTGCATTGTAAAAAGAAAATCCTCTGCCCTCTGCCCCCCCCCCCACGTAGTATACATAATGAATGCAGCCTTATTCTGTTATTTCTGTCGACCTTGAACTTAACGCAATAAATTTCTTTAGTGCTCGTATGTTCACACTAGCGTCACGGATTGTGATTCACTGGAAACAGAGAAGTTCTCAGAAAAAAGATCCAGATTATGAAAACATTGTATGCTTACTATTTACTGGAACTGTATGTTTTCCGCTTGCTCCAGTCGTTAGCGTTTGATCGCGCATCACTAGGTACTGATCAGGCCTTTAAAGATTGTGCTCAGCAATTGTTTGGGGAACGTTTGGGCTGTCTTGAACAAATTTTTTGTAATTAACGCAACTTTCGGCACTTTTTTAATCTTGAGCATTTTTTTAGCAACTTAGTTGAAAAACTTTGCTTTTGACAATTTGCGCTGCGAATACCTCCGTCCGTCATTTTGTTTCCATTTGGCAAGCTAAACGTTGTACATCTTGTACAAAAACTGTTTAAAGTCTTTGACAGTAAAAGATTGTTTATTTGGATAAACTGGAAAGCAACTTCAATTCTTTATGGGCGACTTGTAAGCAACTTGTTAACCCTTCCTTGAGCAACTTTTCACAATTGCTTTAGCACCATCTATCTAGCACTGATGGATTCTCAGCTATTTTGTTATATTTTTACCAGGGCCGTACCCTCTGATGAATGCAGTGAAGGACTACTTGGAAGGATATGTCCCACCAGCGACAGAACCACCACCACCCCTGGAAGTACACCATCCCCACCCCCTGGAAGTACTCCACCTCCTGGAAGCACAGAACCACCACCACCCCCTGGAAATACACCATCCCCACCCCCTGGAAGTACTCCACCTCCTGGAAGCACAGAACCACCACCACCCCCTGGAAGTACACCATCCCCACCCCCTGGAAGTACTCCACCTCCTGGAAGCACAGAACCACCACCACCCCCTGGAAGTACACCATCCCCACCCCCTGGAAGTACTCCACCTCCTGGAAGCACAGAACCACCACCACCCCCTGGAAATACACCACAAACGCCCCCACCCCCTGGAAGTACTCCACCTCCTAGAAGTACAGAACCACCACCACCCCCTGGAAGTACACCACAAACGCCCCCACCCCCTGGAAGTACTCCACCTCCTGGAAGTACAGAACCACCAACAACCCCTGGAAGTACACCATCCCCGCTCCCTGGAAGTACACCACAAACCCCGATACCCCTGGAAGTACCCCACCTCCTGGAAGCACAGAACCACCACCAATCCCTGGAAGTACACCATCCCCACCCCCTGGAAGCACACCATCCCCACCGCCACCCCCTGGAAGTACCCCACCTCCTGGAAGCACAGAACCACCACCAATCCCTGGAAGCACACCATCCCCGCTCCCTGGAAGCACACCACCACCCGGTACGTTATTTCGCCTTAAATAAGCATTGCCCTGAAAGCACAGCTGTCAATTCGAATGAAAGTATCACTATTCGCGGAACTCAAGCATTAAACATTAACAACATAGAAAAAGAATAACGTCCTGCAGATCATAGATTAACTTACATATAATTGGCTTATTTTACGCTCCAAACAGCCAGTTCAACACGACAAACCACAGAACTGAGACCCCGAGCGGGCGCAACTACCAAAATACCCGGCAAATGCGATATTCACTTTAATATGGATTAATAATGTCTTATAGTTATCAGGAAACAAAGTCCATAAATCAAATCAGCAAATCCCTTTTGGAAAAGCTGCAAAGTTTGGGAAGAATTACTCGAAAACTGGCTGAGAAATGAATTTTTAAAGGTTAGCTTTCTTGCCTATTCTTGGTGTTCACCTCCGTAGACATTTGTTTTTTAGCGAGTTATTTCTCAGGAGCAGCTAGACCGTGATACGATTAAATTAATTTGGTGCGAAGACTCCTATTCTTTGTATTCAGATGCAACATCATCAAAATCCTAACTTTGAAACTATGGACTTATACTTCTCCCGAGTCAACCGCCATTTTGAGAAACGACCGAGAAGACCCTGGGGACGTGGTTGACAGAGCCGCTGAGAGAGACACCGCGGCAAACGCATTTGCCATGCGCTAAAGAATCGCTTCCTGTGAAATGAAAACAAAAGAAATAATCATACATAACAAAGATATCTCGTGCTCTCTTGGAAATTTTGAAAACGTAAGCTCCAGACACAAAAACGTAAGGCCAAAAATTGCAGAGCACCTAGAATATGACCATATCTTCCTCTGAACTTTTGCACCTCGCAATTTTCTTGTGAAAGGTAAAAAT
Organism: Scolanthus callimorphus; assembly: GCA_033964015.1. Lineage (NCBI taxonomy): Eukaryota > Metazoa > Cnidaria > Anthozoa > Actiniaria > Edwardsiidae > Scolanthus > Scolanthus callimorphus. The sequence continues at coordinate 25,945,101 of CM066920.1, forward strand.
GTAAAAATTCATCAAATGACTTTTTTCCCGAAATTCGTTTAATACAGTCCTAAAGTATATTTCTAAAACCTCAAATGACGCGTCAACTGTTTTCCTAGGCTTCCATTGCCCATTCTTTTGTATTTCCCGCCACTCATTTTCTGTAATTTAATTAACTTTACACACTTTTTCTAGCACTTTAATTTTAGGTCAAATTGTCAAGAAGGTATCGGCCTCAAATTTTCTGTGTCTTTAGAAAATGATCACAACCAGGAGCCCATAAGTAGGAGCTTTCATCTTTGGTACTGGGTCCGTGAGGCAGCGTTTTCCTGACCTATCTATTTTTAGAACAAATTTGGCGCGAAACGTTGCAGAAATTGTCCAATCAGCGTCCAGGCAGCTTCCAAGTCTCAATATTGTATAAATTATCTCCATCGATAAACATGGCGGAAGAAGCGAAGACTGACTCTGGGAGTAAAATTCCACATGTTTATTACTCGGTTCGGTATCTGGGATAACAGTTATAGCAGAAGTTCTAACCTCAAAGTACCCCGAAAAATCGCGTTTTGGGCTCCACCGCAATCTTGTGTTTCGGCACTGTGCGGACCTATTGGGGAACCAGCAACAAATTTAAAATGCAAATTTGCATCTAAAAATAACTAGGTCAGGAAATACGCTGCCTCAACTATATAGGTGAGATGAAAGCTCCTACTTATGGGCTCCTGTCACAACTAAAAAACCGTGTGAGGGAATTTTTATTTTTTTACTTGAAAAAGATTTTATGATAAATTTTGCGGCCACAATCTCTAAAAAATGCGACTTTCAACTTCGCGACCTAATATTTTCGTAAATATGCAAAATATCAAAAACCGCAGACACGGTTTTGCAGTTCATTTCTCCGAGATTAAAATCCGACAAGGTGTGAAATTGTGCAACAAACCGCTAGTGGCTGGAGCTTCTCAAGTAAGCAATGTAGTTTTTAGTTCGGGGTTTTAAAAAATATACAAGAAAAATTTTAACTTCGATAAACTAAACAAGTTCATAAGATAGAGCAATATTTTAGCTTTAAAGTGATATATAGCTGATTATCATAGCATAAATTGCGACGCGACAATATTTTTTTCCCGAAGACACCCCTCACGGGTTTACACCCAAGGCGAACATTCTGGTTTAAAGTCAAAGTTTATCGTTCGCTGTGTTATGTAGATTTTTTCAATTGTCTTCATTTCACAGGCCAGTGAATCTTTAGCGCATGTGAACTGCGATTTGCCCCGGTGTCGCTGAGAGGAGTACCTTTCAACGAATGCTCCAACGCACAAAATGAACCAATCAGCGACGGCCCTCAAATGAATGTCCCCAGGGGTGCTTACCATTGGTCACGAAAAACCGGTAATTTCGGTTGGGATTCCAATGGTACAGTCAATGTTTCGGTCATTCCGGTTGGTACGAGTGGTTCAGCTTCAGAGGTTGTCTCGCTATTCCAGTTGGAACGAACCGATCGGAATGGTTTGTACCATTGGCACTCCAACCGGTTTTATGACCAAATAAGGGTTGCCGATCGAACCGAAATGCGAATAAGCGAATGGTAAGCGCCATTCCGCTCGGTATTTCATCCCAACCGAAATGTTCTGTACCATTGGACGCCGATCAAACCAACCGGTTTTCCTTGACCAATGGTAAGCACCCCAGAGCCTCCCCTGCAAGCAGACGAGCTGGGGAGCTCTGGGTACGAGAATGAGCCGCGCATGCGCATTTCGATCTGTCGGCCCGCTCAATTGATCGGGCTTGCTGTGGTGACGTCATCGTTCCATCCACACTAGAAAACAGCGTATTCAAACAGCTCTGTTTTCAATCGCTCCAATTTTGAGAGCGTTTTCCGATTGATCCGTTTTTGGTGATCGTTTTCGTAGTGTGGACGATAACCGTATCCGGAGCAAAAAGTATCCGTTTTCGTTTGAAAACGGAGTAGTGTGGACGGGGTCTAAGAGTCTAGAAAGGGTATTCTTCAAGCAAACGATCCCAGGGATCGATGCGAGGGTGTTAACATGTCCTTTTTCCATAGGTCCATTTACATGTCATGGCAAAGGTGATAGCATGTATGCCGATCCAGCAGATTGCGCCAAGTATTACTGGTGTTTTAGTGGGAACAAATTAAGCTTCACTTGCCCGAGTGGTTTGAAATTCAATCCATCAGTTAAAAAATGCGACTTGCCTGAGAACGTGGACTGTCACCAAGGTAAGAACTCATTGGCAACTGATGGGTGTCTGCTGTTAGCTGCGGGTAGCTAGTGGGTTTTGTTAGGAAATAATCCAGTACATTTACGGATAGACCTAGAACTAATTGCAACAGAAGATCTCTCTTCACAATTCAATAGTAATTACCATCATAAACAACATACTAAAAGTCCTACTGCAACCGTGCAGTGGAAGGCCTCGAAATTTAACAGTTTAGAATATGACTCTTTTCCTTTAGCATGGAAACGAGGCTGTAACCGGAAGTTGAGCTATTTCGCTGGAAACCGAGCAATTATTCCATCTGATCTCAATGAAATATATATTTTGTGTCTTCTTTAACATTATTGTAATACATGTGACTCTTTTTGAGTATTTTCTTCTTGAGACTAGTCGTTTGCTTAGGAAGATTTAAGCGAGATATGCACAACCGGAAGTTGGAAATTTTTATCTAGAATAACGGGCAGAAAACTAAATCCTAAAAATCACACGTAGCGTACTTACTACTGGCGATTAAGATTACCCTTAGGTCAAAATCGTAAGGGAAATAAGCATATAAAATAGAATGTCTACACGTGTACAGTACACATGGTTTCCGTGTTAACGCCTGTTATTTAAGCGAATCATTTACATCCCTCTATCGGTTATTTTATTTTCGCTTATATTGCTCGTCCTAAACATGAATTTGAAAGTATTATTAATACAATGACAATTTCAACGCTGGCGGTGCTCTCACGTCTTTTTTTCTGTGGGATCTAGTACAGGCTGGTAGGGCTGTGAATGACAGATGAAATTGTCGCCTTTTGATAATCATCAGAGTAATAAAATGGCATTGTCTGAATTCGTAAGATCGCCGTTTTCATCTCTTCATTAGTCCTATTCTGCTGAGTTTCTCTATTCATCATCTGCTGCTCATCTTTTGCTCCAACATCGAAATTAACTGTGTATCAAAACTGAAAGTGCTTTCAATTTTGTGAACCAGCGACTGACGCCTGGCAGTGGGACTAGGGATCTCCATTTTGGCTTGCGTGATATTTTGCATCCGGCAGTAAAAGTCGGTACTCACTGGAACGCAAGCGCAGGACGCAAACGCAGTACGCAAGCACATAACGCAAGCGCAGTACGCAAACACACGACGCCAGCGCAGGATGCAAGCACAGGACACAAGCGCAGAAATCAAGCACAGGACTGAAGCGCAGGAATCAAGCGCAGGACGCAAGTACAGGGCGCACGCACATGACGCAAGCACAGGACGCAAGCACAGGAAGCAAGCGCAGTACGCAAGCGCAGGACGCAAGTACAGGACGCACGCACATGACACAAGCACAGGACGCAAGCACAGGAAGCAAGCGCAGGAATCAAGCACAGGACGCAAGCGCAGTACGCAATCACAAGACGCAAGCGCAGTACGCAAGCACACGACGCAAGCACAGGAAGCACACGACGCAAGCGCAGGATGCAAGCGCTACATCTATTGATCCTTTCACGTCTGGTGAAGTTGCACTTAAGGCTCATTTACACGGCAAGGATTATTTGGCAGACTCGGATAATAAGTGGTACGGGTACCAAATTTAATAGCATGGCTCGGGTGTATGCGCTTTGCCGCACTGAATTGTATCAGAGCTGGACCGAAATTTCACCCGTGCCGGGACTACGTGGTAAGGTATTCCCAGAACCTCTATCAACATCAATATCTGTAGAAAGGAAGTAATGTTTTTATATTCTGATCAGTTGGTGAAGCAAATGGATAGATATTCACGTAATACACGGTGCACACTAGCGATATAAGGACGTTATGTTGCAACGAAAAAAAGCATGGGAAAATAATTTTCCTTGGAATATCATTAGATTAATTCACCAAAGAAATCTTAGCATGAAAGACATCAACTTTTTGAAACCACTAAATTTTATTCGCGTGACGTTTTTCTGTCGCAAGTGTGCATCAAGCTTAAAGCCGGGAAAATAGGAGGCACAAAGTCCCTCAACTTGTCGCGCAAATTTGTTGCGCTGCAAGTTGATGATCGATGTTGCACGTTTTTCATCTCGCGCAACAACTTCTCCCGCAACCAAAACATTTGTTGCAAATTGTAAAAACTTATTGCGCGAAATAGCGTGCGGGTCTACTTTGAGCCACAAATCTGGTATTGTTGCTCGTTTTTCGTCAAACACACAACTTGTGATGACAAACGAGCAAAAAACATTAGACTTGCAACGTAGTGCGACAAGTTGAGGGATTTTGTGCCTCGTATTTCCATGGCTGAAGGCACAAAGTTCGTCCCCATTGAAATGCTGAATATTAGCTAAGAGAAAGTAAGCTGAGAATTTCATTTTCTACGTAGAATAGTGAATATCAGGCGATTTCACTAATCTACGGGCGTTAGTTTGGAATACAAATCAATGAACTGAAATGCGTACCTTAGGTATAATATTTTGTTGCTATAGTTGATTTCTGTTCGAAAAATATTTTATTTCACTTAATACTAAGTATGAATGTTCTTCTGTGATAAACAAATAGCACATCTCGAGAAAATATCTTATAGATCGGACGGAGCGTTTTAAACTGATTCGTGTAATCTAATTAGAATTAGCGTTCGAAAGACTCGAAATGTGCAAAATATGAGATACACCAAATACGAGATAAAAAATATACCCAAACACCTATAGCTGGAAAAATATGTAGTTCACTATTATCAGAATCGGGGGCTAGAAGCGGAATATTTTAACTTTAAACATTCCGTATTCCGCTAGCTTTACGGATTGAATATTTCCATTTTGTAGATAATTATCATGCGCGTAGGTAATAAGAATTGTGAGGAAATAAAGAACACTGCGTGTAGATAATTATCATGCGGGATTTTCCCGGATATTCCCGATCAAAACTGGTATTCTTTATTCTCTTCGGAAATATGAAATATTCCGTATTCCCTACTTTTCCAATGAAATATTCCGTATTCCTAAGATTTTTTGAGTCCATATTCAATATTCAATATTCCGCTTCTACCCCCGATATCAGAAATAGAAACTGGCGGCTCGTAATCTGATCTTAGGCTGATCGCACTTTTCCTAAAGACGCGCCTTTCCATGAGACTGCCTAATCTGATTCAAGTGTAAATGTACCACCCAGGTGAAGTCACAGTAGCTTGATAAAGAGTCGAATTCTAGGAAAAGTACTCTAAATAACGCAAATAGAGAAATCCCGAATTTGACATGTTCCTATAAAAATAAATGAAAAATTCTGTTGCCTTCTTGATTAAGCGATGTAAGTTCATCGACTTAGATTGCATACGCTTTCTGTCGAACTCCAATTTTTGCTCAAAATACCAAGAAATACAATGTTAGGTTGTTAAACAGGTTTTAAATCTTCATACTAAGATATTTAGACCTGAAAAAGATCAATATGGAAGTGTTCTAAAGTTTATTTTCAACTTTTGTTACCACGCGGGCTTTACCCTGTGACACAAGATGGCGGCCATTCAAGATCTCACACACGCCTAAATCGAGGAATGCTCACTGGCACTTAGAATTTTTTTCTAAACAAGCGCTCACCTACAGAAATGAAAAAAAGAATTATGAAAATCACCAGGGTTCGAACCTGTAACTTTCCAGTTACTATACCCAAACCCTAACCACTACGCTATGAGTGAATTCGCTGGTTCGGAGAGCTCGTTTTATTGATTACGTACCTTAATAGTATTAATCTTTAATAGAACGAGGCACATACTATAAAAATATACTAAAACGATGTATTAACCCTTATCCTGACTAGTAGTCTTGATAGTTCAGATATTTTGAATGTTTTTAGGTCAATTTGAAGTCTCGAGCACTGTCTCTAAAATCTAAATTTCATCACTTTCCACCACTAGGACTAAATAGGACTTTTGATATGTTATTAAGCATACAATTCTGTGTCGAAAACCGTTCAGATACCTTCTGTTGCAATTAGTTCTAGGTTCACCCCATTTTTTCGATAGATGTACTGGACTAAAATGTTCATTTCGGGTGTCAGGATTCCTGTAGCGCGCAAACAAAAAAAAGTTCACTCACGTTTCTTGCGGGGTGCAGGAGTTCCGGAGCACGAAAGCAAACATTCTGAATAAACCAACTGGGGAACGGGCTTGCAGGTCTAGATTATTTGGATTTGCATTTACTTTCCATTATTACTTGTCGCTTATTTCCGTCGACCAATCAAATTTTGCACTTAACGCAATATTTATTTAGTGCTCGCATGCTCACTGCGTTGTACATGTCTTCTTACAAAGAAAACAGTAACATGTCTTGTGGTTGGCCGACGGAAACAGGAAATTTCTAAGGGAAAAAAGATCCAAATTATGAAAACAATGCATGCTTAATATTTACTGGAACCAGAAACATATAAGTCAGTTAAGTTATATGTTTCTGCTGGAACTGCATGTTTTCCGCTTGCTCCAGTCGTTAGCTTTTGATCGTGCATCAATATAGGTACTGGTTTGGGCTGTCTTGAACAACGTTTTGTAATTAACGCAACTTTCGGCACTTTTTTGATCTTGAGCATTTTTTAGCAACTTAGTTGAAAAACTCCAAATCTATGTACGATAATAGTATTCTTATTAACATGATTTTTCCATAGGTCCATTTACATGTTTTGGCAAAGCTGATGGCCCCTACGCCGATCCAGCTGATTGCGCCAAGTATTACCAGTGCCTCAGTGGTATCCAATACAGCTTCACTTGCCACATTGGTACCAAATTCGGTCCATCAGACAATTATTGTGACTGTTTTTCTTCAAATGCATAGTTCTCTAGCACTTTGAAGACGAGGGTATGACGATCTAACAAATTGTTGGAGAAGAAAGGCAATTGGAAAGAGAAATGGCGACGAAAAAAGACTTTTGTTTTACCTTTTGTTGTTCCTTGGGGATTTGGCAGCTCCGCTGTGCCTGCTCGTAACGTTATTGGGCATTTTTGTTAAAAATCTTTATTTAAATCGTTATTGGGCATTTTTGTTAAAAATCTTTTAGTATGTAATTTCATTAAGTGTAATATAGATTTAGCCACTGGCTAAAAGCGGAGCTCCTGGTTATAAAATTTTCTATGTGAATGAAAGGGATTCCCATGTGTACATGGTTTATATGGTTGCTTTAGAGACTTCACGAGATATTAATTTTTCAAGCATAGATGACGTCATCGTTGACGTCATATCACGTGACCACTTCATTTCGTTCATATGGTGGCCTAGACTACACTACCCAAGTTTGGTTCTTTTAGAGTTTTCCCTTCACGAGATATTATTTTTTCAAGCATAGATGACGTCATCGATGACGTCACATCACGTGACCACTTCATTTTGCTCATCTGGTGACCTAGACCACACTACCCAAGTTTGGTTGTTCTAGAGTCTTCTCTTGACGAGATATTCATTTTTCAAGCATAGATGACGTCATCGGTGACGTCACATCACGTGACCACTTCATTTCGCTCATCTGGTGACCAAGACCACACTGCCCAAGTTTGGTTGTTTTAGAGTCTTCTCTTCACGAGATATTCATTTTTCAAGCACAGATGACGTCATCGATGACGTCATATCACGTGACCACTTCATTTCGATCATATGGTGGCCTAGACCACACTACCCAAGTTTGGTTCTTTTAGAGTTTTCCCTTCACGAGATATTATTTTTTCAAGCATAGATGACGTCATCGATGACGTCACATCACGTGACCACTTCATTTTGCTCATCTGGTGACCTAGACCACACTACCCAAGTTTGGTTGTTCTAGAGTCTTCTCTTGACGAGATATTCATTTTTCAAGCATAGATGACGTCATCGGTGACGTCACATCACGTGACCACTTCATTTCGCTCATCTGGTGACCAAGACCACACTGCCCAAGTTTGGTTGTTTTAGAGTCTTCTCTTCACGAGATATTCATTTTTCAAGCATAGATGACGTCATCGATGACGTCATATCACGTGACCACTTCATTTCGATCATATGGTGGCCTAGACCACACTACCCAAGTTTGGTTCTTTTAGAGTTTTCCCTTCACGAGATATTATTTTTTCAAGCATAGATGACGTCATCGATGACGTCACATCACGTGACCACTTCATTTTGCTCATCTGGTGACCTAGACCACACTACCCAACCAGCTGATCCGAGAAAAAATATTAGCCAATCAGAATCGAGGGAGTTTGAAAAACTGGGTTATCACCCTTGGTAACCTGGCCTGCAAGATGGTGGGACTCAGAATTCGAAGGGGAGATCAGTTTTTCGCTTATTGAGTTTCTCTTTTTACGGTTTTCTGCCGTCTGAGCGACTTCATTTCGTGTGATGTGTATCTCGACAAGGCCTGAATGAGTCACAGGACTTTTGCGTGATGCCACGCTGCAAATTTCTGTTGTTGTCTTCAAAAAACAGCTTGTTGGAGAGGTCGAGATTGGCAGGGAGAACTTCCGAGTGCTTTTGTGTACAAAACAAGGTGAAATGATCTTCGATGATCCGGGGAGACTTTGAGATTGTTATTGGTATCATGATCAGCCTCAAGGAGTGGTGCTGCAGTGCTTGAACCGTTATTTCTCAGTGCGTCCAGCCGAACTTCTCAGCCAAGGCTACGCCTATACTTTAACCGACTACTACACTGTAAGTTTTTCCTTTAAAAAGGACATTTCGAAATGTCTGTCTCGAAGAGCTGAATATTTCTTCGAATATGTTGTCTGTAGCAACCAGGGGTTAACTTTGGTTAACTTTGGAGTCTGAATTCCCTGCCAGTAGAGGCTACTTTTTATCTTGCGCGTTTCTTTTTACTTTAAATTTTTATGATTTCTTGTGTGTTTCAACTGCGCAAAAGAAGCTTCTTCAAACACAAAACAAGATAGAAGTGGCCTCTGCTAAGCAGGGAAGGGTCTGATCATTGTGACAGCCCAAGCAGTGGAATGCGAGAGCATTTTTGTTGTAAAAAAATTCATCCAAATGTTCTATGTGATATAAATTATGGCCAATTTTCTAAGGTGTTTTTTTTACTGTTGCTATGATGACCGTTTGTGTTTTTTTCTGTTGCTATGATGACCGTGAACCAGCCCTTAGAAGTTGAAAAATACAGGGAACGTACTTAAGCAATAAAAGGAGGATTTCCGTGGTTTATAATGTTATAAATGCAGGAGGGATGGTTTTTATGAACCATATTTCTTTCTAAAAAATGACATTTGGGCATGGTCACTGCTGGAATTAACTGATGCATTTAATAGAATAAGGGTGAAGAATGAATACTACAGGAGGGCAACAAGTTTTTGTCACATGCTACTCTCTTGACAGAAAGTTGATTATTATTATTATTTCCAATGTATGAAGATTTTTGGACAAGTCAGGGATGTATGGGCCCCCAAAACCCCCAGTTAGCAAAATTGAAATTATTTGCATCTCCAAATAGTACTTGGACACTTATTCTAATGGGCCACAGCCTCCCAGCTATGTCATCCTTACTGTGACTGCAAAAAGTCTTTTAATTTCAAGTTCTATGGTAGTGTCAGATTGATTAATATAAAATCCAAGAAGGCTATACTTACAGCCCCAAAGAACATGGCTAATTGCTGGCTGCTTGGCACAGCCTAAAAAAATAATCATTCTTGGTAGCCTTAGCTACAGTTTTATGGAATGCAGTGTCTGAGTGGCCTATAGGCATTTTTTGGAAAAGGAAAAACGTTTGCAGTTCTTCCTGCTTTTTCTGAGGATTATCAAAATCTAAATATTAGCAAAATAGCTTTCAAAATTGAACTAATTTTTGGGATTCAATTACCATAGACCAGGAAAATATGCAAACATTGCTCTGTTATTAATTACAAAGCCCAGATCATCTGAGCTTTATTATTGTTATTATTATTATTTGCCTGATTTGTCTTGTTTTCATGTTATCAGGTAGATGGAACAAATATCCTGAGACATCACTGCCATCTGTGCCCAGCTGGGTTCATGAATATTTAAAAACTCCACAGTTATAACAACCATAACACCATTTGCTTATGGCATAGCAAAGCACAATAAAAACATTAATCAGGATTAATCGGATATTTTACTCAATATTCTTTTGCTTAGTAAATAGGTAAATGACAATGAAACCATTCCCGGCACTGCTAGTGAAGCCATAATCAGCATTTATTTCAGGCTTAATATTGATTTGTATTTGTATCTGAAATAAAGTGTTTGTATGGTGACTGGTTTGTTTACTTTTGATTCATTAGTGTCTCATTTACATGTAAACACAGTGACAGTACAAACATTGTACAGGAGTCATTATTATTTTTCTAATAATTGATTAGAAAGTGCTGCCTTCGTGTCTAATTTTGCTTTGTTCAGGTTTACAATCTTGATTAGGCCTCTTCGCTGTGTGTTTTCCTTTTCTGGCTTTTAGAAACAAGTTTAAAACAGCCATAAAATAAGTTTAAAAAAAGAGCGGTTTTTGTTTAAGCTGTAGGTACAGAAGTGTGCCATTTTTGAGAGTTTGCTTGCTTGCTTTATATATAAAGACAAAGACCAACCAGAAGCAGGATTAACGCCAATGTTTCGGACATTCATTCCTTTCATTGTTCGAACGTCATCTTCGCATCATACCTCCTAGGAATCTCGTACAGAAAACAGGGCTCTCGACAAGATATAGTAAGCTGTTTTTATCAATTCCTTCAATGAAGAAGCCATTACCTCCTTACCAAGCGCGTAAGCTCTATGTCAGGGCTTTTAGAGTTGGCATTTGTAAGCAGCAACTGGGAGTTATGGTAGTGTCGGCGGGTATCGGGTGCGGAACGAATGGGAGCCAGAAAATAAACCAGCCAAAAATCAACAAATCACAAGTTAAAAGTTGGATTCTTCTTTCATTCATAAAACTCTGCTACTAAGTAAGCATTTTGAGTGAAAACTAGGACAATCACTTTAGAAATGTGGACCTCCGAAGCCAGAGAAAAGGATGTGCTTTTTTCTCCCTTCGAAGTCCGCCATTATTTTCCTTGAGCATGAGAGCCTAATGGGTGATACCGCTGACAAGTATCGCGGGCAAGGTGATAACCCAGTTTTTCCGTGACGTCATGTGACGTCACGATCTCAGATCAGCTGGAAGTTTGGTTGTTCTAGAGTCTTCTCTTGACGAGATATTCATTTTTCAAGCATAGATGACGTCATCGATGACGTCACATCACGTGACCACCTCATTTCGCTCATCTGGTGACCTAGACCACACTACCCAAGTTTGGTTGTTTTAGAGTCTTCTCTTCACGAGATATTCATTTTCAAGCATAGATGACGTCATCGATGACGTCACATCACGTGACCACTTCATTTCGCTCATCTGGTGACCAAGACCACACTACCCAACAAGTTTGGTTGTTTTAGAGTCTTCTCTTCACGAGATATTCATTTTTCAAGCATAGATGACGTCATCGATGACGTCACATCACGTGACCGTGCTACAGCACCCCCCTTGTGGCATAGACAAAATATCCCAAGTATGGCTGTCTTAGCATGTTCCCTTGAGGAGATATAATTTTTTCTTTGCATACCACAGGGTTCCCATGTGTACACGGACGACGGACGGCGGACGGACGGACGGCGGTTTAATACCAGAAAAATAAAGAAAAAATCATATCTCCCGAAGGGAAGCTTCTCTAGAAGCCAAACTTGGACAAACTTTCAAAGACCATCAGAGGAACTCTACACCAAAGTCACGTTCCCTCACGCCATCAATGACGTTATCAAAATGATCCAAAATGCCCGTGACGTTCAAAAATCAACTCGATGGTATACGTTTTTCCCTTAGGTATGGTGCTCCGCTTGCGCGGGCCTTCGGCCCGCGCTGGAGCTCCGCTATAATTTCGTTAATTTTTGATTATTTCTTTAAGTAAAACAATTTCTAAGAGTATGATATGAATATTTTGCATCCGAATATGTAGCGCCATAGTAGGGTTGTACTAGATGTATTAGAGCGGATTTCAGATGACCGTTGTATTTAGTGTAGCTTTGTAATCTGTCACGTGACCTGAACTCGGGTTCACGGTCCGGGTGTCATGGCCGCCATGACGCGAATAAACTGCTGTGAATGAACTCGACTCTCTGCCCTCGTTTAATACTGGCGTGGTGTCTTACGGTGGGATACGAATCAAGGTAAACCATTGGCCTCCCAAAGGAGGAGGTAATCTCAGATTTACGGAGCCACTCAAGGACATGAGAAGAGTTTTGCCGAAGGAGCAGCATTCACGCCCGGTAGACTGTCCGGTTTGGAGCAGCTAATCGTCGTCAGCGAGGCAGGGCAAATGGACCCGTGCCGTGTCCCACAACACACAAAAACGACTCTACAACGACTACCTATCGACTGGACACACGTTTTATTATTTTACAAGCCTCAACCTCCACAGGAAATCATTGTTTTTGGTCATCTACTCAACTACAACACGACACGAAAGTCAGCCATGCCGTTGCCGACACGTGCTTTTATCGTCAGCTGGATATCAACACGGCTCAACTGCTAGTTGAACGTTTATTTTAGACTCATACACATTCATTGAACAATTCTACAGGATATAATAGCATCCCCAAATCCCATAACATTGAATTTCAAGCCGCATGTGCCTTCTACTCGTTCTGACTGCCATTAATACTCTGCTTGTCAAGTCAAACCTGCAAGTCTCCACATGTACAGTCAACAGCAGCAGCATACAACAGCAGAAAGTCCACCGGCGCGTACCACACTGACTCCTATCAACAGCCATGCTATCATAAGACTGTTTAGTTAACGGACACAAACTCTGAACTCTGTGTTTATTTATTAAGTATTTTGGTTTACCATTGCCATATGATATCATAACTTTATTATATTTTGTTGGTTCTAGATCATAATAGTTACCTTATGTTTACCAACACAATAGCACATTATTCTGTCATATCCTTTAATTTAGTCACATCAGAGTTCATTATCTAGACTTCGCTCAGTTTCTTTAGTTTTGTCATGTTATTCTCAGATTGTATTGTCCATTGACTGTAAATCATTCATGTTTCACATCCCATCAGTCTGTCCATTCCAGTTTATGTCATGGTTGCATGTTTGTATTCATAGTTGTATTTTCATCTGTACCTCCACCACTTCCATAAAAAAAGCAAGGAAGAGAGAGAGAGAGAGAAAAGGAAGAAGAAGAAAAGTGGTCGCACCCCACCCCCATACATGGTACCACCAGTAGCCATGTATGGTGTTATGTTATAGTAATGTATGTATAGTAACCTGTCTCCATCATGTCCCTGTAACCGGTGTAACACATGCATGCCGTAGTAATGTGTCCGTAATCTAGTGTTACTCATAACCACCATTATTGTAATGTGCCTGTGATGTAGAGCTATTTGTACATATCATTTACTGTCCCATTTGTCATCATCTTTACCGTTTGTCAACCCGGGATTCGCATCTGTTACTTAGTTTATTATTGTAAACATAGCTCTATTACTTTAGTCTTACTAGTGTACTTTTACATGGGTATTGTACACATCAATTTGCTTTTCAGTTTACACTTATTGTAATGTTGACAATTTTGGATTCATCGTGTATCCGCATAGTAGCTATTATTGGCTCACATTCCTGTGCTAGTGATTTCTCTGTTTCCCCATGTAAGTCATCTAGAATGTAAGAGGGAAAAGAAAAACAGGTTGCGCCATAGTAGGGTTGTACTAGATGTATTAGAGCGGATTTCAGATGACCGTTGTATTTAGTGTAGCTTTGTAATCTGTCACGTGACCTGAACTCGTGGTTCACGGTCCGGGTGTCATGGCCGCCATGACGCGAATAAACTGCTGTGAATGAACTCGACTCTCTGCCCTCGTTTAATACTGGCGTAGATTCTGTATTTATATCTTTGGGTAATATTAGTTTTGGGGATTCTCGCTGCTATTCACAATTTTAGGTTAATTCAAAGTATCGTTCAGTATTTCTAAATGTGTAATATTACCAATTTTTGAGGGCCAAAGTGCATTCTGTTGTTGTTGTAATTATTAGGGCTTATATATATATATATATTTAGTATAAACCAACTAATGGTCTATTACAAATCCTGCATTCTGATTGGCTGAGCTACTAATGGTCTATTAGTGATAGACCGTGCCTGGCAAAACCACGACCTTTCTTTGCAAGAAAACTTGATTTTTTCAACATAAAATAAATTGGAATTCATTGCCAAAACCGACCAACTAGTTGGTTTATACTAAAACAATTAGACCTCTCGTCCTCATGTGCTATGATATCAATAGACCATTCGGCCTTCGGCCTCATGGTCTATTCATCATAGCACATTCGGCCTTGAGGTCTAATTGTTAAATATATTTTAGCTAAGAGTAATTTCATTGCTGTTCCTTTATCGCCTTTTGTCTAGTTTAGATTTGGCGTATTTCAATTCAAACCGTCGCTTTTCACAAGTGGTACAATTTTTTGTTATTCGTACTTACAAAAAAAACTCGCTATGGACATCTTCATTTTCAAAGTTATCGGGAAATTAATTAAATCAGTTACACAGCTATCAGAGAGTTGAGACAGTTTTGGTCTGTAACTAAAACGTACAGACGGATATGATTATAGAAGAAGTAAGACAACTAAATTTTTACGGGAAGACGTAAAGATGTTTTGAAATCACTAGTAATTTTGCTCGTTTTAGAGATATACTTTTTGGATATACGCAAAATAGAGAAATTGTAGGATTACACGGCGAAATCGAATTGCACTACAGTCACGCGCAAGCAAAACTAGAAGAAGGAAGAAACAAGACAAACAGTTCGTTGACAATTTTCAGACTGTAAAGTTCAAAGGGAAAACGTGTGAAAAAAAAGAAAACAAAGGTGTTCAGCTTATCAACAAATATGAAATTTTTGACTCCCTAAAGAAGAGGTAGGAGTAGATTTTGATGACTCAAGAAAAGAATCTCGAGCAATGTTTTGTAACAAAGATCACGTAAAAATAATGTTAGAAATAATGTTAGGTGATGTTTTAATTTTAGCAGAACTTGGTTTTGACTTACATGAAAATGTGAACAGTGACATTGAGTCAGAAACATGTTTCTGATTGAGTGCAGTGACAGTGCCTGTGCAGTGACAGTGCCTGTGTTTGTAATAACATCTTAGAGTTGACCTTTTTAATGATATAGTATAAACATCCTTGAAACGGATAGGGCGCTTAAGAAAAGGGAATTCCCCGCGTTTTAGGGACCGATCGTTTATTACGTCCACGGGGGGGGCGGTGGTTTTCTAAATTTATTGAATGTTAAAATTCGCACCCCCCTCATTAAAAAGGCGATACAAAAATAACCCCCACATAACATCGATGTTCTAAAAAGTTTACCCCCCACCCTGGAACCAGATCCCCGTTTGAACTAATGAAAGACAATTTACAGAAATTTGTCCTTTGTTGCGCGCGAAGCGCGCCCTAATTTTTATGCATGATATGAACGCATTTCACCAAACCTCAAAGAAAATGTAGATGAACATTCCATTTGCTGTGTGTAGTAAACAAAGATCGCAAATGACGTGCGTAAAGCAGGGTCAAAATGACGAATCTCTATCCTCGTAAAGTGGAACTCGATCACGCTTGCCTAATAATTAGGCCTTCTTTTTTCGAACTGAAACAGCTCCGATGCTTATTACTGCAGAGCGTCTTTTTGGTGAGAGTTAGTTTTTTTCTCCTGGCTAAGATATATTTTCTTGTAATGACATTCGTAGCCATTCCATTGCGCACTTACTCAAAAACTATTTTGTACATTCCGTTGCGCGCCAAGCGCGCCCGAAATTGGCGCACTTGCCATATGGCGTAGCGCTGTATGCCACGACGCGATAGCTTGTACATATTATTATTTAGTTTGAACCACAGTGTCCCTGAAAAAATTACCCCCTCTTTTGAGAGAGGGTGCCAAAAAATTACCCCCTAAAATCTATGTCTTCTAAATTTTTACCCCCACCCAAATTCCACCGCCCCCCCCCGTAGACGTTATAAACGATCGGTCCCTTAACAAGATTATTTTGGAGTACAAAATTTAAATGTTGGCTGTCATAGCTTATTATAAATATAGAACGAATTTGACTGTAATCTCACAAGTAAAACAAGGTACACGCAGGAGTAAGGATGGCGAGTTGTGGTTACAGACTGTAATTCCACGTAGGACGGATTAGTAAGTTGTACAGTAGATAGTGAGTAAGGAAACTCTTCTCGGGACTGAACCTTCTAATGAAAGCCTGGTCGTTTGGGAGTTCACCGGTTTCCCGAGTCAAATCCGAGTCCGAGTCAAATCCGAGCCCGAGTCAAAAGTCCGAGTCAGTGATATTTTTGTTCCAAAATTTGGAATTTCTGCATTAAAAATATACCATGGCTTTTCCCTGGCTTGATTAGCACAAAATATGTTAAACAAAGAAAATACAACTTAGTTTTCTTTCATCTCAGATTTCGAAGTTTTATGTTCGGCAACAACATATCGCCGATGGTGTTATTTATTTTTGGACAAAAAAGTGGGCCTATCGCCATGGATAGCTTATATTAGAACATTATCAGCAGATAGCAAAACAACTGTATACAAGTTTTAGTGAATTTTGATAGCGGTAAACATGCAATAGGAGGTCTCCAAAGCGTATTTGTTCGCTTACGAGGCTTCCCATTACCTTGTGGTTTCTTTTGTTTCCATGTTTCTACTTTTCACTGTGCCAAAAAGTGCGTGGAAATACGATATAGCATATCAAGAGTATGTTAATTTCACGAGCCAAACTCGAGCCCGAGTCAAATACGAGTCACGAGCCAACCTCGAGTCACCGTTATTTTTGTCAAAATCGCAAGGAAATCTATTTCTCAATCATGAAGCAGTTCGAGCTCGAGTCAAATACGAGTCACAAGCCATCCTTGAGTCACTGTTATATTTAATTTAAAATCGAAAAATTTGATCAAGATAGTGGTCGTGGGATGCGACGTCCTGAGAACTTTACAAATAATTCTCAGCCTGGAACACGTGGTGAAGCACTGGTACTGCGATCGGACCCCCGGACCTTTGATTTGTGCTGCGAGTCTCTGCATCACAGCATGTGAACGGCCCGCGATTTCACTTGCAAACACTATGAACTTCTAATTTATTAAAATCCCATTATTAATCCATTAATTTCCCTTTACTTGCATTTTAAGGGCCCTTAAAATGACATTTTGTTTTTAATGGCTTTTTAACTTCAATTAAAATGCCATTAAAATATAAGCCACCAAAGCCCTCATTTTTTAATCCCTTTAAAAAACCCTTAAATACATTTGCATTCATAGTAATGGAATTTTAATGGACTATTAAAACACACTTAAAATCTTTCTAAGAGAAAGACCCTATTAAATCCCACTTAATAAATACAGTTGCCCAATTAAGGGGCTTTTAAAGGGATCTTGAAAAACAACTAAAAAAAGACATACCCAATTAGAACACCCTTAAAATGCCACTTGTAGCTGACATTCCACCAAATTTGGCACACAAGTACTGATGATCTTCAGTACTACTCAATTTATTGTGTTAGAGGTTAAAAGGAAAATATGGTATTTTGAGGCTATTTCCACCTGAATACACTGAGTTTTTTAAGACTCTAAAAAATTATAAAGTTTCCTGACGTCCTTGTTTTTGTAGTCCACTGTCTGTTGGTTTGACTTGACCGTATCTTCCATACAAACTTGACTGGAAGGTTATCTTTTCTGCAATTTGAGCCTCGAAATGTTCCCAACTCGCTAACTATTTTCTTACTGGAAATTCAAATCTCTTGTTTTTGTGTGTTTTGGTTTGCACTGCAATCACTTCCAATTGTAAGATTCCAGATCACTGTTGGAAGTAATTTCATCAAAATGTTGGAAAGCCTACAAAAACGCCTTATAAATTGGAAAAAATGCTATTGTTGTTTATTCATTTTTCTAGCAACTGAATCTCAGCGTGTATCTTTTAGATTGCTGTGATGAAAACCTGTACCACAAAATGGGCACTAAGTGGAAATACAAATAATGAGGTCATATTTAGTTTCAATGTCCTGTAGGGAGGGTCACAATTATTTTTCCTAGCTTTGAAGGCGAGGATTGATTGATAAGGCTGGGTTATGAGTTAAAACAAAGAGAGTAAGCAGGAATGTATATTATACTCCTGTGTTTACTAATGCATATGCAACCAAACAGCAGCTGGGAAATTTGTTGATGCAGACAAATGAATACAGGCACAGCCAAGAGGGTGGGCTTGTGAGTTTGCGAAAAAAAAATTGTTCATGTTCCGGGTAAACTTATTCTTTGTTTTATTACATTGGCATGGATTAAAAGGTTTGTGGTCAAGACCACCTAACAAAAGAAATTTTACATAGCATCAGGTGTAAACAAAGCTTGATTTTATGTCAAACGAAAGTAAAAATGTCAAAACTGTTCCCTGTTTCAATGCAGTAATGAAGTATCAAACTTAATTCTTACATTGTCAAAGGTTATTGGTTCTATGTGTTAGCCAAGAAATGTATCTATTGTATGTATTAGAAAAATACTATTATTATTATCATTATTATTAGAAATGGTGTAATAAAGCGCGTTATGGTTCTTAACCTGCTCAGGACCATAACCAGTATTCTCCAGTAATTTGTGTCTTGAGTTTATTTCTTGTGTAAGTGCAGAACCTGATTGCTGTGTTATACATTCTTATACATTTCTAGAAAATGAATAGATACGCATTTCTTATACACAATGGGTTAACATTTCTAATACAATGATAGATACACTTCTATTCTTTTTCGCTTCGCTCAGGCGAATGGAAGTTATTTCTAGTTTATACAGTAATGACGATGACTAACCACTGTATAAAGAGGATCACATTTTTAAGGGCATTTTCAACAAATTAACGAGACAATTTAAAGTACAAGTGAAGTAACATAAATTACAAAATTCCCCTAAAAATGCTTAAGACTAAACCTAGTAAAAATACAAACCATGAAACGCTGCCCGATACGAAAACCCGGAATAAAACCCTGTGGGACAAAAACCCGGGAACGTATTCCTCGTTCGAATGCAACGTATTGAGCTTCGAGGATTAAAGCTTTACACTGAGTTATACTAACTAAAAGTTCGGTTACTCACCACCGGACTTGATGTCCAGAAGCTAGGCGAGACAATAAATTCTATATATGATACTTTTCATACCAAAGTGATAAGCCTATCACTAATCGTGTACGAGATGGCAAGTTATAATCCGAGTGATCAGGTAGCCTGATCGGAGCGATCGACGTATATCATCCGTTCTTGAAAGATGCTGAACGCCAACTGGATTCTAATCTGACGATGCGACTTATACCACTTTCTAGTTGTTAGTTCATCTTGAATAACCGAGCTAAGGGTTTAGTAGCTCAGACATCAGATTACAGAAAGGAACATCCTAAGAACACAACTGGAGCACGTCAGCTTGACGACGAATGTCTGAAAAATTAGAAAATATATGTATAAATCATAAGGGGCAAAAGTGAAAAACGAAATAAATAAAGAACGCTCACGCAGTGTAATGGTGTACACTGCGGCCTAATGGCGCAAGGTATAGACGTGTCGGACTCTTTGGCCAAGAAGCGTTCGTTACGCCGAATGCGCAACCCGCCTAAATGGCGTACGTTATGTTTAACTGGCGCTCAATATGCCGCCTAAATGGCGTACTCTTTTTGTATTTTTTTAAACTGGCGCTCAATATGCCGCCTAAATGGCGTACTCTTTTTTTTTTTAACTGGCGCTCAATATGCCGCCTAAATGGCGTACTCTTTTTTTTTTTTTAACTGGCGCTCAATGTGCCGCCTAAATGGCGTACTTTTTTTTTTAACATTGCGATTATTCTGCCCAAACGGCGCACAATCCCGCCTAAATGGCGTACGTTGTGTCTAACTGGCGCACGATGCCGCCTAAATGGCGTACTCTTTTTTTTTATTATTATTATTATTTTTTACCTTTTAGCAAAATAGCGTACATGCATGCTGCTCAAATGGCGCACACAACCCGGCCTAAATGGCGTATACGATCGCCCAAATGGCGTACGTTATATGTCTAACTGGCGTTCAATACCGCCTAAATGGCGTACTATATCATTCAAAAGGTATTGAAGTACCTTCTGCTAATACTGCACAAACCCCGCCTAAATGGCGTAATCTGTCGCTCAAAATGGCGTACGTTATGTCTAACTGGCGCGTGATGCTGCTTAAATGACAAGCCATATCACCCAAGAAGTATAGATGTGTCTCATGTTTCACCCAAATAGCATACATTTGGTCAAATGGAGCACAATCCCGCCTGAAAAATGACGTACTTGATCATGTATAACTGGCGCACCTAAATGGCGTGCTATAGCTTCCAAAAGGCGTAGTTGTGTCTGATGTTTTCGCTCAAATAGCGCAGACAGCCCCGCCTAAAAGTGGAGTACGACATAGCCTAAATTTCTTAACTGGTGCGGGTTGTTCAAATTAAGGTGGATTAAATTTAAACCAGGTTTAGTTCTGAACAAAACCATCGACTCGCCATGGTAATTAATCCTGGATTAGTGATAAACCACTTTCGAGCAACCGGACCCTGATGTTGACATTATAAGCGTACTGGTAGCGTCTATGTATTAAACCAATTGATGGACAAATACAGTTTTTCTTGCTTAATAGGGTTGAATGGGCAATTGAGCGTGTAGCAAGACGTTCATGTGGTCTATGGAAAAGCGCCCCACTTAGCGTCTTAAAGTGCTACTCAAGGCTTGATAAATGGACCAATCATTTTTGTTGTTGTTGTTGTTGTTGTTGTTGTTGACCGACTCAAAATATCTAACGCATTGAAATCGTGCAGTGTTCTCTGCAAGTGCAAGTCTTTCTTGATTTTACAACTTATTTATACTTATCAATAATTTTTATTGATGCTCTCTATATTTCCTAATCGTGCAGCTTCAGAATAAAATAGCGCGCAAATAGATGCAGATTGTATAATGTTTTAGGTATTATAATAGATTTTCTATATTATTCAGTGAAAATATTCTGTTCTAATTTGACATTCAAGAGCAATATAATGGATTTTCAATAAACGATTATTATATTAGTCGAGATAGTAGTAGTAATAGTGGTAGTAATAGTATATGGCTACAATTTCTCGAAATGTAGAAGTCATGCGCGTCTAGTCGTGCGTGAACATGCCGCTGACGATGAACAGTCTATGGAAGTATACTAAAAACACGAAACTTAAATCACTAGCGCAAGAAAATACGCGCCGCGAAAATCCGTTATCGAGTTGCGCGGATATAGAAAGACTAAAAATAGCGCGCAAATAGATACAGATTATATAGTTTTATTAGTCTTATCTTATTCAGCGTAAATATTTTATCTAGATATGACATCTAAGAGCAATTTCAATGGAACTGTCCATAAAGCATTACTATTATTATTATTAGTATAAGTAGTAGTTATACATGACTACAAATTCACGAAATGTAGAACTCATGCGCGCCCAGTGTCATATGGGAACGTCCGTCCAGCCGACAGGTGGACAGTATGGAATATAAATGCGAATGAAATAAGTGCAAAAACATCAAAAGATACATCGCTAGCGTAAGAAAATACGGTGGCAATTAGTGGATTAGGGACTGTAAAAGAAAACTACTATAAGGCAGGCGCCGATGCTTAAATACCGAAAATGATCGATGCTGCTGCAACAAGCTGAGTGAAAAAATGCTATTGATAAAACCGTGGGCTAGTAACAAAATTGCATAGGTCAAAAATGAGACTTTTCCAACCGAAAAAGCTAAATATTGTTGCTAAATGAGGCTGCTGACCTGTGCGGATAGAAAATGGGGTTGGTAAGTAAAACCGTCAAGAGATAAACTATAAACAGTTGAATTCTGAAATCTCCTTGAATAGATAAGGTGACGAGGTACCTATTCCAAATTAATCGACAGATTTAACAGGAACGGTATTAGGTACTGATTTAGTAATTCTACCCTTCTTTAACACAGATAAGAACTCCACCTCAATAAGATGAATACTCATGTTAATATCCTGTTCCTCTAGTCAGGCAGAAATACGGCTCCGTCGAGTAGACTGGGTACTGAAAGATCTGCCACTTGAGATGTGAAGCTTTACATCAGGTGTAGACAGGTTGCCGTACTCTGCACTGCAAAACAAAGAGAATACATGTTTATACTCTACACTAAACGATAATATGACAAAACAGAGCAGTGTATAGGTATGTCAGGTCAAAAATTAATAAGGATCAATAAAATATATATTTAAAAAAAAAAAAAATTAATAGCAAGTTTTTAGCGATTCAGACATAATTCTTCTTCTAGAATTAGACAGATCTCAAACTAGAATTTCTTGAGGGTGCAACCAGGGAAGTGTGGTGCAACTAAAGCGCGTCGTTGAGGACCGAAGAACTGAATAATTGTGCAATTCAGTTATATATACTAAAGATTATGCTAATTATGCAAAAAGATAAGACAAAGCATGGAAATGCATTGCATTTCTACAATGTGAGCGTGCAGAAAGCAAATATCTGCGTACCGCAGATATTTATTCAGTGCGTATGGAAGATAATTAAGATCTTGTTGTTACTTTATTCCAGACAGGATGCGTGCAGAAAAAAAATTGTAAATGTCTGAGATGGACTCCCCAGACTTGTAGTTCAAAAGCTGAATTATGCTGGGTCTCACAACGCCACTAACAGCCAAGTGATCATAAGCACAGACACTGAGGGTGGTCACTGCCAGAGGGTTAGGTCCTCAGTGGTTCTTTAATGCCCCCCTGATACTGAGTAGAGTTCAAAGGCGAGACCGGACCTCGGTTTACTGAAAGATGTGAAACACAGTAGAACAATGTTCAGCCCACAATATGAACCAACTTCGACTGAGACCGGAACAGAAAGAAAATGTCCTCTGTTCCGGCCAGGAGTCGAACCTGGACCACAGCGGTGAGAGACCCAATGCAGTAATGCTGAGCCAACCAAGCTTCTAAAAAAAAAATACAGAATATGAAAGTATTCGAAAAACTAGACTTTGCATCACAACCAAACTTTCATAGATTCATTCTTGCATTGAAATTGAACTATTTTTGCTAATTTTATTGGCTGAAATAAAATGGACTTATATTTTGAGGGCCAATTATACCTTCGCTCAACATGAAAACGAGCTTAGTTTACTTCTGGAAGTTCAATCATGCAAAACCTCTTTTGTTAGATGGTCTTGACAGCATAAATTATTCTGATGCAATAAAACAAATAATGAATTAATCCGGAGCACAAAACTTTGCCAAGAATGTGAAGTTTTCCACATTAGCAATCCGGCCTTTATCAGACATTGTCAAGTGATAAAAATTATTTCCAGCTCTGCATGTAAGTTCACCATCTGGATACTTTGAATCTTACCTTCTTGCTACTACATCAACATGACTATAAACTAGCCATCACATCAACCCACTCTTTCTGGTCCAAATAAATCACAGCAAGCATGGCATGACTTTAAAATACTTCCGTCCTCCTTTTAAGAGCCATGTAAACCTAATCAACAAGGTCATAATCTCTAGGTCTTTCTCTTATTATTTCCAGGTCACCGCGAAACGTAATTCTCTCCAATTCCATCATTCAATTCAATCCTTCTTTCTTCGTAGATCAGATAAAAGTTCGGCTTGCATTTAAGCTTACATAAACTTGACAGCTTAAATCCATAAACGCAGCATAAATCCTCCTTTTAAGAGCCGTGTAAATATCATCAAGAAGGTCATAATCTCTAGGTCTTTCTCTTATTATTTCCAGGTCACTGCGAAACGTAATTCTCTTCAATTCCATCTATCAATCTTCGTTATATCCGATAAAAGTTCAGCTTGCATTTAAGCTTACATAAACTTGCTGTTTACTAAGGGTTTTAACATAGAGATTGATGCTTGGCAAAGAGTCGCTTTGATTAACAAGTCGCCCTCATTCCAGGCCAAGCAAACGATAAGAATATACAAGGATTTTCCTTGAAAGCCTTCAAGCTTCGATTCGCGTGTTCGATCCGTCCGCCATTTTGTTGTACGTGGTGAGTGACCGCTGACCCTATGGATACAATTTCGATTCCAAGCTCTTGGCCGGGAAAGTGGTTAGCCAATCACCGCCAAGAATTTTATCTGGTTAGCCAATCAGCAATCACCAATAACGAACACATACCAAGGCACAAGAACAACTTACTACGAACGCTTCTTCGGCTGCGAGAATGAAGGAAATGACGCTACAATCAGAGATGATCTGTTCCTTAAAACTAAGGTAACTTTGCATTTGTATCATATTTAGTTCCTTGTAGTCATGTTTTGCTTGAATTGTTCTTTGTAAGTTGAAATCTTCGAGAACAAAAACTTCCTTTGGAGATATACCGGTAAGCCAAAGTTATGTTAAATCAGTGTAGTTTTATCGTTCGTTTTGTTCCTTATAAATCGATCCGAACTGAATCACTGGTCACATACAAGTTGTTTCCCTGCTATTCAGTAAGCAATTGCCACTTCGTTTGCTTTACCTGGTTGGCACGGTTTTGTAAAATAATCGATAAAACACGATAAACTGCTGGTTGCTCATCACGATTTTAATTATGGCTGACAGTGACATGGGGCGAGTTAATGCTATGGAATTTTGTAAGAAATTTAGCCTGCGAGCCGGCTCTCCAGTGGGTTCTTTCGGTTATTTTGTTTTCCGAGGTTCAGGAGTTTATTGTGAACCCCGGAAAACAAAATATCCGAAGGAACTCGCAGGTCTTGCTGAAACTTTCCCACCTTCCACACCGTAGAACCCATCAACTGCTTCATTCGGAAGAACAGTTGATCTATAACCTGAACTGGGCTCTGCTAGTAGGGAACATTAACCCTGTTTTTTTACATGAATACAGCCAAGCCCAAGGGAACCTACCAGTATGGAGAAAATATTAATTAAGCAATATAAAAACAAAAATGTCTCCTGCTGCCGGGCAGGGAAACATCACAACTTGGAGGTTTAAAGACATAACTTTTCTTAGACCCCTGTTACACGGGTCCGGGCGAATTTTGTACCTGGAACACCTGTATACACGGTACCGTGCAAGTTTTGTTCCACATTGCAGAGGTGTTTACACGGGTCCGTGCAACTGAACTAACACTAACATGGCTTCTTCAGTCTCGTTCTCTGATTGGTTGAAGGTTGAATAATAGCTTAGCATCCTCGCCTGAAGAAGGCTAGTTTCCAGACCATTACCGTAGAACTGTACCAAAACATGCACGGTTCCGGTGTTTACACGGGTCCGTTACAAAAACGTAACCGTACCGGTCAAAAGTTGTACCTGCTTTTTGCAGGTCCCAAACTTGCACACTT
Source organism: Scolanthus callimorphus (assembly GCA_033964015.1). Taxonomy (NCBI): domain Eukaryota; kingdom Metazoa; phylum Cnidaria; class Anthozoa; order Actiniaria; family Edwardsiidae; genus Scolanthus; species Scolanthus callimorphus. Next base: position 25,970,641 of record CM066920.1, read on the forward strand.
TGCCGTGCGAAAATTGGTCCAGTTCCGCCGGACCCGTGTGAACAGAAGCCGTAAGTGGGCCAGAATTCGCCCGGTCAAATATTCGTCCGGACCCGTGTAACCGGGGTCTGGGGCCGGTTCCCAATAGGTTTGATAAAGTTATCCATGGATAAAAGATATCTGTTGTATAGGTTTTGTTCAGGATTTATCCATTGGATAAGCGTTTATCCACTGATAAGTCTTACAATAACTGGCCTTCTAAGGAACTGGTTCCTGGTCATTATTTATGGGAGAACAGGGCTGAATAAAAAATCAAGTGAGGTATGCCTTTTTTTTCAAAAATTTTACCAGGGTATTTTAAATTTTTTACCAGGGTATTTTAAATCTCTCTCTCAACAACAACCTTGTAATTGGAGGTACCATCTTCCCCCACAAGAACATCCACAAATTCACTTGGAGGTCACCAGACGGTAGAACATTCAATCAGATTGACCATCTCATCATCAATGGAAAATGGCGGCGATCTCTTGAAAATGTAAGGGCGTTTCGAGGAGGCGATGTATCGAGTGACCACAACCTAGTTGTAGCAACAGTGAAACTGAAACTTCGCAAGGTAAGGAAACAAGACCAGCAAAGGAAACAACTTGATATTGTCAAGCTTAAGTACCCCAAGATCCAAAAGCAGTTTGTCCTAGAGGTAAGGAACCGCTTTCAAGCTCTTGCTCTTGCCGACATTACTGAGGATGACATCCCAGTTGAAACAAGATGGAATGAGATCAAGACTACATACAATGAGGCAGCAGCCAGCACCATAGGCTACAAGAAGAAGAAGAACAAGCAATGGTTAACACCCGAGACATGGGAGAAGATAGACGAACGGAAACAACTTAAACTGAAGATGCTCAACACCAAATCACCCAGGCTACAAGAACAGGCCCAACGGACATATGTGTCCAAAGATAGAGAAGTGAAGAGGAGCGCCAGAAAGGACAAACAAACATTCATTGAACAGATGGCTTGCAAAGCCGAGCTTGCTGCTATGAGAGGAGAGCTGAGCACGGTTTACAAGATTACCAAACAACTTTGCGGTAATTACATCAGCCATTCACCACCAGTTAGAGCCAAGGACGGTTCTCCACTGACAACCGAGCGTGAGCAGGCAGCCCGATGGGTTCAGCACTTCCAGGAAGTTCTCAACCAACCTGAACCAGATGAGCCCGCAAGTCCCCCTCCATCACATGATGTTCTTAACATCGATATAGGTCCACCCACAGCCTTGGAGGTTAGAGAAGCAATCAGAGCCATGAAGAATGGCAAAGCACCCGGAGTTGACTCCATCCACGCGGAAATGCTTCAAGCTGACCTTGATACCGCTACAACTGTGCTGGTCGACCTCTTTAGCAAGATTTGGGACACAAACACCATCCCAGATGACTGGGCCAAGGGTCTCATCGTTAAACTCCCAAAGAAAGGCAACCTACAAAACTGTGACAACTGGCGTGGCATAACACTTCTCTCCATTCCAAGCAAAGTCTTTTGCAGGATTCTTCTTCAGCGAATTGATTTAGCCATCGACAGCAGGCTGAGACAGGAACAGGCTGGATTTCGCAAGGGGCGAGGATGCATAGACCAGATCTTCACACTGAGGAACATCATAGAGCAGTGCCTGGAATGGAATGCCCCCCTGTACATCAACTTTATAGACTTTAAGAAAGCGTTCGATAGTGTGCATAGAAATACTCTTTGGAAGATTCTGGAGTCATATGGGATCCCTGGCAAGATCATCACACTTATCAACCTCTTCTATAGTCACTTTGAGTGCAGCGTTATCACCGACGGCAGTGCCATCTCAGAACCATTTCCAGTGAATTCTGGTGTTCGTCAAGGCTGCATCCTTTCCCCCATGTTATTCCTAGTGATCATCGACTGGATCATGCGACAGACAACTTCAGATAAGGCCAGGGGCATCCAGTGGACGCTTTTCTCCCACCTCGAGGATCTAGACTTTGCCGACGATCTGGCAGTCCTCTCTTCGAGGAATGACCATCTGCAGGAGAAAACTGACCGACTAGAAAGCCTTCAACCCATCTGGAAATCCAAGCAGTACAGCCTGAAGACCAAGCTGAGACTGTATCACAGTAACGTCAAATCTGTCCTCCTTTACGGATCTGAGTGCTGGCGTGTTGTGAAAGCAGACATGAACAAGATCAGTGCTTTCCACAATGGGTGCCTGCGGAAGATATGCCGCATCTTTTGGCCTCAAAAGGTGTCCAACGAAGACCTCTACCACAAAACGGGCTCCAACAACATCCTGCACGAGATAAAGTGCCGTCGCCTAAAGTGGCTTGGCCACGTACTCAGGATGGAGCAGGGTAGCATCCCTCGGACATCGATCCAATGGACCCCTGTTGGGAGGCGTAAGCCTGGACGGCCTAGAACAACCTGGCGAAGGACAGTCCAGGCTGAGCTTCAGGAGATGGGGCTGACCTGGGGCGAGGCGCAGAAACTAGCAAAGGATCGCCAAGAATGGCGTCGCCGTGTCGCGGCCTTATTTCCCACCTGGGAAGAAGAGGATAAGTAAGTAAGTATTTTAAATCGGTTCACAGAGACCCTAACTGGGCTTATATTTGCGCATTTGTTTTAGGTATTCAAATTGCATAACTGTTTCATCATTATTCTTTTCTACACAATTACAAATTATGTTTGAAAACAAAAGCTCATAAATTTCTAGTGCTTGTACACAAAAGTTTGGACAAACTGTGTTGCGCCTCATACTATTAATTCCCCAGAATATTACAGGGTTCATCTTTGTAGTCACAAGATGAATTTATTGTGTAGAGATGAGATATTTTAGGCTAAATGGGCAAGCCACAAGATTTTAGCAGAAAAAATACACAATGGATAAAGTAACTATTAATTTCTTGTCACAACAAGCTTATGTATCAGCCAATTCCCGCCGTGACCATCCCCCGGGACACCGTGAGATATTTCACACCAATGGCTTCCCTCGGGTGGAGAATTTTGAAAATTTTGCTGGCCCCTTGGTCAGGATTTGTTTTTCTCCAAGAGAGGGTGCCAGGAAATTTTCATTCTCTTTCACAATCTTTAACACATCGAGGGTGATTTTTTCCATTTTTTTCATACTTGCAACCCCCTGGGTGGGGAATGTTCACGTTTATTTCTAGAAATGACCAAATCCTGGAGGTTTGACGGTGGGGGGAGCATGGTCACTGCTGGAATTGACTGATACATTACCTTTGAAATTATTTTTTTTCAAACAAATTAAGAAGCAGCTCACTAGAAAATGTGAGCGACCTTGTAAATTTCTCAATCCTTCATTTAGACGAGAAATTGTTGATCAACATTAGAGCGGTTTTCACATGACTGTCGTGAAACCAATCGCAAAGTAATTACAGCAATTCTGAATCAAACCTATAGGAGTAATTTACAAAGTAATTGCGAATTACTCATGGCAGTCATCTGAAATCCTATCAGGGATATCCTGGTTTTAGGAAGATAATCTAGCCGAAATCTGAGTGCAAATTGAAAGACGTTTTCCCAAGCTGAATACGTTTATTGAATCGAATAATGGATCCAACATTTCAAGAATTAACTCTTTTGCACTCTAGATCAGGGGGACGCTTGGGCGTCTTTGGCTGTAAAAGGCAATTACCAAAATCAGATTACATGAAAATAATTGCAGGAATTTTTTTCTGCATTTTGTGTGTGGAATCCCTCCTTTAGCTTGAAAACAAAAATCACAAAACTTTGGATAACTCTCTGGGTGTCTTTGGCTGTAAAATGCAATTACCAAAATCAGATTGCACGAAAATAATTGCAGGAATTTTTTTCTGCATTTTGTGTGTGGAATCCCTCCTTTAGCTTGAAAACAAAAATCACAAAACTTTGGATAACTCTCAGTATTTACAATACATTGAAGAAGACTATTTCTCAGATGATGTACCAGAGTTAGATGGGGGTTCTTGTTGGGAAAATTGGTTTTCACCCTAGGCGATAGCAAATTGGGTGTGGCAAAACATTGTGTAACACCTTAAAGATAGCAAGAACTGCAAATCAATTTTTAGCTGTTGTGGCTTTTATACTTTTTATTTTTCTATTGGTCTGTAAAATCTTCTGGCTTTTATACTGTTCTCAGGACAAACTATAATAGGACTTAAGAGCACTTTTGCTACAATTTCAAAAGAAAATTGTTCCGACATTTGCATCAGACCACCTAAGAGATAGCATTTGATGTTTTGAAATCCTGTAGATTGACTCTACTCAACCTGTTTGATCCCAGCTTTAAGTTCTGGATCTTCAAACCATAAAAAACACGGAATCACTAACAGAAGACTCACAAATCTCAAACCTATCCTTGGGGACTCATTGGTTTTAACTATCTATTTTATTCATAATATTGTTAAAAATTTAAATTTTGTTTAAATTTTCTTAGCTATGGTACAGTTTTTTTTTTCAAAATTGTGAATGATAAGTGTTGTAAAGCTACGGGTACAATGCCTTACTGCATGTAATGAGGGTACATTACACTTATTTTATAACCATCTTTGCAGATTAAAACATCAAAGGATGACCAGCAGCTATAGTGAACCATCTACAAATTTGCTGCCTTTGGTCCAGGCATGGCATAGTACATTGTATAGCCACAGCTTTATGGATATCACTGAGTGAGGTACCAGTATTTACGGGTCCTTAGGCTTATGTTTTGCTTGGGAAACGGAGCAGATGTTCAGTAACTTACCAGTAGTACTTATCATGAGGAGAGTAAAAAATATTGCAATGGACTTTGGCTACATTCATCATTTTGATAACCAATTGCATTAAAATACCCTTATATTACCATTAAAAAATGGCAATCATGTTAAAGGTTGAAAATAAGGGGCTCTTAAAACACCTTTACCATCTATTAATTATTTAATCCGAAATTAATGGTGCCCTTAATATTTCCAAAATAAGGCGGCTTTAAGGGCTTATTAACAGCCCTTTAAAACATGTGGGCCCTTTAAAACCCAGTTACATGATTTTTAAGGGTGTTTTAAATGGCCCACTTGAAAATACATTAATGGGAATTTAAGGAGATTGAGAGACCCTTAGAAACCTGTTAAAATATTAATGGGATTTTAATGGCCCTTTAGCACTACAATCGAGCCGTTAAAATGCCATTAAGATAAGGTGGTGTGATTATTAACAATCCCCTTAAAATAGCCTTAAAAGGCAGTTACTCCTTCCCCTTACCCCCTTAATATTTGACTTTTTAAGAAGCTAGTAAGACGATTTTAAGGGGCTAATAACTATATACGTTTAGTCCCCTTAAGACACCATTACTTGGGCACCCTTAAAATGCTGTTAATTCCCCTTTACTGTGTCATTAATACACCCTTAATAAATTAATGGTATATTAATGGATTTTGGTTTCATCGGCCGAACGATGTCGCGCCACCGGCGCAGTGTTTTGAGCATGTTCAAATTCCTCCGCGATTCGCGCACGATGTCGATCGAAATCTTTGACAAACGTCCCATGTCCGTTGCAGTCACTGGTCATTTCAGAGCCGCGTGATTTTACGTTGCACGTCGCAGCTGAATCAGGCCTTTAGACTTGCTATGTACGGATGTGATGTCATTGGAATTACTTTTTAGAGGGCTCCTAGTCTACCTTTGAATTTTTGAGAGCTGCACTTTCTTTTAACTTACATATAAAACATACATTCTTTAATTAACAAAAAATTGCGTTACCAAGATGACACAGTGGACGATATCTCAATCTGCTGCCTTGAATGTATGCCCTGACTGATTTTTAAAAGTGACTCGAAGTTGGCTCGTGACTCGTATTTGACTCGGGCTCGAGTTTGGCTCGTGCTACTTGTTACTCGCATATCAATTATAATTTATTCTTTAATGAGAATGAAAAGTCTGACTTCAGCTGACTTGCAAGATGCTAGTTGGTATTTTTAAAATACTTGTAACGCAGATTAGCTCAGGTTATAAGAGGACAAACGACGGACCACAGTCAAAGTGTTGCGGTATCGACCTGGAGCCCTAGATTCAAATTCTAAATCAGTTATATATACATAAATCAGATAATTGGAGTTTTTATCATTGACTCGTAATTCTGACTCGGGCTCGGATTTGACTCGGACTCGGATTTGACTCGGGAAATGGATTTACTCGGTCGTTTGGAGCTTTCAACTCTGCCCAAATCGCTTAATTTCTGTGTAACACCAATTGAAACAAGATTAGTTTGAGTTGAAATTTGAATTATGGTTGTTAAAAAAAACGTTTGGACATCGGAAAAAAAATGGGCAAATGTATGTTTAGTTTGTTCACACAAACAGTTATATTTTTGCATAGATATGATAAAACAGTTATATTTTTGCATAGATATGATAAAAGAGTACCAGAAAAAAAAACATTGACGTTAAAATCACAGGAAGTGAAGTCCGCAATTGAGCGATTGTAAATGGGATTGCACTACACTCACAAGTGGGTGAATTGATTGGCAGTTTTCAATATTTAAATTCAAAACGACAGTGTGTGTAATGAAGGAAACATCATATAAAGAGTTCAGCCTATTCGAGATTTATTTGAGACATGCGGCCCAAACTTTCAAGAAGTTTTGGGAGAGATTACCATGTGATATTTGAGACATGAGGCCCAGGCTTTCAAGACAGCTTCGGGAGGGGGCCATTTGATATGTCAGGTCCCAGTTCTTGAGAAAGGTCCGAGAACTTATTTTGTGCACATTTTATGAGAAAGAGAGATATATTGAAGATTTTTGTATAATGGCCTGAGAAGTATTTGGGTAAAAGTTATTTGCGACAAAGAATTGTTGCGTATTACAGCTATAAAGAGAGCTGTAGTTTTGGCTGAACCTCGTTTTGAATTTCACGAGAAAACTGGACTAAGATTGAGTGACTAAGATTGAGTGTGGGAATAGTGCAGTTCCAGCGTGACAATATAACAGTTACTTTAAGTTATAAATTCGGCTAATTCTCCATAAAATGACACGTAAGGAATTCTACACTGGTGTTCCTTTGAGACGAAATACAAAACACTCCTCTTTGAGGGGAATTCCCGATTTTCAATTGTTTTGACTAGGTAGCGTTTATAAGAATTATAGATACTTACTGCCGTGCTAAATTAAAATTTTGAATCCTTCAAGCGCTCATAAAATCAGGGATGAGATCTTCTCCATTGGCCAGACCGATTATATTAACCTCATAAAATCACTCATATCGAAATAACTTGTTTTCACTGGCTAATAAACTCAGTCAATTTAGTGCGACAGAAGTAAGTTCGACGCAGCCTTATAGTCACAGATGACGTAGAAATACACAAATGTAAAATGACTAGTTACAAGTGCGAGTATCATAACTTGTGTATCTTATTGGAATAAAGTGTAAAATCAAGTTATGTTGTCAGTAGTGGTTAATTGCGCAGTCTGTCTGTCCATCAACATAAAGTGCCGACCAAACATCTCTGCAAACAATTATGGATACAGCCGATTGCGTTTGTACGGTGGCCCATAAGTGCACGACAAAACTGTTATGTGCACCAGTCAATTGTAACCCCCCCCCCCCCCCCCCCCAACCTCGGGGGAGGGTGGGGGCAACGTGGGGCATTTCTACGTATTGGTCAGGTTTTTGGTCCCGACTACATGGGGGATATTCTTGTCATGGACCCCCACCCCTGAGTGTGGGGGATTAGCTGGGGGAAAGACTTTCTTCACCTTGTAAATCCACCTCTAGCAGGAGCGCTGACCACATACATGCCAAACGATTGATGTGATTATCCATAGAAATTTGAGGTCAATGCATTTTATATGTTATAGGTGGCCGCATTTTCAGCCAAATTGTTAGTTCAAGAATTTTGCCACAAGCTCAGTGGAAAGAGCGTGCTGAAATTATAACAAGTTTGTGAGACCGATCGGTGACAAAACCACGAAGATTCGACAGCCTTGCAAACAAATGTAAACAAGCCGTATTTTTACGGAGGTTTTTATAAATCTTGCCCCCAAAAAACTTCGGTCCCTTTTAACGGACTGCCCTGAGACTTGGGATTATTGTCTATGCACTCTTCAAATGGAAGGTTTAGATTTTTGCTTGCTTATTAATTAAAGATATTAAAATTATATTTCCGTTTTTATAAAACCGTTTTATTTTTGACGTGTACTTCAATGTGATCTTTTCCATGGTAAAGGTGGATTTCAATTTGAATGCCGGCTGTATCAAAAATTGAAGATGACGTCACGATGCACCCAACTAAATTGGTGCTTTCATAATTTCTCCCTAATAATAAGGGTGTTGTCAGTATATACTCTCAAAATATACAATGCGGTGGCCAACTTGAACAATGTCCGATCAGAAACGCCAAATGTATGGCCAATTTTCCAGTAGAGACGACAACCACAAAAAAAAGATCGAAGGATATCATATTCTGATCAAGTAAGAACAATTATTTCCAGCTCTGTTTCCTAGCGGCTTCTGAATTCAAAAGCTGCGGAATAGCTGAGCTCAATCATTGTTGTCCAGTGTTGATCATGGTAACACATTGGATGTTTAACACCAACAACATTCCCCAGCAATAAATCAGATAAATGGTTCTGCAGAGGATTCAGGGACGAGAAACACTTTTATTCAGGTGAAAGGACTCAATATATTGGCATAGTAGCATTGAATCACTTCAACCCTTGTCCCACAGGGTGGGGGAATTTCCAACACATTTTGCCTCAGGGGTGGGGACAAAAATCTAGTACGGGCTCAGCTAACAATCCATGTCCCCACCCTTCCCCGAGGTTGGGGGGGTGGTGGTTACAATTGACTGGTGCATTACTTCTCTACGGTGGCCCATAAGTGCACGGCAAAACTCTTACTTCTCACGGAAAACTCTTACTTCTCACGGCAAAACTCTTACTTCTCACGGCAAAACTCTGATTTCTCACGGCAAAACTTTGATTTCTCACGGCAAAACTCTTATTCCTCACGGCAAAACTCTTATTCCTCACGGCAAAACTCTATTGTTCACGGCAAAACTCTTATTCCTCACGGCAAAACTCTTTAATCTCTCTCGCGGCAAAACTCTTATTAGTCACGGCAAAACTCTTATGGCCACGGCAAAACCTGATATATTCCACGGCGGAAGTGAGCTTCACGGCGGAAGTGAAAAAGCAACCGGGCCCAGTAGTACCCGATGTCAAGTGCCTATGTTTGCACCGGAGGTTTTTTGCCAGATTCTAGGTTAATGGAAATGGACTAATTCGATCAAATATCTGAACTGAACGTAAATCATAGAAAAATCGCCATTCTGCATTTACTTCCGCCGCGAAGCTCACTTCCGCCGTGGAAGATATATAGTTTTGCCGTGGCTATAAGAGTATTTGCCGTGACAAATAAGAGTTTTGCCGCAAGAGGGAAATGAGAGTTTTGCCGTGAGAAATACAAGAGTTTTGTCGTGAGAAATAAGAGTTTTGACGTGAACAATAAAGGTTTGCCGTGAGGAATAAGAGTTTGCCGTGATAAGAGTTTTGCCGTGAGAAGTAAGAGTTTTGCCGTGCACTTATGGGCCACCGTAGGGACCACGGGTAGCTGGGGTACACCAGCTTAGTGAGGTTTTCAGGGACGTCAACCCCGCCGCTCGAAAAACCTTGAGACACCAAAACATTGGGCTTTTGAGACAGGAAAATACCTAAATATGTCTAGAATTTTGCTAGATTTAATATTTTTAAGGTCCAGAAGCAAAAAAAAAACGTTCGGCGATTTTTCACAGAAAACCGGGAGATTTTACTTAAAATCCGGGAGATCGGGTGAGGTATAAAACCGGGAGACTCCCGGCAAAACCGGGAGAGTTGACGTCCCTGGGTTTTGCTTAAGTCATCTCAACACAAAACAGTACAATTTCTCTTATTCATATTACACTTTTTTCACATTTTACAGGGACGGTCAATTTCCAGGATTGAAAGATTCAATAGGAAATTGTCATTATGACGTATTTTACTATGACTACCGGAAACCTTTGCGTTGTCCCTTTTGTTCGCGCAATTACCGCTTATTGTTTCCAATAGCGGCTTATCTGGTTTGATATGCAGATAGTTCACATTGAGAAAACCAATGTGAAAAAACATGGAAAAATTAGTTAGCCTGCTTGCAGGCGGTACTGCGGTCCGTTCGATGATCGGGCGCCATCTTGGAATTTTGAGGCGCACGGTCCCGGGGGCGAGCGCAAAAATCGGGCGAAGGGGAGGGGGGACGAGGAGAGAAAAAGCAGGCTAAAAAATAGTTAAAGATTCTCTTAACTTGGACAACATGCTCATATCCGAAAAAACTAGATCCGAGTGAATCCAAGCACTTGGATAAAAATATAAAGCTGCAATAATTTTGTAGTCCAGTACGTCATTCTATGAAAAAATGGGGTCAACCTACCAAACTAATTGCAACAGAAGGTTCTCAACAGTTTCTGGCCAAGCAAGTATCTCTTAATAGCATACATCAAAAGTCCTAGAAAATTCTTTGAGGGGAAAGACCTGAAAAACTGGGTTTATTTACGTCGATTTGACGGTGAAATATCGCGGTATGAAAACGAGGATACTTTTTAATATTTTTGTAAAATATATGCTGCTTCTTCCAATATTCTTATCTTATAAGACTTTTTGTAGACGTTTATGAGTATAAATGCTATTGAGTTTTTGATTTTATTAAGAATTAAGGAATTTCGTTATATGTGTTGACCGAGGCGGCGTATCTTGATAAAAGGAAAAAACTATGCTGGAGCGCGCGGTGACATTACTGCCGATAAGTTGGGAATGCATGTATGCGACGCTACAGCTTTTACGCAGCGAGGAGTAGGTAATACGCTTTAAGCCTAGTTGGAATTTTTTGGCCACTGACAAAGGTCCGGCATTTAATATTCCACGAGTTTTTTTTTTTACAAATAATAATGTATACCAAACATTGTCTTACAAGCAAGGCGTTGGTGGGGGCAATTAGGCCACCAGCCACACCATGTGGCGAACCCCACCACCACCGCAGACGCGCATGTACGAATGAGGAAACAAGCGATTTGGGTTTGGGCGCGATTTTGCGTCGCCAAATGTCCTGCACGCTCGTTCATTATTTTGTATTTTCACTTTTCTACGTCACACAGTTACCCATTCTCACCGGCTCGTCTGCTCGCGGGAAGGCTCTGGGGACATCAACTCGAGAGTCTTCGCTGATTGGCTAATTGTGAACGTTGCGGGGATGCGCAGAAATTTGCTCTTGGCTCGGTATCAAATCTCGCGCATGCGTCAATGGCTCTCACCAGGAGCCCATTCTCGTACCCAGAGCTCCCCGACTTGTCTCCTCGCAGGGGAGGCTCTGGTGACATCTATTTGAGGGCCTTCTCTGATTGGCTGGTTCTGAAAACTGGTGCATGCACAGAAAAATGTTTCTCTCAACGGTTCTGTATCAAATTTCGAGCATGCGTCAGTGGCTGTCATGACCAGAGCCTCTCCCGCGAGAAGACGAGTCACGGACCTCTGGGTAAGAGAATGCCCAGAGCCGAGGTGACGAGCCGGGAAGCTCTGGTGTATTTCAGAAAACCGGTTTTGTGGCGGGGATATCTAACAAAAACATTTCTTGTAGCAATCAATCAGTTGGGCACATTTTGCTCAAATAAAATTCGAATCAACATCATTTCCAACACATACATTATACATATACACTCGAGGTAATCGGACAAAAAAAGCACGTTGCGAGCAGGGTTCGAACCTGCGCGGGAAGATCCCATTGGATTTCAAGTCCAACGCCTTAACCACTCGGCCATCGCAACTTGCATGATAAGCAAAAGCAATTTTTATCACTTACTGCAACTTCGATAATCAGAAGGAAAGACATGCCAAGACAATGAAACGATCCCGCATTTATTGTTCTATCTCCCTAGCTACTATTGCTACGTCGGACAAACCAACATGTTACTCAGAGCATGGAAAATACACCGATTGGAGGAAGGTGTTCTAGAAGTTGCCTCACAAGATATATGGCCATTTTCGTTGGGAAATACTGCAGAATTCATTAAAAATCTTTTGTGAATTTCGAGTTACCTCGGAAATTTTGAATTCCGTAGGGCGTGCCCATTTTTTGGTGGCGAAGACGGGATCGGTCTATAAGACTGATCGAAAGTGTATCAACCGTGGCCCCTTCAGATATAGCGAGACCCACCCCTCTACGCATGCTAATCTCTTACAGTTCTGATTTTTTCGGGAAAATACCTTGGGAATAGGGGGGTTTGCTTCGTAAGAAGACTTCGCAACGGTGGCAAATCGAAAAAGTTTGACAACATTTTCTTGATAGGCTCAAAATTCTCTTCACCCAAGCGGCACGTTAAAGGCCAGTTTTTACACTTACGTTTTTTTACACGTGATTTTTGTTGCATTTGTCGCGGTGATTTTTCTCTTGCGAATTGCAATTCAAACTATCCTGTGTAAACGAGATGCAAATCCGGTGCGATTTCTGTGCTCTCTTTTCTTCAAATCGCATCAAGCTGCAAAGAGTTTCGAACATGTTTAAAATTTCAGCGATATCACGCGACAAAAATCGCGCCAGATCGCGCCGAGTTGGACATAGTTTACATTAGTGATTTTCAGTTGACGCGCACGTGCGAGAAAAATCGCCGCAACTCGCGCGACAAAAATTGCAAGTGTAAACGGGCCTTAGTGACGCCACGAATCTACCCCAGAAATCCCCTAGGTCTCAAAACATCGGAATCACACAATTTCTTCAAAAATGCCTTTTATTTTGTGTCTTGGATACTAAGTCGATATGGACATGGCATTTTAATGTACAGCATTGTCATTTCAGTGACCACGAGTCTTTATGATTTCACCAATAACAACGCCGTCTCACGTGTTCTGATAATTTAGGTAAGAGTTTGGGAGATTCTAGTTCACTAGCCGAGTCTTGTATTGTGTTAAACCTGTGTCAAATCCTCGCTGACATCTGGTTCAGAATCGTGTGACGATAGAGTAAGATGCCTCTTGCCAACTTTAAGTCGAAAGCCCCGCTTGCGCCGGCACGTCTCCCGGCACTCCCCTGCAGATAGTGTGCACTCCGTACATGCTGGAAATCCCTCACATCCCGTCAGACACTTCAGAGCTTCATCGTTACAAAACGAATCGCACCTGGAGCCGTATGAATAAGGTAGTAGTACACTCACCATTACCATGGCAACAAAGATCAATGACGTTTTCATCTGGATAAAGAAGGTCGAAGAAAGGTTGGGTTTGGTCAAAACAAACACTTGTTACAGCTAAAAGCGTTTCATCGCGACCCGTGAATTTGCTTTTGACTTTGCTGTTCCGCCAGTCAAATCTTATGAGCCAATCAGATTCTTTCCCTGTCTCGCCTAGTGCAGTCGCCTGGCTTTCCGCCGCGACGTTGTCTGGTTTTCGTGTTAGTGGGTACCCTGCTAGCAGAGTTGTTTTTTTTTTTTCACTAAAATATAACAAACAGCTGTTGTTTTCTTTCACTGTATGCTTTGTATGTGATTATATTGCGTAAATTAGATTATACTACCTAGGCGACAGATATTACGGGCTGCACACAAGGTTAAGAATAGGTCATTGTGGTCTAAATAAATGCCTATTTTCTATCAATTGTTCTGAATCGCCATCTTGTAGGTGCGGCTCAGCCAATGAAGATGTAAAACATTATCTACTTTTTTGCCCTTCTTTTGCTGCTCAGCGTCAAATTATGCTTGCCTCTGTCGAATTTTCTGCCGGTGTATTTTGTTCACCACTTAGTGTAAATGAAAAGGTTAATAATATTTTATTGAATGGCAGTTCATTGTTGAATTTTGAAACTAATGCTTCAATTTTTGCTGCTGTGAGAGAGTTTATTCGCCAATCCAATCGTTTTGCCAACAATTAATGTTAATTATGTGTACGTGTCGTCCTCTCGAGAGAAAAAAATAGAAATTGGGGCAAATGTAATAAAATATCGTTGAAATAAAAAAAAATTGCGTAATGCATTGCACTTTCAGGTTGATTAACTGCGCGTCATTTTTCAATTTAATGAGAAAATGGTTTTCGAAAATAAAACGAGATGACGTTTATGCGCATGCGCGAACCCGGAGAAATGAAAAAAGAAACTAATTCTTGTGTCCATTAAAGGCGTAATGTTGGATATTGTTGAACAAAATATTGATGTATAAAATATTGACGTCAAGCGGCAACTGTGAAAGTTTTCTCCATTACCATTAGAAACCAATCAACGACCTGTCCCACATGGATATCTAAAAAACTCTTCAGGCCTATAAATACGTTGGTGATGCATAACAATTAGTTGATTGTTCACTAACGGTACAAGGGACGTCCTTATATGGTCTGGTGGCCGGGCGTACTCTCACCCATAGGTATCTAGCTACTGAGCAATTCAACACCAGGATAGCGACTGTCAGGGCCGAAATCTCTGGCGTGGGCGTAAGAACCGTACGGTCGCCATACGACGCTTCAGCTCTTTGTCTGGATGTATGGTCCTGATTTTTTCTTTTTCTTTTCCTTTTTCCTCACTCAAGTCGAGTAAATATGGTGAAGTGAAAATGTTGAGCGAAAAGGACAGGCAGATTATGACTCACAAAATATTGCAGCTTAAAATTATTCCCATAATTTCCATCATTTTAGGGACCGGTCATTATTTATCGCTGGTAGCGTCTTCGTTGCGCGAGTTGCCAAAGACTATATTAGATGATATTCTTTATGCGCGAGAAGCGCGCCGAAATTTTTATTATGTATTGAGTAAAGTGAGGTAGAAAACTGCAAATGATAGAGAAGTTGCTGGAATAACTACTAAAACTGTATTAGATTTATTCTTTATGCGCGCGAAGCGCGCTGAAATTCTTAAATGCACATGATATAGAACTTGCTGGAATCACTCCTTAGGAAATTTCTTGTGATCCCCTTTCAGGGCTTCACGTTTTGAGAGATCCCCCCATTCGCTCGCCCCAAAATGAAGTGATCCCCCCCAAAATCCTCTGACTTAAATCCGTCCCTGAACACTTCGCTTCCTACTTCATAATGATACATCTAATATTGCGGGGTCATTTTATAGAACAGTCAATAGACCAAATCGGCTAACGGTGTTTGCATCGTTGCTTTGTTGCCACCCAATTCGAATACCTTTGTTAGTTCTGCACATACAGCTATTTCAAGATACGTTGTCGGTAGCCGTAACGCGCCCAGACCGCAAATTTGTCTGGGTAGGAGGTTCTCAATCGGCTCACTGCTTGATCAGTACGACGCTAGTGAACTACTCGAGACATACATTACTAGCTTGAATCGTAGAATTTTGCACTCAAACCAGCGAGGTATCAATAGGATATTTAGTTTCCATCCGTACTGCTTTTCGTTTTGGGCGCGCCAGGCTTAGCGCTCACAAGACCGACAACCTTATTGAACTCGTGAATGATCCTGCAAACGTCAATACAAGACCAAAAGCTCATGACAAGACATATAGCAATGAAGGCTCTGATGTGAGGCCCTGGGCTATAGGCTGATGATGATCTTTTTCTGATGTGATTTTCTTTCGCGATTAAGGATGTTCTTCTCTAAGGCGGTTGTGAGAGATTTATCAAATCAATTCCATGCGGCAAAATCCGTTGTTTCGCGGTGCGAATTTTCAAAACTTAGTTCGATTTTTTTTAGTGTTCGCTAACAGTCAAACCATCTATTACAGCAAATCAGGTCCTTGCCCTGTTTCGCCTAGTGCAGTCGACTGTGTGTTTGTCGCGACAGAAAGCCAGTTGACTGCACTGAGGCGATACAAGGCAAGCACCTGATTGGCTTATAGATGGATTGACTGGCCGAACAGAATTACACAAAATATCAAACCCAATTAAAGCGACGTCTTGAAAATGCGCAACGCGTAAAAACGAGATGTTGCATATTCTCCCAACATCATGCATATCATACTCCAAATTTGTACTTATTTGGCCCGCAAGCGAAAATGTTTTTTCTACAAACCTACACAATAATTTCGCTTGTTTCTTGCGAATAACCCCCAATCGTGACAAAACCCGTTTAAAAAAAATATATTGTATTGCGCAAGAGAGATGATCAAGAAAGAGAAACCCAAACAATCAAAGTCAAAGATATGCGCTGATATTTCCATATACGATCATTTTGAAATGCGAATGACTTTGAATTGAAAAGTAGTATATAGACGATTGTTAGTTTCCCTGCTGCCTCTTTTCTCTATATTTCGCCCAGAGCAAAGAGGTCTCTCAGGTCTCTGTCAGCAGAGTAATTGCAGCTTGAAAGGACTATATAAATTTCGATTGATGTCTAAGAGAAATATGACGTACGACTGACAAATTTTATGGGAAATGGAAAAGCTGTTGCAGTACTATCTTTCTGATACCAACGTATCAAATTACACTCAAAATGGCACATGAGTTCTAAGTGCAAGTGATACGCTCTCTACTAAAGTAGCTAAAAAAAAAATAAGAAAGAAAAGTATATCTGATATCTTACCCTGGTCTGGTAGGTCTTGATCCGTTTGGACTCGAGTTCTCGCCTGCATTGTGCGACAACAAACCCAACGCTCTGTCTTATAGCACGCGCATTAACAAGCATCACAAAGCCGATTTACAATCCTTATTGTGTTGCGAAATGGTGTTAAGAATTTCGCCACGAAATTATCGATCACTTAGCTGAATTTGTCATTGATACATTAGTGAAAGGATGGTTTCCCTCGCCCAAGCCCACGGCCCTGTCAATCATTTGTTATCTAAGCCAGTAAAGTGGTTAAACACTAAATGAGGATTTAACATGGAAGCGTGGAAGAGATTACAGCGGTTTTTCTAGTTATAAATCATGTGTAAATACTATTTTAATAGCATTTACAATTTAAAAGTTGTTAAGCTGTGATAACTGTTTTATTTGATAATTTTCATAACATGTATTTGCTGCTCAATTGCATACCTGCCAACTCTCCAGATTTTCCCGGGAGTCTCCCAGTTTTTTATCAAATTTAAGTCTCCAGGTTAAAACATCAAAGCTCAGATTTTTCTTTGATTCATAGTCAGGCATAAAAAAGTTCGGACGTTTTCGGAAGGGATTCGGAAAGGTTTCGGGAAAGACTCGGGGAAACGAGATGGCCTTCCGATGAATTCTCCAGATTTCAGATGTCCTTTTCCCTGCTGCTACGACAAAAACTGTTAGAACTCCAGTCAGCCGCCAATTTGTCAGCATAACAACATAACAATAAAGTCTGAAAGAAAGCATCCATTTCCATCGGCTGTTTTAAGGGATGGAAAGTGATATTTTCGATGAATTTAAGAAATCAAGTATTGAACTTTGTGTGTAGTTGTTATTTCAGATTTCTACACGTAATTCGTCTTCTCATATCGAACGAAAACAATAACACACTCTTCGCAAATGACGAAGTGCTGTAGTTTTCTTTTGAAATCAAAAATAGCATATTTAGGCATATTATGTGTTCCTATTCTTGGGCTTGGGTATGCTATTTAAATAACTCACTTTTAAAATAGAGAACATGCAATCTTACGTCCATCATAATTAGCGGCCGGAATACTATTATTTTCCTACAAGGCAAAGTGCGCTTTAACGCTTTATGCAGGAACAGAATTTAAAAGTTTTTTTTTTTGTTGTTGTTTTTTTTTTTTTTACAATAGCACGCTATATTCGCCTTTGCCACGCGCCGCCATTTTGTTTCCGATGGCCCGGCAAGGGCAGAAAAAAAACAATCATGAGCAAATCAACTTTTTGGTTTTGGTTCTAAGACAAATAGGGATTACTTTTTGGTAGCTTGGTCAACTTTTGTACCATAAATCCCAGTATCAGGCTTCGCTTTCAACAAGAGCAAATGACCCGCGCTCTGCTTGGCCTCGTTTCCATGCTGAATAAATCGGCTAAATAATCCAAGGAGCCGCTACGCTGGCAATGCTTATGTGGAAAAGGGGAATGCTTCGATAGTTGTGTTCAGATTTGAAAAGACAGGCATTCCAATGCTTACCGTAAAATGTCAAAATTGAGTGCAGATACGCGGCAAAAGGTTTACAAAAGGTTTTTGCGCACCCATTTGTATGGCTTCCCAATATGGTATGCTAGTCAAAACATATACATTTCCTATTGAATCGTGAATTTTGAACAGAATAGATGTTTTTGACTGGCTGACATTTT
The DNA here is from genome assembly GCA_033964015.1 of Scolanthus callimorphus. Lineage (NCBI taxonomy): Eukaryota > Metazoa > Cnidaria > Anthozoa > Actiniaria > Edwardsiidae > Scolanthus > Scolanthus callimorphus. The sequence goes on from CM066920.1 coordinate 25,988,807, forward strand.
ACTCGGTTGCTCACGTCCGCAACCAGTCATTAAATATGGGTCCGTAGTACGAAACACCTTAGATATTTTTTATAAGATTTTTTATCTGTTATAGACCTTTTTCAAAAAATGTCGGAAAACTGCATGTAAACGAGGCTGGAAATATGAGCATACACGGCAGCTGCCTAGGGAAGCCTTAGCTGGTGAAAAGGGACCGATAAGAATAGAAAATCAGAAAACACTAGACACTTACGGTTTTTCGGTCTCCATTCACCAGCTAAGGCTTCCCTGGGTAGCGGTAATGCATGCTCATATTTCCAACCTTCTTGTTTCCATGCAACTTTCCGCCATTTTTGCAAAAGGTCTATGGCCAAGCCCGCGATGCGTCATGCGAGGAAATAGGTATACCAAAACAGAATCATGGACACTGGCTTCTAGGATAAATAGCCATGGACAACACCCTGCTTATGCCAAATGATTCTACAATACATCGCACGCACGGATTTTGCACTTGGTTAACACGAGACCCGGGGGGGGGGGGAGGGGACTCCCATATTTTTTGGTCGGGGAAGATCGTCGTATCTTTTAGGGGTTAAAATGACGATGGTTTGGTCTCTTTTAGGGGTGATCTTGATCTTCAATAAATTTTAGGCAGATTGGTATCTTTTAGGGCCGAAACTGTGTCCAAATTGCTTTTTCTTATGATGGAACTTCTAAAAACCGTGTAAGAAGGGGAGATTATTCGATGAGAAGACGATAAATTAGAAACAAACACGGAAATTTCTTGATGGGTATCTTTCACCTGTTACCTGTGTCCTTCGCGCCTACTTGGTACATAAGACCTCATCTTTTCGGGTATCTTTTAGGGTAATAAATTGTTTGATCCACGCCATGGCCCGCCATGTTTGGTATCTTTTAGGGGTGAAACTGAAAATTTTCGACGATCATCCCCGGGACACAAGAATTCGTTCTTCCTAGTTTTCCCGACGTACATAGGTGTTTAGAATATAAACTATAGTGTTTGACAAGGATTTCTACCTTACACTGCTGGGCAAATGATCAACTTTTGAAATTATGAAATTACCAACTTTTCATGAAGGCGTTTTTCCCAATAAAACCCCGTTGTTTCGAAACATAGAATACGCTGGGAGACATGGAATTTATCTTATTTTATAAAAATGACGAAAGTTTTAATCGACATGTTTCGACATGTTTCGCGCTCGTGAACCTCGAAGATAAATTCCATATCTCCGCGCGCACCCATGCATTTTTCTCTCTCTATATATAATATATATATCATCATATAAAGTGCATATATATTCTCGCATGATTCCGTGTAGGCGTGTGATTGTGTCAGTTGGCGAAAGATACTTCTAATTCGTAACCGATCACCTTGCCACTTTGTTTTTGAGTCGTCAATATTTTGTGTTATCGGCCACGTGAGTTCGCTTTGCCAAAAAAAAAAACACTCCGTAAAAATGCATTTATATGGAACATTAATCCCAACCTGTGAGAGAGAAGCCGATAAACAAATTCCCCACACAAGGACGTGGATGATTTCCCAATACTTTGCTGAACGCTTTCATAAGAACCGATTTTATGAGAATCCGTCATATATTTCGTATACGAAAAATCGGCATATTGTCCTGAATGGTCCCAGTCCTCCGCGGAATTCCTTAAAGTGCGGCTTATTGAACGGTCATTTTATCAAATTAGATAGGATACACGATCATCTTAACGGATAATCAGATCAGTAAGCTCTTAAGTCTGTAAGTGTTTGCGCTAATACCAAAAACAGTGTTCTATCGTATTATCTTATTATGGCTCCCAAATGGTCCATCAAAAAGCGACGGTGATCGCAGCTCGCGCAACGATGATATAGTTTTTGCGGTGCACGCTTAATAACACTGGCGGAGTATTATTCGGCGCTCGCTTGCTCGCCAATGATGAGAATGACGGTTGGCAGCGCTCGCAAAAAGTGATTGAAAGTTGCTCGGTCTCGCAGAAAACCTCCAGAGTGTTTGCCAAGGGCTCCCTCATTATAACATTTAGCATTTAGTTACGGCACACGTTCGAGGTTATTTTTCGTTCAAGTAGCATAATTTCACGAAAACAATTCGCATCTTGACAAGTGATACCTCATTTTGGAGGTTATTTCTACACCTCAACTATGGCAACTTTATTTCTTTAATGTGATAAAACATACTTTTTTTACGGAGCTCCCTTTCCGACGCGCGTCAGGTCAAGTTCCGAGAGCTTCGCGCACGCGAATTTAACATGCGTTCGTTCTTCAACATTTTACCATCGGCCTAGATGTGTTCTAAAATACCGTGTTGAGGATTTTTGAAATTTTTAAAAAGGCCAATTTTAGATCCAATTCTGTGTCCACTATTTTTTTTTTTTTTCAAAAATTTACCTTTCCCTTGTAAAAAAGGAACAGGTAAATTTTGCCAGCAATTTAGGAAAGACCTGGAACTTTGCTTACCGTGAAAATTGATTTGTGACGCGAGCCGATGGCTAATTTCGGCTCCAATCGGGATCAGAACGCTTGTCAGATATATGGTAAACATACAGAGTTTTTACCGTTATATACACACGGGTTTCATTGTCCAAACTAATCAAATGCAGATTCTGAAATGCTGTGTCATTTTCAAAATAATATCCGGTCAAACGATAATGAACTCAGAAAACAAGGGGATGAAACTTAAATAATGCAGGCCTCCTACACTTGTTTTTCCGTCATAATAAGTAGTACATATCAAGAAAGTTCTCGTTGAAATGTGTCGTTTTCTAAAATTTCCTTATATGGAAGTTTCTTTTTACCATATTTGGAATTCCAGAAGTTTCCATAGCTTATTTCTCGCCCTAAATAGGACATTTGCAAGATGACGGGCACTCACGCCTTCGGCTCTTCTCCGGTGAGACTCCACCATGACTCCACCATGGCGCTGTTTCTCTCGTGAATAGGACATTTGCAAGATGACGCGGGTGACTACAACTACCAGAAACCTTTGCGTGGTGGCTTATTGTGTAGAAAAATAAGGCTATTGTGCTCTTATTCATGAAGGAATTTAATTGTTCATCTGAATAAGAAAAAGAAACTGAAAAGGATTCTGGTAGTTGTAGTCAAATGACGTCATCATGCAAATGTCCTATTGTCGAAAAGTTCGCCAAACTTGCAGATTTTGGAGAGAAACGCCCTCCGTTTTTCACCTCCCGTCCACACCTATACGGCGTTTTCATGCTACAGAAACGGAGGTTTTCGAAAGCGCTCTCCAGACTGTAGATTTTGAAACACGAAGATTAATTGTATTCGTGTGGACGCTCAAAAACGGGGTTTTCGAAAGTTAGGTCCAATGCAATCTCGTACCCAGAGCCCGTCATCTTTTGGCCAGCGGCAAGATTCAGGGCTCTGGGGGAATCGATTTTTTTAAAACCCAGATTCTGGGTTTCCGGTTTGATTGTTGTGTTACGTTACGAATTTTAACAATATATAATTTTTAACACATTGCAGACCTGTTTGGCCTTTTAGATAAATTTGGATATTTTTGGCATTGGTTATTTTTCGGCACACTTAAAAGTTGGCCAAATTTAGGAAACGAAAATGAGTGTTTGTCTTTAGGGCGTGGACGCCTTTTTGCGGGAATCTCCTTCAGCTAGATTAACAGGTGTCTGCTTTCGAGAGCTCAAACAGGTCTGGATACTATAATTATATTCGTAAACAACTTTGTAACCTCTTGTACACCAAAATCAAGCGGTCTCAGCAATTTTGATTGCGTAGTAGAAAACAGCCGAGTTTACAAGCTCGGGAGGCTTTAAAGTTTTGTAAAAGTTAAGTTTGTCAGCCCGAACTTGTAAACCAACAACCCCTCTTGATGTTGGTGGAACGATTTATCTGTTGTATGATAATAAATGAAAATTTTGTAGTCACGCTGTCCTTTAAGGCATGCGCAGTTAGTCAGCCTTGTAGTAACGTTGTCTTTTAGGACATGCGCTCTTAGTATCTCTAATTTTGTAAACTTTGTCATTTTTCTATTTTTACTGTAAGTCCTAGAATTAACATGAAACAGCCCGTCTACACTGATTGACTTTGGCTAATTTAACGATTGTTATTTTCTTCTCTTCATAATTTAATACTCTTAAATTGTCAAAAATTGCTTTTACCCCACGGGCGTCGTCTGGATCTAGGATATAAAAGAGGGCTCGATCGGCCTCTGTAGTTAGAGTTTTGTGAGGTAGTCCCACATGTTAAATAAACCAAGAAAAACGTGAGAAGATCCTGGTCATTGCCTACCTAACAGTTGTATGAAAGTTCGTTACGTTTTTGACCTACCACGCATGCTCACAAATCGGATTCCCCCAGAGCCCTGAATCTTGCCGCTGGCCAAAAGATGACGGGCTCTGGGTACGAGATTAGGTCCAATGCACTTGCTGTTCGAAGGGCGCATGCGCTCGCATCCCGCGCATGCGCGATCGGAGAAGTCTTGCGTGATCGAATCGTTTTCGCATATACATATGGACGGGCAAATACGATTTAAGTACGGTCCGTGTGGACACGGATTTTTTAATAACAATCTCCGTTTTCGAAAATATCTGGATACGTGTGAACGAACGGTGGGTTCCGTACCGAAGAAAAATCCTCCGATAGCGAGGAAAATAGGAGAAAGAAATTACTTCAGTTATCCTTCAGAAAAACTTCATTTTTCCATGGCCATATACACCCTTCTGTAACAGACCCACCGGTTTTCAGGAAAATGTCATCGGGTGAAACCAGGGGCTCCATTTTCGAGCGGCCAAAAACTCGCTTGTCGAACTTTTTGCCGCTTGTTATGACCTCCGCTTAATATACTGAGAGAGCTATACATTTTCTTGCTGCCCAGTTATGGTTATTTTGGGTAGCTTGCACTATAATATTAATACAATTTTGTTAATAATAATCTCACAAAATTATAAGTACATGTATGTATAAAAAGAACAAAAAAGAGAATGCATTTTTTTCTATACTGGGAGTGCAAATAAGTGTTAATTGTTGTTGTTGTTTCTCTGGGTTTCGTTTCCCTGGAAACACACGGGAAGGCTACGTGACTACTCGGTGCCACTTTAATTAAAACCTTTAAACTAGTTTTAGTGCCGGTATGGGGATTTTAGCTACAGGCGAGGTTGCCAGCCGTAGTTGGTGTCTGGTGTCGTTTCCTCCCACCGCCACAGCTGGAACCCGGGGGGGGGGGGTGGGGACTCCCATATTTTTTGGTCGGGGATGATCGTCAGAAATTTTCAGTTTCACCCCTAAAAGATACCAAACATGGCGGGCCATAGCGTGGTTTAAAAAAATTATTACCCTAAAAGATGAGGTCTTATGTGCCAAGTAGGCGCGAAGGACACAGGTAACGAAAATACCCATGAAGACATTTCCGTGTTTGTTTCTAATTTATCGTCTTCTCATCGAAAAATCTCTCTTTCTTACACGGTTTTTAGAAGCACCATCATGAGAAAAAGCAATTTGGACACAGTTTCGGCGCTAAAAGATACCAATCTGCCTAAAATTTATTGAAGATCAAGATCACCCCTAAAAGAGACCAAACCAACGTGATTTTAACCCCTAAAAGATACGACGATCATCCCCGACCAAAAATATGGGGGTCCCCCCCCCGGGAGCTGGAAACCGAGCCTAGGTATTAACTAGACAAATTATTACATGCTATTTTATGATAATACGAGTAGAATGTCCACCATTGAATGAATTATACGACGAACAGAAAGATATTTCTTTTCAAGATTTACTAGAAAATGCACATTTTCTCTTACTAGAGAGCGCACACGAGCAGCGGATCCTTTCAAATGCAGCTTTTAACAGAGTAATACTACTGCATAGTGCAGCTTTTAGCGTGTTATACGGCTTGGTATCTGAACTCGAATTTTACCCGAATGGTAAAATGACACTTTATTTTTCAACCTGCGTTTGTTTTGCCCCTCCGCGCTGCACTTATGTACGTAAGCCAGCACTAGTCTTAGGAATTGTTGTTCGTTGCTAAATCTCTGTTCATAACCGATAGCGATTGACTATGCATCCCATTGTTCCCTGTAACCGATGACGAGTCATTTTCCTGCGGCTCAGGTGCGGTGCGTCCGAGACCGCGGCATGACCGCAGTACCGCGAACAGCTCGCGCCGGATATCTCTTTTCATCAAGGCATAGAAAAACGGATTGATGGCGGAGTTCAGAAGTAGTAGAATCCGCGATGCCAGCAACACCTCAAATGGCGGACGACAGAGGCGGAACAGCCAGCACACAGAACGATAAACCACCATAAGATAGCAAAACACAAACAACAAAACCACCAACGCAATCACTTTTACCGTTGACTTTTCACGTTTTTGGTTCTTCAGGAATTTTCGTTTTTCTTGGTCAACCTGTGGTTGAAGGTTTTGTCTCTGCATGTTAATTTGCCTCATGTGCCGCCGAACAATAATAAAAATCGGAATGTGGATTATTAACATTGCAACACATGGGATAATTTCAATCAGCACTAAAGATGCCACGCGAAATGCTTTATTTGCTTGTTGCTGTTTTGATTTCTCGGAATCTTTCCACGAAATAGGAATAATGCAAAGGATTGTGGGTAGGCCCCAGGCACCTGCGACAAGGACCCGGATGTTATTCGTTGTCATCAGACGCTCGTAGCTGTATGGGTAAACAACTGCGATGAATCGCTCAGCGGTTATTGCAGAAAGATTTAGTACTGATACGTAAAGTAATAGGTCGTATACCGCATACAGAATTGACCAATCACAAACCAGGTAGAAATTACAGAAATATGCGCCCGGAATCAGGAAGAACCCTACTAGGAAGTCAGCGGTCGCCAGAGACAGGATGAGCCAGTTGGTGGCAATGTGAAGTCTGCGTCGTAATATAATGATTAAGATAATCAGCCCGTTGCCTAGCAACGTCACTATGCCAATGGCCCAACGTAAAGTCCAGTACCACATTCCAACGTGCGACGAATCTCCCAAAGGGTTCTGGTTTATTGTGCTGTTGGTGTTATTCATAATAAAATGTGCTGGTTCTTGTCCGGGGCTAACTTTGTAAATCTGCTTGAGGAAACTTCTCAATTTGTAGTTATATCTGCATTCTCTAGCTTTCGTTTTCAGTTTCGCATATCTGTGAAAGAGGACAGAAAATAAAACATGAAAACATGCTGCAATGTTTTGAGCCTAGTTTAAATGAATGCTGTAAAGCGCACATCAAAGTTTCCATCTCGAAGCAACTGGCTAGAATTCCAACTAATTGTTTCTCTCTGTTTCATCGCAATTGCCCTCCAAAACATGCTGCAAATGGATTATGTCAGAAACACATAAGTTAGTACTAACTAACTAACTTTATGTTTCTGATTATACCTTGTTATTGATTGCTGTAAAACGCACATCAAAGCAGCTGGCAAAAACTCCAACCAATTGTCTTCTGTTCAATCGCAAATTCCCCTTCCAAAAGTTCAAAAGTAGTATAAAATGAATCACGGAGGACAGTTTTTCGTTTACATAATTTTGCAAGAATCCTTGATAGGGTGTTGGTTGGTCCTATGCAGGCTTAGATCGGTGGAAGAAAAGTTATTGAATATGATGACAAGGCATATATGTCTCAAATTCACACTAGCATCCAGCCTCTTTTTCCTCATATTCTTGGCATAGCTTTTCTACGCTAGCATTCCTCTTTCCTATTCTAAATCTAAGATTAGAAAAAGTCTATAAACCGAGAATGAAATATCAGAATATAACACTGAATGAAGTTTTATTAGGACGGAAAAAGAAGACAAAATCAATGTTTTCTTTTCAGGAAGTGAAGTATAAGGTTTCCTTTAAGGATACAGATATCCTAGCGTATCTGTGAATTGATTAGCTATAACTTATTTTGCTTAGTGCTGCAAAACATTTATCTAAAGAGTTGCCTTAGGTCACTTTTTATAGCTGTTGCTTACAATACTTTATTATGTTTCAAATGCCGTTTCATTTTTCAATATGATCTAAATGTAATTTTGTAATAAAAATAATAAGCGACGCTACTTTTAAAAGTAAAAAGGTACCTACCTATATTTACTTTGGTTGTGTTTTTGTTTATAAAGATTGGTTTAAATCTGGTCTTTTCTTTTGCGATTTCAGGTTTGGCTCCGTTTTGTGCGTTGACACAATGTCATTGTTATAGCATCTTTACCTTTTCAAAACAACATTTCCTCGCTTTGTAATCACTCGTTTTGGTTTGTTGTAAATCTTGTTCCAGATAATCTGCGCTCATCTGGTTTAAATTTATCTCAGCCTCAGTATAATACCGCTTACCTACATAACTCTTTTTCATATATCATTTCTCACGTTTGGAACCAACTACCTAATAATGTAAAATCTGCTGCTTCTCTTTCTGAATTTAAGTCCCTCATAAAGGGCATAAACTACTATGGCTGCCAGTGCAGCAAATGCCTGCAATTGTAATCGTTATATGTCATCTCTATGTAATTTTATCTTGTCTTGTTATTGTAATTGTAGTGAAGTTAAATGTAATAGTCGCGCGTTTTTCACATGAGCTTCTGGCTCGGGAGTCCGGGTAACCTCTCCCCACGTCACCGACTCTAAATAAATTATTGTTATTGTTATTGTTGTTGTTGTACCAAGCTCAATGTTTGCAAGAAAGTGTTTTAATTTAAATTCAGTGTCTCAACAAACAAAGTTTATATGTTTCTTTCTCAATTTACATAATATATCCGTTTGCGAATAAGAACACATCTGCAGAGCTTGTTGAACAATTAACAACTTCAAGATATCCAGGTTTACAAAATTACAGGATTTTGTAACAGAAGAAGCACCCACGATATGACAATTAAATTAAAGAAAAGGCTTATATCCAATTTCACTTTTCGATGCGCTTTCAGCTCGTCTGAGATGCCATTTCAGTGCTTGGAAAATTGGTTGTGACGTAGTATTTGCAAATTGGCTTCCCGCAACTACTTTTCTGTCCCTTGAAACAGGAGTCTCATTTGGAAATGTTTACAGAGCAGTCTAATTTAGAAATGTTTGCTTTTCATTTACATCTACACTAGGACTACGCTCCACTAACAATTTGGAGATGAACGAATGACGCAACTTTGGAACAAAGTATTTTATTATTTAAAAACTCTCAACGATATGATTTTTTCTGACAAAGTAACTTAAAAAACATAGTCGATGATGCTCGATATTTGTCAACTTCAGTTGTTACTGTATTTTTTGATAAGAGTAATTCATGTTTGTTTTGTCGCTTCACCTGAAAGCTGTACCAATCTGATCGCGTTTCATCTTGCATATACTTTTCGCGATGCTAAAGTGATTGCAGAAACGTAACCTGCAAGCCGAATCTCCTTTTTTTTTTTCGGATATTTGATTTTTTGGCGCGCGGAATTCCTCACTTCTTTCCCCCCGCGACACTGGAAGGTGCTCGTCCGGAACTTTCGATTTCACCCCTAAAAGTTACCAAACATGGCGTCGCTCAGTTAATTTTGACCCCTAAAAGGTATCAACAAGACGTATTTTCCCTCGTAATTTTCTCGCGTATTTTTTACGAGGGAAAAATACGTCTGAAATTCAGGCTACCAACAAGTGTGATTTGCTAGAACGGACCTCTAACAGGTACCTATCTGGAAAAAATTACACGTTGTCGAATTTTACCCCCTAAAAGGTACCAGTGGCCTGATGTTAAACCCTAAAAGGTACGACGAGCACCCCCGCCCAAAAAATATGGGAGTCCCCCCCCCCCCCCCCCCCCCCCGGGACCACAACCCCTCAGTGGCGTGGCGTTTGTTGATTTTATTGTTGTTGTTGCCTTGTAAAATCATGAGAAAAGCACGTTTTTTTTCACTTTCTATTCAAGAACATGGATGGTGGAATAAAATAAATAAAAGTTAATTTGAGCCTACGAGAGGCGGAGATAAATAAAACTTCTGCATGACAGGAGCGTAGAGCATCCGGGAACCATGATCAATTCTCTACCAGCTGGGATATTAGTATTGGTTCAATCATGGAGTTGCTGCTACTGACGTTCACTACATTGCAGAATAGACTAAAGCTTTAGTTTGAGTAATATCTTAGTTGCATTGATAGTCATCTATACCTAAATTATGTAACCCGAGAGCAGTTTTTTAAATAATAAATAAGCGCCCGCCTGCTCCATTTTTCTCACAAATCCGGCCGAGAAACATATTTTATTTTTGTACTTGGCCTAAAGACTGACTACCTTGGTTGCACGAGCCCACCAAAAATAGCGACGCTACTTTTAAAAGTAAAAAGGTACCTACCTATATTTACTTTGGTTGTGTTTTTGTTTATAAAGATTGGTTTAAATCTGGTCTTTTCTTTTGCGATTTCAGGTTTGGCTCCGTTTTGTGCGTTGACACAATGTCATTGTTATAGCATCTTTACCTTTTCAAAACAACATTTCCTCGCTTTGTAATCACTCGTTTTGGTTTGTTGTAAATCTTGTTCCAGTTGTAAATCTGCGCTCATCTGGTTTAAATTTATCTCAGCCTCAGTATAATACCGCTTACCTACATAACTCTTTTTCATATATCATTTCTCACGTTTGGAACCAACTACCTAATAATGTAAAATCTGCTGCTTCTCTTTCTGAATTTAAGTCCCTCATAAAGGGCATAAACTACTATGGCTGCCAGTGCAGCAAATGCCTGCAATTGTAATCGTTATATGTCATCTCTATGTAATTTTATCTTGTCTTGTTATTGTAATTGTAGTGAAGTTAAATGTAATAGTCGCGCGTTTTTCACATGAGCTTCTGGCTCGGGAGTCCGGGTAACCTCTCCCCACGTCACCGACTCTAAATAAATTATTGTTATTGTTATTGTTGTTGTTGTACCAAGCTCAATGTTTGCAAGAAAGTGTTTTAATTTAAATTCAGTGTCTCAACAAACAAAGTTTATATGTTTCTTTCTCAATTTACATAATATATCCGTTTGCGAATAAGAACACATCTGCAGAGCTTGTTGAACAATTAACAACTTCAAGATATCCAGGTTTACAAAATTACAGGATTTTGTAACAGAAGAAGCACCCACGATATGACAATTAAATTAAAGAAAAGGCTTATATCCAATTTCACTTTTCGATGCGCTTTCAGCTCGTCTGAGATGCCATTTCAGTGCTTGGAAAATTGGTTGTGACGTAGTATTTGCAAATTGGCTTCCCGCAACTACTTTTCTGTCCCTTGAAACAGGAGTCTCATTTGGAAATGTTTACAGAGCAGTCTAATTTAGAAATGTTTGCTTTTCATTTACATCTACACTAGGACTACGCTCCACTAACAATTTGGAGATGAACGAATGACGCAACTTTGGAACAAAGTATTTTATTATTTAAAAACTCTCAACGATATGATTTTTTCTGACAAAGTAACTTAAAAAACATAGTCGATGATGCTCGATATTTGTCAACTTCAGTTGTTACTGTATTTTTTGATAAGAGTAATTCATGTTTGTTTTGTCGCTTCACCTGAAAGCTGTACCAATCTGATCGCGTTTCATCTTGCATATACTTTTCGCGATGCTAAAGTGATTGCAGAAACGTAACCTGCAAGCCGAATCTCCTTTTTTTTTTTCGGATATTTGATTTTTTGGCGCGCGGAATTCCTCACTTCTTTCCCCCCGCGACACTGGAAGGTGCTCGTCCGGAACTTTCGATTTCACCCCTAAAAGTTACCAAACATGGCGTCGCTCAGTTAATTTTGACCCCTAAAAGGTATCAACAAGACGTATTTTCCCTCGTAATTTTCTCGCGTATTTTTTACGAGGGAAAAATACGTCTGAAATTCAGGCTACCAACAAGTGTGATTTGCTAGAACGGACCTCTAACAGGTACCTATCTGGAAAAAATTACACGTTGTCGAATTTTACCCCCTAAAAGGTACCAGTGGCCTGATGTTAAACCCTAAAAGGTACGACGAGCACCCCCGCCCAAAAAATATGGGAGTCCCCCCCCCCCCCCCCCCCCGGACCACAACCCCTCAGTGGCGTGGCGTTTGTTGATTTTATTGTTGTTGTTGCCTTGTAAAATCATGAGAAAAGCACGTTTTTTTTCACTTTCTATTCAAGAACATGGATGGTGGAATAAAATAAATAAAAGTTAATTTGAGCCTACGAGAGGCGGAGATAAATAAAACTTCTGCATGACAGGAGCGTAGAGCATCCGGGAACCATGATCAATTCTCTACCAGCTGGGATATTAGTATTGGTTCAATCATGGAGTTGCTGCTACTGACGTTCACTACATTGCAGAATAGACTAAAGCTTTAGTTTGAGTAATATCTTAGTTGCATTGATAGTCATCTATACCTAAATTATGTAACCCGAGAGCAGTTTTTTAAATAATAAATAAGCGCCCGCCTGCTCCATTTTTCTCACAAATCCGGCCGAGAAACATATTTTATTTTTGTACTTGGCCTAAAGACTGACTACCTTGGTTGCACGAGCCCACCAAAAATTACACCACCGCCAAGTAGTGGCGGCTTTCGCAGGCTACACTGTGACGATGTCATATCGCGCGGTGTGAACGGCGATCTTATAGCGATTTCACTTGCGATGTCGCCGCGTTTTAAACATGTCGCAGGCGTTTTAAACATGTTCAAATTCCACTGCGATGTGGGTGCGATTTCTTCAGATCGCCAACAAACGGACAAATATCGCAGAGCCAAATCGCCGGCCGTTCACTCGATATGACGACTATCGCCGCAAAAATCGCACATCAAATCGCAGGTAAGATCGCGCCGTGTAGCGGGCCTTTAGATAGGGAGTTATACACCCTATGAGGAGACATTTATAAATACCAAACTCTCTATTTGGCATGACTTTTATTGCCGCACGGAAACAGCGGGCAGGTGTTTTGCTCTTTTCTGTTATTACAAACATTAGTAATCTTATTAAAATGGAAAATAAATGTCCCAAATGTGGAATGTGAAATTTTATTAGGTTGATTATGAAATGGACACGAGTCTTGACAGCTCGCTTTTTTTAAATTTCGAAAATACTATTCAAATTAACTGTTATCCAAGTATTTATCAGCAGAAAAGAGGAGATGACTTAACAAAGTCATTACCTCTTTTCAGCAGATAGAAGAACGAAGGATCCCGGCTTCCACAACTAGCTTTCCCTGTTTAAATCTAACTCTGTTTGCTACTATGAAACTGTTAGGTCTAGAGCCCGGGGGGGGGGGGGGGGACTCCCCATATTTTCAGACGGGGATGCTCGTCCTATCCCTTAGGGTATAAAATTGACAGGTCGTGCTATCTCTTAGGGGTGTTTAAAATCAGCCCTATCCCTTAGGGGAGTCTCAGACCAATCCTTGCCCAGAAATATATTGCTACTGACACTAGAACCAATATTTACAAAGGAAACTTGGATGAAAACCCTAAAAGACCTTATCTTTTAGGGGTAAATTCGGCGTTCGCCACGCCAAATTTGCTTTCTTTTAGGGGTAAATTTGCTGTTGGCCACACCCATTTTGCTATATCCCTTAGGGTCAAAATCAATTTTCCCGACGAGCACCCCCGTCTAAAATATTGGGAGTCCCCCCCCCCCCCCCCCCCCCGGGGTCTAGAGCTAACTTTCCGCCGAATCCACTCAAACATGTCTGCTCAATTCCTCAATGTCTAAGTATATCCTTTGCCTCAAAAATCATTTCGATTTTTTTTTCTTTTTACCAGACACGCTGTTGTCTTCTCCAAATAACTCAGCAACTTCCGACTTGCAATAGCTGCTCGAGCTGTTATAGTCCGGCGGATTATCGTAAAAATTGCGCATTTTTGGCTAAAGACTTCAGACTTTGCATGCCAATAGTTTTCAGTATTTTATTGAAGATAAGATATGGAGGCACGCTAAATTTTATTTGTAGCGAAAGCTAGAACAGTTTTAATGTGAACCATTGTTTTGCCATTGACAGCCATCTTTGAATCCTTTGTTATTCATGAGCTCTGCGGCAAGTGAAATCATCCATCGTCCGTGTTTATAGAGTATAGCACAGTACCAAGAAGAAATATCATGCCAAAATTTTAGAGACAAGCTTCGTTTTACACATTTGACACATGAGGTACCAATTATCTCGATTTTTTTTAAAACCTCAGTCAGACTATTGTTTTACAATAGAAATTCTAAACATTCACAATAAACTGATCGTGACATTTAATAGATCACCAAAAACTGTAAGGAAACGCTCAGCCGAAGTCAGTCAGCTCAATCCATAGTTCAGAATTAGCAAATGTTGAGCTTGCTATGGCTGTGTAGTCTAGAGAACAACTTGAATGTTCACAAAGCTAAGTTCTAAACCTCATTTGAATAACAAAGCATTCAAAATGGCTGCTATTGAACTAAACAATAGTTCACTCTAAAACCTCTCTAGCTTTCGCTACGAAAGAATTCTAGCATGCCTCCATACCTACGATTTAAAAATACATTGAAAACTATCACCTGGCAAAAAATTGGGGCTTTAGCCTAAAATGCGCAAGTTCCTCGAAAATTTGCTCTAATCCGCCGGACTATTAAGTTTGTGAAGTGAAAGTTTTTGACAACTCACTTAAGTCTCGTTCAGTCTCTTGGAAAGTTAAGTAGAAAATCATGACAGCCAGTCACGAACATAAAAGCATCGAAATAACAGCAAAACACAGCAACAAGAACATTGACAAACACGAGACTAAATCAACAAAACAAAAAAACTTAAACGTTCATCATTTTTTCCAGCAATTTTTATAAACCTCCCTTCATACAAAAAAAATATCTCAACACTTTTAATGGATGAGTAAAATCTTGTTTTTTTGTCCTGCGGATTTTATTTCAAACTACGCATTTCTTAATGCAATCAAAATCGGTCGATTTTGTTGTCCTGATGATAAGCTAGAAGCTACAACAAAGTACAAACTTCGACTTATAATATTCTGCTTGTAAAGATACTGCAAAAATATATATACTTGACAACGAACCGGACCTGATATATGAACATGGTAAGTTGACAAACAAATCATGAATCAGTTTTGGATTTATTTTACGATTGCAAAAAATATGTGCTTGTTTATTAGTAGGTAATGAAAATAGCTAGAATAAAAAAAGGTGAAGCAATCTTAGAGAGAAAATGTGTTTTACTTACCAGCTTGTTGCTCCAAATATCATAAGATCGTGTTGTATATAGTTGCTATCAAGATGGGCGTGAATTCTTGATGTTTTTCTACATAAAGCGTTCTGTACAAGAGATGTGATCAATAAAAGGGAAATGAAACGTCCCTTTGTTGTCACTGCCCGACAATACCAAATAATATATTGATATCCTTGATGAAACGAGCGGTAATATAAAATAACTAAATAAACACCATAGAAAAACTGATTTAATTAAATCGTTTATTGAAGCTTATTTCGATAAAAATTTATTTAGATCAAATAATTCCTTTCATTAAATCGTTTATTGCAACTCATTTGCATATTCTGTAGCTGTCAAGGTACCTAAAATAACATTAATACGGTACACTTGTAGGATTACAAGAAAGCTATCAAAGCAGAGACGAATTGCGTTATTTGACTTTCGTAGCACTTATTCACACAGTATATTTTAGTGATTCGAGCAACGTTAGAAAGTATAAAACATATTGGCTTTATTCTATCGTCTTTTGGAAGATTAGTATGCAAGTAGGTGTTCTAAAAGAAACTTTGATTGCAACCTAACCTTACCCTAGGAAAACACATTTAAAAGTTTATATGCAATACATAGAGATTAGAGTATATTTATTAGTGTTACCATGGTAGCGCTTTTGGCCTCACGCGTCCCCCTTAAACAATAACGAAAAACCGTGTTCTATGTACAAATTTGTGTAATCTTACAAAACAGCATATGGACCGTCATTTTTACTGTGCGACTACGTCAACCGGGCCATCCCGTAAAAAGTTTGTCATTCAAAGATTCAAACCATTTTAAGGAAATTTTATACCTGAACCACGTTTGGCGATGGGTAATGAAGTGTTTTGAAGTTATTTCTGCTCATAACTTTCACAATGTTTGGAGAAAAGCGAAATATTTCGATGTCTGAAATCTCAAGAAAGTCAAGATCCTTTGTTCTGTACTCGCTTTTTGATTGGCTAACTTGTTACAAAATGGCCCGGTTGACGTAGTCGCACAGTAAGATACAGTGGAATGCATTCTGATTAATTCATATTTTCGATAAGCTTTTTATTAGTTTAGGACGTTTATTGTGGTTATAGAGAGAAATAAATGAATGAAAGATAGAAACAAGAGAGTATTGAACTCCTTATAAGGCCACCATCACAGTAGTTCACTATTGAAACAACCTTATTTACTTTACCAGGGAATCATCTTAGAAATCAATGTTTTCAAAACTAAGTTGTGATTGGGTTCATTTGGGTGGTTCAAGAAAATTCCAACCCCCCTCTCCAAGGCAGAGATTGGAAATTCCAGGAAGGGGGGGGGGGGGGTATGTCCTGGACCCACACATTTTATTATGTCTTCTCTGCTGACCATCCTTTTTAGGTTCAGTTACCTGCGGACTACCAAAAATATAAGACAGCATTTCGAGCAATTTTGTCAAAAAGTGGCCAAAAACTCAGTTACTCAATACTTTAGATCCCCTTGACAGACAGACAGACAGACAGTGTGTTTATTTAGAGAGCCGTATACCAACAGTACATAGGCGTAGCCTCTAAACATTATATAGAGATTTAAATTTTTGGTTTGATTTTGGTTTGCTTCAGAAGAACTACATATAAGGAATAACTTGGGTGCGTCCCGCCGTGAAATTCGCACAGAAAGCGAACCTGGAGTACAGCATATAGAAAAACTTCCAAATCCCTATAAATTGAAAATAAACTTCGAAATGTATTTTCATAGGTTCCCTTCAAAATTCTTAACGGGACTAACACGAGTTACTTCTTGCACGCAAACCTTTCAAAAGATGTTTTTAAAGTAATGGTCCGTATAAGAACTAGGCAAGCCAAACTGCAAAGCATGCTGGAATGCAATTAATTTCTATTGAAAATATAGGCAATTTCATTGGCTTAGACATGAAAATCAGTAAATTCACTATGCTAGAAAAACTTGTCTGAGGATTTTTAGGGATATATCAGCACATGTGGTACTCACAAACAGGATATGCAATTTTAAAAGACTTTGTACGTGGGGAACCTTAGTGTGAAATGCTGATTCTCACTCCTTTGTTCTTCTTTGATCTGATTTGTCTAGAGACTTTTTGTTGCCATATTTTCTCAAAGCAAGTCGAAATCTATCTATTTTTCACTTTTATTACGTTACTAGTCATGATAACTTTCTGTGGTAAAAAAATAGGACATATTATCCGCCTACGTGGGGAACCTTCAATGCCGTAGAACAATGGAAGTTTGCCTAGTTCTTGCATGGATGATTAATGGAGACTATAGGTTTCGTACTTTCTAACTGATTTTTGGCCAAACGTTGCTCGAATCACTAAAACAATCTGTAATTAAAAAAAATCTATCATAAAAGAAAGAAGAATTATTTCGGATTTGCACCATTGAAGAAAACATCTTTTAACTTCCCTTCACTAATGTATGAGCTGGAGCATGCACTTTAAAAGGGTGTTAAGCTTGGAAAATAAAGAAGCTTTTAGCCAAATACTATTTAAAACTTGCCAAATGCAATGTTGATTACACTGTAAAAACCCGCAAGTAAGAACCTAGAAATTAAGAACCTGTTAAGCTAAAATTTCCCTTTTAAACACCCTTTTATATAAGAACCTGTTTAGCCTAAAATTTGTAATAGGCTCTTAATTTTCAAAAAAAAATTTGAAAAAGACTCACTCTATATTCATTTCAAGAAATCCGTACAATTTTTATACAGCATGTAAGCCAATGATGTCAAGAACGGTTAAGTAAGTTATTCAATCATGAATTACTTTAATGATTTTAGAAATAAAGGAGAAATGGGATATACCACTTTGCTGAAAACTCCTGGGGCCGGTTCCTGAAAGGTTGGATGAAGTTATCCATGGATAAAAGTTATCTGTTGTATAGGATTTGTTAAGGATTTATCCGTTGGATAAGCGTTTATCTACAGAAAACTCTTAACTGACCTTCTAGGAACCGGCCCCTGGACACCATGGGCTTACATATTGTATATAAATGTCATAAATTGTAAGCACTTCTTGAATTTTTTGAGAATATAGATTCCTTTCTTTTTACTTTTGGAAAATTAAGAACCTATTACAAATTGTACGCTAAACAGGTTCTTATATAAAGGGTGTATAACAGGGAAAATTTAGTCTAACAGGTTCTTAAATTCTAGGTTCTTACTTGCAGGTTTTTACTGTACTTTGCAGGCAGAACATTCGTCCATAGGTGAAAATTATCCCTCGTACTAAAGTACAAATTATTTGTTTACTGGCCGGAAGGAAGTCCGTAACAAAAGGCTAAAACAACTATATCGTGAATACCGGTTAATAAATACACATCTTTAGGTACGGCTTGATAAAATTTCCCTTGATAAAATTGATAAAATTTCCCTGGAGCTCTGGTTGAGAAAGGGGGTAAGGTGTGCACCGTCCCCCGAATAGTAGTGCACTCGTGCACAGCTAGAAGATTTGAGACGTTACTAAAGTTCCTTACTTTATTTACTTACTTACTTCATTAACTGGCGTAAAGTGGGTTTCATAACGGTGCATGATAGTTGATGATAGTTTGGGGCTGAAAACTATCATTAACAATCACTGACTTTCATACTTGCGTTCAAACGAGTCATGATAGTTGATGATAGTTCAAAATAAATCATGCGATTAGTCGCTAGTGCCTAGTACCTTGTTACACAAAAATGTAAACAAAGATGGCGACGCAGAAGACGCCAAAGCGGCAGCCATTTTGTACTTTTGTAAGCCCCTGAAGGGAAACGCCGCTGACCGAAAAACTATCATCGACTATCATGAGTACGTTCAAACGATAAAAACTATCATCGACTATCATGAGTACGTTCAAACGATAAAAACTATCATCGACTATCATGAGTACGTTCAAACGATAAAAACTATCATCGACTATCATGTCAAATTTGGGCATGTTAAAACATGATAGTTGACGACAGTTGACTTCCAAACATGCGTGATAGTTATAACTATCATGAACTATCATGATCGTTTGAAACCTTCGAATACAATAAATAAAAGTGATGTGCGCGCGCTCGCTCGCTGTCGAATTTTTCAGGACATTATTCGGGTCGTTTAGATGTTACATTGACGAAAGCCAAACCGCAGTCAAGTGACCAGTTGTGTTTCCACGCATAGGGAACCGAGCGGACTGTTTATTCAGACTTTAGGGAGAGTTCGAAGAATTATGTTCATTATAAAAATGGCAGAAAGCGGCCAAGACAACGACAATTACTTAACGACAATTGCTTTATTTACGCAACACTATGCCAGTTCAATATACTTATTCCTGTGTTGACAACACGAATGCCAAACAAATTTCACTTTAAAAATACAAACCTGTAAGCTCCAGCAAATAGAATGAGCTCAGTTAAATGGAATATACAATAATTTTATTATTTCTAGGTCATTATCATTTGCTAACATCTGATATACGTATTTGCTCGGCCCAATCTCCGCTCGGTAGCTCGATGTCACCCAACGCTCCCTTGTCAGCCAACACTCCCATTGAGTTCTGCTCAGGACTTGTGACGTCACTTCCTGTTTGGAGTACAGCCAACGCTCCCTTGTCAGCTAACGCTCCCATGGAGTTCTGCTTAGGATCTGTGACGTCACTTCCTGTTTGGAGTACAGCCAACGCTCCCATGGAGTTCTGCTCAGGACCTGAGACGTCACTTCCTGTTTGGAGTACAGGGATCGCTAAGGGATCCTGCGCAGCCTGGACCTCGATCTTATCTGTCAGCTCAAGATGGTGCTCCTCAGGAAGACCGCGGACCAAGTTTCCCAGCGTCTTCTTGGTTTTGAGGCGAAGCTTCTTGCTGAATTTGAAGCACCTCCTTCTACAGCCCTCTGCTATGGTGCTACACGAGTTACAGCTGGACGGGTCCGGACCACATACAGTCATGCACGCCTGCCACGTTCCGCTACATCCCTTGAGACAGTGGTCCACTCCCGTAGTGAAGACCCCGGATATCGGGGTTGCCATGGCAACGAAGAAAAGGGTGGAGAACCCGGAGATAATGAGGAGCGTCATGTCTGGATCAACAGCTGAAGAAACAAGGGAGGGAGGTTAGAATAAGTATGATTCTGATCAGAGTGATAAATCATGATAGAATCAGAATATTTAATGAGCGATCAAACAGTGAGACAGTTTTGAAGAGAGCTAATGAGAGTTCAAACTATCATCCACTCTCATCTACTTTCACGATAAGCGATCAAACGGTGATGAGAGTTGATGAGTGTCAGCCGGAAGTCGCGCAAGCAATCCTGCGTGAGCACTAGTACCCAGTTCCTTTCCGCGGAGCCACAAGAGCCTGCAGTTCTTTTGGCGGCAGCTGCTGACTGAAAAACTCTCATCAATTCTCATCGCGCGATCAAACGGTAAACAACTGTCATCGACTCTCATGAAAAATATGAACATGTTCAAAGTGCATGAGAGCGGATGAGAGTCGACGAGAGTTCGCGATCAAACGGGAAAACTCTCATCCTCTCTCATTAGCTCTCAACACCATTTGATCGCGCCTTAAGGCCATGATATGGTGATAAATCATGATATTGAAAGACCTTCATATGTTCCGTGTTAATAGAAAATGATATCTTATTTCCAAATCTGAACTTTGCTTAAACTGGAGCAATTATTAATGAGTTTGAAAAATATATGATATACAATCATGATATTTGATAAATGATAAATTTAGCCGTGATGGAAATAAAAAATAGACGATAGCCGTGACAAAACGAAACTTCTATTAACCGACATTGTGTGAGCCCTAGACTTTCTCAATGTCCTTTTAAATAAGCAAAATAATAATCTAGGTTTGTTATCTGATTTTGTTTGTGATATGATTTTCTGGAGAAGAGAACATAAAACTTCAAGTTCGCCACAATCAGCTCATAAGTCTAAAATGATAGTATTAGCAAGCTGAATCACAAAATTGACCTACCTAGCAAGAGTTCACTGGACGTGCTTGATCTTCAGTTTGTTAGATTTGGTGGTGAGCCTGCTCAGTTCTTCATTATATCTATATCAAGGTGTGACTTAAGTGCAGCTATTGGGCAAAACCTCTAACCGATGTCGGATGTCCACATCCGTTTAAGTATCACTTTTATTCACTGTTCGTTGCGTTAGTTCTTGCTGGAATCATTAACTAGCTTTCTACAATAGTAGGCTACTTTTAAAAGACTTTTATTCTTGTCTTTTTTTCCCTAAGATTTTCTTTTGTATTTTGAGGGTGTTATCGCGCCATCTGCTTCCTTGAACAACAACAACCAAAGGTTGAGATTTATGTTAAACGCCGTGGAAAAATGGTGTTCAGCAAAACACCATTTTTCCACGGCGTTTAACATAAATCTCAACCTTTGGTTGTTGTTGTTCATGTTCACGTCTCCGCCGACGCAGACCATCTGCTTCCTTGTATGTGGCAGCCATCTTGGATTTTTTCTTACAGAAGTGACTATGCGTGGGTGAGCTAACGCGCTTGGCCTCGCTTTCTTGACTGCTTCGCGATCGCTGTATTAAAAAATCCAAGATGGCTGCCGTGTGACAGAGGCGAATTAGCCATTTTCTAAGAGCAAACTGTGTGATTTAAATTTAGGTTATGCTTTTGTGTATTAGCCATGGGCCATATTACAGTCGTGTACGTCTAACCGTGGCCAAGCGAGCAAGGTTTTTCACTAGCCTGCTTTCCTGGGAGTTATTCCGTTTGCGGATTTTTATAATTTTAAACGAACCAGCTGATTTCTGATCACGGTGTGCAAAGGATTGTTTGTCAAAACGAAACGGTATTTTCTGAGGAGAACAGTTTTATGCTCAATTGCAATATTCTTTTTATAATCTGTTTGGAACGCTGGCCGATGCAACAAAACTTATTCTGATTGGCTAATTTTAGAGCAAGGAATCACCTGGAAAAGAAAGGAAAACAAAACATGAACAGCCTCAGTTAGTAGCTTAGCAGCAATAACTGAGGAAATAATATTTTTAAAAACTTGTAAGAAACATTGTCGGGTGCCACGGATCAACGCAAACGACTGTTAAGGATTTTCTTTCTATTTTTTAGAGCAAGGAATCACCTGGAAAACAAAGGAAAACAAAACATGAACAGCCTCAGTTAGTAGCTTAGCAGCAATAACTGAGGAAATAATATTTTTAAAAACTTGTAAGAAACATTGTCGGGTGGCCACGGATCAACGCAAACGACTGTTAAGGATTTTCTTTCTATTTTTTATTTTCGAAACTTTTAAAACTCGTAGAGAATAAAACTCAATATGAATAAAAAGAAAAGAATTCAGTTCCGTTTTCAAACGCTCGCAGAACAATATTCCCAACAATTTGGCGCAATTAACACTGTTCATCGTAACGAAAAAAAGGACTTTCAAAACCCTTCCTTTGCATTGTTACGGTAACGGAAATCGGAACGGCGACACAGATGGGTCTCTTTCTACTTGTGTGGGTTTGAATCTCTCGTTTACACGTGACTACCGTATGTCTCTTGTGGAAAATCCCGCGAAATTTACGCGGACTAGTTCTAAAATTTAGTTGTAAAATCCAAACTTTAAGTAGCAATTTTTTAGGCCATGAAACATCGTGATAGAGCCTAACTGACGTGTTTTACTCGAAAAAATGGAGTATTCATTCGCAAAAGCGACTCAAATTGGCGCAATTTACAACACTGTGAGATTCCAAATGTGCGAAATAAGAGTTGCTGCGAAACTGACATTTTGTGCGGCAAGAATTAGGCTCAACATTTGTATTTTCTATATGGCCGGCTGCCAGTCAAACAACAGCACACAAAATCGTCGTTTCAACATGACAAAAACGAAATAATCCATACTATTTCTTTGTGAGGTTAGGATTTAGGAAAAGTTTAGCGCTCAAAGTACTAAATTTGTTTCGACTGTCGGTCAAATAGTCAATGGAAAACAATAGAAAACTGTCCGTCATTTAACAACAGTGTTTTTCTTTCAGACTGAGTTAATTTTAGAGCTGTTTTTTCTACCTATTCCTCTTCCATCGGCCCATGCTTTCCTGGTGTATTCTTGTGCTATTATGCCCTTGTGAGTTTGATGTTGAGTGCGAACTTTGCTCAAAATTAAAACCATTGTTTATCTAGTGTCTGACTCCTCTCGACATTTTGTGCGGCAAGAATTAGGCTCAACATTTGTATTTTCTATATGGCCGGCTGCCAGTCAAACAACAAGACACAAAATCGTCGTTTCAACGTGACAAAAACGAAATAATCCATACTACTTCTTGGTGAGGTTAGGATTTAGGGTTCAGGTTTAGCGCTCAAAATACTAAATTTGTTTCGACGGCCGGTCAAATAGTCAATGGAAAACAATAGAAAACTGTCCGTCATTTAGCAACAGTGTTTTTCTTTCAGACTGAGTTAATTTTAGAGCTGCTTTTTTCTACCTATCCCTCTTCCATCGGCCCATGCTTTCCTGGTGTATTCTTGTGCTATTTTGCCCTTGTGAGTTTGATGTTGAGTGCGAACTTTGCTCAAAATTAGAACCATTGTTTATCTAGTGTCTGATTCCTCTCTATGCTTATGCTAGTCCAAAGGTGACAAAAAACAAGTTTCCTTTTTTATAACTAATTTGAACACTTTCACATCAAGTTTCCTTTTAGTCGACCAAAATTGATTGATTTTGTGTCAAGTTGCACTAATTTTTACAAATCAAGAAGGGCGAAAGTGTTTTTTTACATCACAAATTTGACACGATGTTCTGTGGTATACTTTTATACAACAAGTGTACACATTTTTACAAATCAAGAAGGGAGAATTACGCTTTTCGTCACAATGCGATACGATGTTCTGTTCTATAATTTATAGAACAAGTGTACACATTTTTACAAATCAAGAAGGGAGAATTGCTAATTCCATCAGGCAGCAACTTAAGCCTCGCTCCAGGGTCTTCTCTGGTCATTTCCATCTAGTTGACTGATTTCAGAGCCAAAGAGCTCTTTTGTATCTTCTTAGCAATGTACCAGCCGGCTGCTTATAGGCAGAAATTAGAAGAGGGACCTAGAGTGTATGAGTCTCAGGGTCCGTCAGGCCAAATCAAATTGTTTATTTCTCTTTAATAATAAATTTCGGCATCGAAACTCACTTTGCAGACTACTGGACATTCGCAAACTTGGCCTCTGTCCGTTCTGTTTTCCAATTGAAATTAAATGCTCGGAATCTTGCTCAACTGCCATTCTTTGGATACAGAATCAAGCGAGAAAAGCTTGAGAGTATGATGTCCTCCGTAGCGACGTAAATTTTTCAAAATATGGTGACATATTCGGCGGCTGAAGTCGTCGAAGGCCCATGGAACGAGGCTGAAGTTGCTGCCTGATTGAAAGCGCAATTCTCCCTTCTTGATTTGTAAAAATGTGTACACTTGTTCTATAAAGGCCGATTTAGACTGTACGATTTTCGCCTACAACCATCGTATGGGACATGCTTGCGACATGACTTAGCTCGTAAGCGCATGTCGTAGAGGAGTTGTAGGGCTGATTTAGACTTTGCGATTCGAGTCGTATGCTGATGCGAGCATGTCGCATGCGATGATTGTAGGCGGAAATCGTACAGTCTAAATCGGCCTTAAAAGTATACCACAGAACATCGTGTCACATTTGTGATGAACAAAGCGCTTCTCCCTTCTTGATTTGTAAAATTGTGTGCAACTTGACACAAAATCAAGCAATTTTGGTCGACAAAAAGGGAACTTGATGTGAGAATCTCAAAATTAGTTGTAAAAAAGTAAACTTGTTTTTTGTCACCTTTGGACTAGCATATCTTTGCCATGTTTCGCCAAATGCAGTGAAGTAGGTTTTCGTCGCGACAGAAAGCCATTCGACTGTACCAGGCGAAACAAGCCAAGGACTTGATTGGCTTAGAGTGTTTGACGGGCCGAAGCCCAAAGCGACGTTTTGAAAACGTGCAGCGGGAGACAACGGAGCATTTACAATGAGATTAAAATAGAAAACTATAGGTTGAGCCCTTCCTCCTCAGTATATACCAAAATAGCCTGTACTTTCTGAACAAAGGGTGACTTTTCACTTGCTTAAATTTTCTCACAAAAAAGCAATGGCAAATACTATTAGACGAAATCTTCAAATTTAAAAAAAACTGTTACTGTGAGCTTCCTGTGTTACCACGCGCGCTAAAAATGGCGGGAAATTCAGGCGGGAACAATTTTAGGTAATCAGAAAGCTTTAGAAGTGTTACCTTAGCGAGCGCATGCTGTTCCGGTATTAGTGTTCCAGGGCCTTGACAAGCAGAGAATTGAGACGGCCAACCATCGCCCGCGGATCCTCCATCAGTCCAGCCGCTATCAAAGCATTGTCGTACAACTGTAAAGATACCAAGACTATGTGAGCTTTATGATATATTCGTCTTGCTAAAGGCTTAGGGATGTAGTATATCAATTACAGTAAAAATCCGCATAAAGAGAACAGGTGTTTTGGGGATTCAGGGTGATTTTGTTCTTATTGATTGTATGTTTTCAGAAAAATTGCCTATTTTTCTTTTCTATAGGGACTATTTTTGGGGCGGCGGTGCTCGTCGGAAACTTTCGATTTTACTTTACTTTCGAGGTACCAAAAGGACGTGGCTTAGTTGATTTTGACTCCTAAAAGTAACCAACAAATATGATATTGATAAAACCATTCTTGCTTGATTTGCTAAAACGAGCTCCTAAGACAGTGATGTCAACCTCAGTACTTCAAAAAATCTGGAGACTGCCTTGATTTTTTCCCGGGAGACGAAGCCAAAAATCATGAGACTCCCGGCAAAACCGGGAGAGTTGACGCCCATGCCTATGTCCCAGCCGCGGATCCAGGGGTGGTTCCTTGGGTTCAATAGAACCACCCTTTTGAGACGAGAAAAAAAGTAACATTAATTCACCCTGAAATAATAATATATACAAAAATATTCAGAAGCATCGTGTGCTGTAGTTGACAAAAATAGAGGCGTGGTTAACCTGTGCTCAACTTTATGGCGCGAAATGAAAACGAGGGGAGCGCGCGTCACGCGTTTCGCACAGCAAAGTGTGTTCTATTTTGGTGCAGTTCTTATGAACCCACTTTATACCGAGGCTATTTTTTAAGCAAAATGATGCTTGTCCTTTATAGGGGCAGACAATTTGAGGGTTGGGTGACTTTGGTAGTTTTCAAAATGGAACCACCCTTTGAAAAATCCTGGATCCGCCACTGTGTCCCATCGAAGCTTACCCCCTAAAAGGTACCAGATGCCTGATTTTAAACCCTAAAAGGTACGACGAGCACCCCCAACCCCAAAATAGAGGAGTCCCCCCCACCCCCGGACCGTACAGTTCACTAAAACATTGACTAAGGATTACCAAGCCCTTCGGGAAATTGTATAAAAAAACATAGAAAGGACATAGGTAAATAAAGATGCCTACTTGATTGGCTATTAGTGTTGCTAGTTCTGCGTTGCTGTCCTTCGCTTTGTCTAATCTCTTGATTAAGTCGTGCCTGAAGAGAATGAAGCACTCATTACATAGAGTCCAGCGATGCGCTGAGCGTGACTAGAAACACCGGAACACGATAAGCTGAATAAAAACGAACGCAGCAAAGACTCTTGTGATACAATGAATTTGGCTGTCAGTCATCCGCCATTTTTTCAGCCTAGCAAAATACCGAGTCAGAGTAAGAATACATTGGGCTGTTCCAAAAAAAAATTGTGCTATCTAACCCCGAGATATCTCGCCTCATGTGAACGGCGCTTAGATTCGACACGACATTGGCTCGACGTATGGACTGGGCCTAAAGGACTGCAAGCAGTGTACAACTCCTGTTAGGTTTTCCCCTATGGACATCATTCTTTCTTACTTGGGGTTGATTTCTAGCGTGGGTTGTATGATCTGATACTTCATGTTCTCCACGTCCTTGTTGTGTTCGGTCTTGATAAGTTTGAGCCAGTGTTTAGCGGCCACCATGTCCGGTACTGTCACCATGACAGGGTGGTTGGTGTTGGCCAGTCGCTTGGATACCTGACAGAGATACCACACAGCGAAAAGTTATACCATCAGGAGTCCATTAGAACTATCCGTTCAAAAACGAGACATAGTCGATTTTTTTAACTAGTTGGGAAATCCTCGATGAAAAACGCTGTCGAGTTTTTGATATAGAGCGGTTTTCACATGACTTTCGTGAAACAATGGCAATTGAGTAATCACTAGCCAATCAGAATGGAGAGAACTCACGACTTGCTCTTAAATGGCTTTTTTCTCGGCCAATTGCAAGCCGAACCAATTACTAAGTAATTACACAATTGCATTTAAAGCAGAATTTGATTGGCTGAGAAAAACGAGTGAGCCAATGAGAACGCAAAGCAATCGCAATTACATAACAAGTCTTGACAGTCATGTGAAATCCGCTGTAGCTCAGACCAATCATTTACTGCGATTTTCATAATATGCGAGCTCCCACATTTCCGAACGCTTTTAAGTCAAGTCCACGCATATGTTCTAAGTTTGGTTTGCATTTTATGGTGAAAAATTCTGTTTTGAAGCCTAGCTAGCCCCTATCAGTTCACAAGATCAGCAAGATGTATGAAAGCCTCCGTAAACTTCCAATTTCAATTTATTTGCCATTTCTTTTACATTAACAGTTATACATAAGAAACATCTAAATAGACTAAGAAAAGGAATCACCCAGAGTTGTTTACTCGTTTGATTGACGGAAGCCAAACCGCGGTTTGTTGGTCGGTGAAGAGTTCGCAGAATTATGAAAATCAGTAAAGCTTTTGGGTTTTTGAAGTAATTTAGGTCCCTGGATAATCTCCTCCACCCCGTCATAAATCAATGTTGGTGATGAAGGGCGTCTATCCCTCGATACTTTGCTTGCAACATTGCTTCGGGTGGAAGAGTAAAATGAAAGGAGGAAAACGAAACACGCGATTTCAGTAAATTTTTCGACAGGTTTTTCCAGGATTGTAGCTGGGGACATTAATATGTATACAGCTCTGTACCATCGTTCAACTAACCTTTACTCCTACGACTTTAGATTTTCCCAGAATGACGTTCATCCAGTTGGCCAGTTCTTCGCTCTGTTTCTCGGACATCATGTCCTCTGAAACACATGGCAACATGCAGTGATCAATGCCAGAAACGAATCACACACGAGAATTGTCACAGCATCATCTTTTATTTATTATGATTTGCCCGAGGGCCAAGAAAATCCTCACAGAGCAATGCTCCAATTACGAGGTTGGTCAGTGTAGTGGGTTAGTAAGTTGTAAGCCCTGCACTAAGGATGGGCAACTTCCGACGTCACCGTGGTTCTTTGTCCCTCTGGTTTAGGTTAGTATAGTGTATGTGAGAGACGGGACCTACGGTTTAACGTCCTTATCCGAGAAGACGCTCGGCAACGTCGACGATACGGCAATGTCGAACTGTTTCGCTCGGTCCCAGTAAATACGTATAAATTGTAGCACGTTGGTAGAGCTGAGAACCCTTATAAAATCACCTTTATTGATAAGGCTTTCTCGTGAGCAAATGTGTTGTAGTTGCTGCTGTCGTTGTTGTTGTCGCTGCTGTTTTTGTTGTTAGTGTTAGTGTTGTTGATGATGTTGTCGTTGTCGTTATTGTGTTCGTTGTTGCTGTTGTCAATGTTATTGTTGTTGTTGTTGTTTATGACGATGTTGTTGTTGTTGCTACTGCTGTTGCTGCTGCTTCTGCTCTTGTAGATGATGTCGCTGCTGCTGCTGTTGTTGTTGTTGTTAAGTGTTGTTAGCCTGAGTATCAGGACCCTCCCCCTCCTCGAAAAAAAAAAATGAGAGAAGGAGTTGTTGCTGTTGATGATGATGTTATTGTTATTATTGCTGCTGTTGATGCTGTCATTATTGTTGTTGTTGTTGAATGAGCTTACCATCTGGCGTGGTGTCTTCCACCTCTGGTTCCGTCTTGGGTTTAACGTCCTCTGCTTCTGACAAGTAGTTCTCGGCTGAGATGACTGCCTTGTTCTCGTATTTTCTCAAGTAGTGGAGCACGACATCGTCTTGTTCGTTATACGAGAACAGAACCTGTCAAGGACAAATTCAACATGTCTGCATGAGGCTTAGGATTTGGCAAGGGCTAATACGAAGTTTGGACATCTAATTGTCGAGGGGAAAACTGTCCCACATAGTGCCTTATATTTGCCTTTTTTCGGTTTTAGGATTCCTGTGGCGCGCAAAAAATCGAGGAGAGAGAGGGGGCGGGGGGGGGGGGGGGGACTGAAATCCGAAAACAACAGAGAACCCGCTAGCAGGCTAGAGGGTGTTCTAGCTTCATGTCTGAATGTCACAATAGTCGCCTTATCTGAATATGAATAGTCCTTTTGTTTTATTATGTTCTATAAGACGACTATATGGCATTCAGCCATGAGCGCAACATACTGGCATGTTTGACCCTATTTCATCCAAACCACGATTATTACGTACCTCCACGTCATCTTGCTTGAGGGTCTCATAGTAAGGCGAGGTCTCTGCAAGGTCACGACTAAAACAAGAAAAATAAAATGAAGACATTTCTCGAAAATGTACTAAGAAATGCATGGATGCCAGACGCCGTATTCATTTCTTGCAACCATAGTTAGTAGAGGGAGACCGAGCAAGAGTATCTAGGGATGCAGGGGCGGATCTTGGATTTCAGAAAGGGGGGGACGGATAGTAAAAACTCATGGGAGGAAAATTTCCACCAGCAAATAGTTAGTAAAATTTCCTCCAGCAAGAAGTAGTAAGTATGGACATAGACATTATTTATTAGAGTGCCGTGTACATAGAGTTGAAAAGAGCAGAACTCTCTAAGTTTTACAGGTGTTTTCTAATATGGGAAAATCTACCGAGAAAGGGGAGTGTGCCCCCCCCCTTCCCCCTAAACCCGCCTGGGACGTACAACAAAGTATACGGGGTCGGTGAATATCGCTGTACATTACCTTGGCGCACAAAGATAATAGACCTTCTTCTGTGTAGGCTTCATACGTGACACATAACCTTGCAAATTGGTCAGCGCGCCGGGTTTCTCATTTGAAGATTCGAACAGCAGCAACTTCGCTATCTCTTCCTTTTGCCCCTCGTCCTCGGTCGTCACCACGCCCTCGCGGATAAAAATACCACAGTCCTTGAAGAACTTCTCGTACTTGACGCGATCCTTGCGCGCCTGCTCCTGCAGAAACTTGACGAGGCGGGAAGACAGCACATTGCTTAGTTTCTTGATGAGAGCGCTGTCCTGTAGCAGTTCACGGCTCAAGTTCAGAGGGATGTCTTCGCTGTCGACAACACCACGCACAAACCGCAACCACCGAGGAAGAACCTGCACAAACAAAGCATAATTATCAGAGCCTCAGACAGCCGCCATTTTGACAGCTTGCCAACATGCCAAGTCTGAGAAAGCACCCTTTTCCATTGGCTGATTTAGGGAAAGTGGTGCATATTTTCGATTGATTCGCCTTTGTGACGGCGCCGCCATTTTGTTTCCAGAAACCGGCAAAGCAGAAAAAAGCAATGAGACAATCAACTTTTTCTTTTTCTTTTTTTCTTAAACAAATAAGAGTACTTTTTGGTAGCTTGGTCAACTTTTGTACCATAAATCCCAGCATCAGACTTCGTTTTTCAACATAAGCAAAACCCGCACGCTGCTTGGCCTCGTTTCCATGCTGAATAAATCAGCTGAAAAAATTAAGATGGCGCTTGTGTGACAAAGTCGAATTAGAAGATAACTCCTTGAGGGATTGAAGAGTTCAACCGCTATTGAAATTATATCAAGAAATTGCTACATCTATCCTTACATTCAAATACATGGAAGATTAGGGCAAAAGTGGAGGGCAGGTTTCAACATTTCACAGAACTGCAGACCAAATGCACCTCGTCAAACAAGAACGAGGGAAAACGTAGTTGCTGCTGAATGGTATCCCCGTCAG
This sequence comes from Scolanthus callimorphus, assembly GCA_033964015.1. Lineage (NCBI taxonomy): Eukaryota > Metazoa > Cnidaria > Anthozoa > Actiniaria > Edwardsiidae > Scolanthus > Scolanthus callimorphus. Next base: position 26,019,879 of record CM066920.1, read on the forward strand.
CCAATCACAAGCCAGGTAAAACCACTATCACTCGGTGAGCACGTGACTGTCTTTTTTGTATGCCAAGCCAAGTAAACTCACTATCACGCGACGAGCACGTGATTACTAAATAAACAGCTGCGTGAGCACGTGACTGTCTTTTTTGTATGCCAAGCCAAGTAAACTCACTATCACGCGACGAGCACGTGATTACTAAATAAACAGCTGCGTTTAGTTCAAAACATGATTGGTTGAAAGAAATGAATGAAATGATCAATAAAATGCAAGTAAACGCAAATACGATTATTTGAAACCCGCTCTAAGATTCGCTCTGTACCTTTTCCGCCTTGCCCTGTATGAGCACTCTCCTACTGTACAGGGAGATACCAGACTCCATCTGCTGCATGTTAAACATCTGCGGTAGTGTCTCAGGGATGTAGAAAATGCTGCGGATGTTGAGAGGAGCGTCAGTCTTGTAGTGAAGGTAATAACGTGGCTTGTCATAACTCTTGCTTAGGAACTGGTAAAACTCCTGCAGAGACAAATTAAAGAATGTTGTAGAGTCAGAATTAAAATGCAATCTCATAGTCATAGACTGTTTGTTTCTTTCGTGACTCACTGTTGTGTAAATCAAACTGGATATAGCCCTTATCCAGAATCTCATCAAGTCGTTACTTGTATTTCTTTTTGCTAGTGCGTTTTTTGTGTCCGGGCGTTGTAACAGCAGCTCCATCACTGCTAGCTTTCATGGCCGCCGCTCTTCCTGCAGTGAGATATATGCAGGCTCCTGGCCACATGCGCAGTTTTTAACAAGCGCGCGCCACCCCGCCCCCTTGAATTGACATTAGCTACATAAGGGTTAACCATTTAAGACTTTAATAAAACTAAATCACAGCAGTGAAAGGACTAGTAAGTGGTTTTTTAAAATTCTAGGAACTCTGCACGAATCGTCAAACTGTGTTTTGGCAGCGTATCTTGCTAGTACGGCTTAAGCCTGGTGCACACTTGCGACATAACGACATAAGAAAAATGTCATGCGAACAAAATTTAGTGGTTTCAAGAAGTTGAAGTCGACAAAAAATAACATAAGATTGCTTTGGTGAAGTAATCTAATGCAGATCCATGGAAAATATTGATTGTTTCAATTATTTTCCCGTGCTTTTTTCGTTGCAAAATAAGGTCCTTATGTCGTTATGTCGCTAGTGTGCACCGGGCTTAACACTAACCGACCAAATAGTACTCAGAGGTTTTGCAAAATCTACAGGCTTGATTAGATGTTTCAAGAGCGAACTCCTCCTGAGATTGGTCAGTGCAGAGTGCGCAGAACTATGAAAACTACAGTAAGCTTACAAACCTCGTGTTGCTCTTTGTTGATTTCTCTTGGTTCAAGAGTCCACAGAGGTTGAATCGTATTGATGCATACTCCATTGAGGTAAATAGGGAAGCCAACGAAGTTACTGTACCGCTGAATGATATCTAGAGAAAACATACTTTCTATTATTAAGGAGTTAATGAAATGCATTTTATCGGGATGGCGGTAAAAACAACTTGGCAGAGTTACCGGGAAACCATTTCGTGACAAAGAAATCAATTAATTTTGGAAATAAAGCAAGGCACTTTCGTAAATGGCTATTTTACCAGTAGTCCGGCGGATTAGCGTAAAAATTGCGCATTTTTGGCTAAAGACACCAAACTTTGCAAGTCAATAGTTTTTAGTAGTTTATTGAAGATAAGATATGGAGGCACGCTAAATTTTATTCGTACCGAAAGCTAGAACAGTTTTAATGTGAACCATTGTTTTGCCATTGGCAGCCATCTTTGAATCCTTTGTTATGCACTTAGTGAAATCTTCTATCGTCCGTGTTTATAGAGTATAGCACAGTACTAGAAGAAAATATCATGTGAAAGTTTCAGAGACAAGCTTCTTTTTACATATTCGACACATGGTACCAATTATCTTGATATTTTTTAGAATTTGTTGGTCATTCTTGAAACATTTTATCAAATCTCAGTCAGGCTATTGTTTTACAATATAAATTATAAACATTCCCAATAAACTGGTCGTGACATTTAATAATCACCCAAAACTCTAAGGAGACGTTCAACCGAAGTCAGTCAAACCAATCCATAGTTCAGAATTAGCAAATGTTGAGCTGCTATGGCTGTGCAGTCTAGAGAACAACTTGAAAGTTCGCAAAGCTAAAGGCCGATTTAGACTATACGATTTTCGCCTACAACCATCGCATGCGACATGCTCGCATCAGCATACGACTCGAATCGCAAAGTCTAAATCAGCCCTACAACTCCTCTACGACATGCGCTTAGGAGCTAAGTCATGTCGCAAGCGTGTCGCATGCGATGGTTGTAGGCGAAAATCGTACAGTCTAAATCGGCCTTAAGAGTTCTAAACCTCATTTGAATAACAATTAGCTATTGAGCTAAACAATAGTTCACTCTAAAACCTCCCTAGCTTTCGCCACGAAGAATTCTAGCGTGCCTCCATATCTACGATTTAAAAATACATTGAAAACTATCACCTGGCAAAAAATTGGAGCTTTAGCCTAAAATGCGCAATTTCCTCGAAAATTTGCTCTAATCCGCGGGACTACAGAAGAAACATGCACTTTTGGAGAAATAAAGTCGCAAAGGAGGGGAAAATCCAAGTTAATTTTGTTCTTTTTCTTCCCTAATCCTGAGGATTTTCGAGAACCCGATAAAGCTTAGGGGAGAAAGGTTTCTCCACGAAATTTTATCGGGCCCGAAAAATTCGGAGTTTCAATAAACTCAAAATTCGCCATCCGCACGCTTTTCGGGTAATTTATCGGGCCCGAAAAGGTTTCGGGCGTTTCGAGAAACGACCCCCTTCTCGTGGCCGTTTCTCGAACACCAGAAAAACATTTCCCGACGAATGACGTAAGGTCTACCCGGTCTACTGAAAAGCTTTCGGGAGAACTTGCTCTCCCGAGATGTCTTTTCTAGGATGTAAACACAAAAAATACGCAAGAATAGGACGTTTTCTCGGATGTTCGAGGCAGGGGCCCCAGGGAGGGGGGTCGTAGCACAATTCAAGATTAATAAAAACAACGGGCAGTGACTACAAATTCCTGATATTCAAAGTTCACCATTGAGTTCACCATTTTTACCGTTGCCTTCAGCATAGCCTGAGACCCCGTCCACACTACACCGTTTCCAAAGAAAACGGATACGTTTTGCTCCGGATACGGCTATCGTCCACACTACAACGCCGAAAACGATCCCCGAAAACGGATCAATCCGAAAACGCTCTCCAGAGTGGAGCGGGTGAAAACGATGCTATCTGAAAACGATGACGTCACCACAGCAAACCCGCGGGCCGACAGATCGAAATGCGCATGCGTTGAGCTTGTTTGAGCATGCCCACTGAATGCAGAAGAGTGTTTTCGTACGGATACGCGTTGTAGTGGGGACGGGCGAAAACGATACGAAAACGATAAGCGTGGACGCAAATCTTTTTGACAACGGAGCAAAAAGTATCCGTTTTCGTTTGAAAACGGCAGGGGCTGATCCAGGATCTCCCAAAGTGAAAATAATGGAGGCCAAAGTTTGAAACTTGTTCCAGCAAATACAGTAAATGTATGGGAAAATCTAACGGAAAAGGGGGGGCCTGGGTCCCCTAGATCCGCCCCGGAACGGTGTAGTGTGGACGGGGTCTTATGGTCTAGAAAACTACACAGCACGCCCATCGGACACAGGCCTTTAATTCCGTCTAATCACTGACTACAAAGTTTAAAGGGCATTTACACGTCACAAAAATAACCCTTACCGCTCCTGAGTGAAAGAGGATAAGGAATATACATGCTGTTCTATAGTTACACACACAATACCTTCAACAGCTGTCTTTATTGCAAATCTCTTGCAGTCGTCTTTCAAATGCATAATGAGTTTGGTTCCCCTCGCAACACCATCGGCCTCAGCAAACTCGTACGAACCAGAACTATTAATACAAAAACCAAGATCACATACATAATTTTGTTGAACCTTTCCCCATAGTGTAACATTTGTGGATAGTAAATACGTTTAGAAGGCCAAATCTTTATCTTCCAGGGCTTCGATTAAAACATGATTATTGAGGCCTGACATTGACTTTTTTCAAGAGATAAAAAGGATATCTGATTAATCTGATTGCCATCTTTTTTCCTTCTGAATTAATGCTGTTGACAGTGCTAATTTTGAGAAGGACATTTTTTAAAAACCTACAGACTGGAAAGTCGCCATTTGGAGACTACAGTAGGTTGAAATTGTGGCTGACCACACCCTACAGCCAATTGCGTTTGACTGTTTAACCCAAAAAGTTCGCACGTTATGTTTGAACGTTTGAAAGTTGCGTTGTGAGAGAAAAAGTGAGACATTTCCAAGGGCAACTGCCATGCTTATTAATTTTTCACTGACCAATCACGCAGTGCAGAACGTTTTGGTTCTTCATAGAAACGTTCAAACATAACGTGTTTTACACTATTTAGTGCCACCCTCTTTAATCGGGGGTGGAAGCTGAATAATGAATTATGAATGACGGGTCTTAAGAACAAATGAATAATGAATAATTGCGTCAAAAAGTTGAGGACTAATGAATAAGAAGTTCCTACATTAAATGAATAATGGTTGTGTGAATAATGAATAACGCCTAAATAATGAAAAGGAATAATGAATAATTGAAGAAAAATGTCAAAGAATAAGGAATAATCAAAGTTCACTTATTCAGCTTCCACCCCCAATCTTTAAATAAAGTTCCCATCTATCTATCTACGTGCGAACTGTTAGGATTAAACAATCAAGCGCAATCGGCTGTAAATCTAGTCTAGTCGTTAGGCTATGTTGGGCCTTGATTGTTTTAGAACATCGAGCAATTTGAACAATAAGTGCAGTCAAAAGTCTTGTCACTGAAAAGCATGAGGTAATGGGAACTAGAGAAAATATAATTGGCAATTGGCAATGGCAATCCTATATACATCCCACCTGTATTATTTTTAAAAAACATTGAAAATGTCCGGGCGTTGAGTTTTTGGCGGGACTACCACTGCTTATCAATTTCATGGGAGCCTTCTCCAAAATCATACCAAAGTAAAGGCAATACCAGTAGGTATCAAACGTTTTAGTAACAATATTTTTGGCCAAGCATTGCTTGAATCTCTAAATTAACTTGTCTTAAATAGACAACTGACAAAATGCTTGAAATCTCACCCATCCGAGGTCCAGTAGTAGCCTTGACTATCAGGAAGAAAAGACTTGGTATACACATCAACCTTGTCAGCAACCATAAATGTTGAATAAAAACCCACACCGAATTGACCAATAATGTTCTCATGCAATCCTGGACCTGATTCCTTCTTTAGTTGCTCCATAAAAGCCTTGGATCCTGACTTGGCGATCACTCCAAGATTATCTATCAACTCATCTTCATTCATGCCAATACCATTGTCTTGTATTGTAAATGTGCCAGCTTCTTCATCAGTTTCTATCATTATTTCTAAGGGTACGTCAAAGTCGTGGACATCTTTGCCTGTCAGGAAATAGTGGCGCAGTTTCTCCAGGGCATCAGAAGAGTTGGATATGACCTCACGAATGAACACCTTGTATATAGAGCAATATACATCATTAAATTTTACAAGTAGGATGATTTTGTAGGACTAGTAACTGTTACACCTATATTTTCAGAAAAGGTTGCACCATCACAACAGTCTGTTGTAGCCACAATGAGTCATGGGAGCAAATTTAATAGGTTTACCAAAACAGAATCATGGACACTGGTTTTAGGATATGTAAAGTTAACATATTTATCAACCTGCTTATGCTAAATGAATCTACAATACATCACTCACAAGACATTTTTGTACTTGGTTAACACAACTTTTTAATTCATCCATGATGCACTGCAGGCTACAACAAACAGTTTTCAGAAATAGGTGTGTAAAGGCAAATCGGTTGGAATCTGACTGATATTTATCTCAGAATTAAGTGATCACATAAGCATGGTTACAGTTTACAACCAGCATTCATGGGGTTTGATTGTCTCAGGTGATTTGACTGGCAGAACAGCAAAGTCCAAAATAAAATAACCAATTATGTTTTGAAATCATGGCTTGCAATGCAAACGTTTAAGCTGTACTTTAAAGGCTTACTTCTGAATCAGTTATTTATACCTCTCTTTCTGAGTAAAGGGACTTGGCAACAATATCCAAGAGTTGTTTGGTTTCTGCTTGGAACTCATGTTTTTGGGGTGAACCTGAAATTAGTAGCACAAGGAGACTTGAGATTAGTGGCATGACGCGGGGTGGGGGTCACTTTTCAGGGGCGTAGCCAGGGGGAGGTTCCAGGGGTTCCGGAACCCCCCTCTCCTGCAGCGGAACCCCCCTCGCCTCTGTTCTGGACCGACTTACTACTAAAATTGTAAATATTTAATAGACAACAAATAAAAGCTCCAATAAATCTATGTGGAGTTTTTAATTTTTTTAATTTTGGAACCCCCCCTCTCATAAGTGCTGGCTACGCCCCTGCTTTTCAACACCCTTCTGTGTGTGTGTGTGTGTGGGGGGGGGGGGGGGGGGGGGGGGGGTGGATATCTTCGATCTGGAACAACACAATCAATTCTACCTCCTCATTTGCATATTCGAGATCACATGAGATAAGCGCATGCGCAGTGGAGATCATTAGAGCGTATCCTTCAGTGGAGAGAAGTCGCGCTTTGAAACTACCTAACAAATTCGTGTTTTTTGCATTTATCTTCAAGCTTTTCTGCTTTCCAAACAACACAGTTCAGACACTAGGCGAAAGCCCTTTATGAAATATCGCTGAGGAGGTGATGAGTCTGGACTTAGAGTTGGAAAATCCTCTCAACACTCGCCAAAACTCAATGGGAGACCACGAGGTCAGAATCAATGAACCTCGAGGCGAAAGCCTGATAGGCGAGGAAACAGTCGAGAAACTCGACAATCATGCCAGCAAAGATACTCGAAAGGGAAAAGAAAACACTGGCAAACCCACCCGAAAGGGTAAGAAGCCTGCTGAAAAGCAAACAGGCAAAAAGGCCGAGGGAAAAACCTTGCAAAACAACGGCCATGTTTTGGCGCCAAAATTGTCAGGCGCTTCTACGAGCTCAGCGTCTTTAAGCACGGACGTAGAGGAGATTAAAGTTCAGTTGAAATCCATAACTGGCTCACTGGCAAACCTCACGCCTGTAGTACAGGAAATCAAAACAGCTTATGATAACTTCCAGGCGGGTGACGACGAAATGTCATCCGACACTGACGATGAAGTTAATAAAAGAGGTGAACCAGCTCCCGAGGACAATACAGAAGCTGAAGAGGGGGAAATCCCCGAGCCTCCGCCAAAAAAGGCAAAGAAACAGTTTGGTGTTCTAACTAATATGGCAAAAGTAGTCAACAAACCACAACAAGATGGAGAAGATTTAAATACAGATTTGTCGGAATTACTGACTGAACTGCTAAGCATTGGCGTGAGCAAAGAGTCACGTGATGAGCTAATGGACAAGTTTCCAACACCAGGAAATTGTAAACGGCTGGAAGTGGTGCGTGTCAATCCAGAGATATTCAATAATGTCAGTAAAGACACCAAGACTGATGATGTCATGTTACAGAAAGCCCAAAAAACACTGGTCAAGGGCATAACAGCCGTAGCTCAAGTGCTTACTGTCCTCATGAAAGTTATACATCCAGACCCAGCGGCAGACACTGCCATGCAAACACTCTCAGATGGGTTATCCCTTCTTTGTGATTCATCACATGAAATAGATCTGAGACGCAGAGCACTGTTCAAAACAGATATGAGATCTGAATACAAGTTGCTCTGCAGTGATCAAACTCCAATTAAAGATCTACTTTTTGGGTCAGAACTGGGGAAAGCTGTGAAAGAACTCACAGAGGCCAGTAAAGTGACATCAAAAATCACATCAAAACAAAGAAGGCACAATGCCAACTCCAACAGCCAACAGGGAAGGAGTGAACAAAGGAAACCATTTCCTTTTTTAAGCCGGGGAAGGTACCCCATTGGAAGAAACAAAGGCAGGTACAAAAACATGGCAAGAAGTCAACCCCAGAATCACGTGGCAAGAAAATGAGCTTACCTAGCAAACCTGTTACTAATGTTCAGGTAAGCAGTGCTCAAAATGTTACTTTACACACAGAGAAACCTGTGATTAACAGTGAGAATACACTGGCAAACAAAAATATAGTAGCGGCAGGACGCTTAAGATTTCACCAGGAAGCCTGGGAAAAAATCACTTCTGATAAAGCTATTTTGGACATAGTAATGGGGTACAAAATTATGTTTCAATCCCCCCCAATACAACATTTCCAGCATAAACAACCTAATTTTAGTGAATATGAGGAGAAAGCTCTTGATGCACTTATCTTAGAACTATTGAACAAGCAGGTTATTGAAAAATGTGATCATGAACCTGGTGAATTTATATCTCCAGTGTTCTTACGATTAAAAAAGAGTGGAAAATTTAGGCTGATATTAAATGTGAAAAAACAAAATGAACATATTTTACACGTCCATTTCAAGATGGATACCATTCAGTCGTGCATCAACTTGATAACAAGAAACTGTTTTATGGCATCCCTAGACTTGACTGATGCCTACTATTCAGTGTCCATCAGTCCTGAGTCACAAAAGTATCTTAAATTTCAAGTTGGCAACCACCTTTATAAATATGTGACTTTAGCAAATGGCCTAAGCTCCGCTCCCCGGATATTCACAAAACTTATGAAGCCAGTATATTCCACTTTACGAGCCAGAGGTTTACTCTCTAGTGGCTACTTAGATGATAGCTTTTTAATGGGGGAATCATATGATGCATGTATGAGGAATATTGTGGAAACTCATAACTTGTTTCGAGACCTAGGGTTTCAGGTTTCACAGGAAAAATCTGTCACTGTACCAACTCAAATCATTGAGCACTTAGGATTTAAATTCAATTCTGTTGAAATGACAATCAGTCTCACAGAAGAGAAAATCCAGAACATTATTTATCACTGCCAGTCAATTTTAGACAAGGCATTTTTCAGCATAAGAGAAGCAGCTCAACTAATTGGCATTTTAGTCTCCTATTCTGTGGGAGTGGAGTATGGCCCACTTTTTTACAAACAGCTAGAAATTGAGAAAAACGAGGCTTTGAAAACAAATAAAGGCTCATTTGAAGCTCTTATGCAGTTTTCTGAAGCAGCCAAAAGAGACATTGAATGGTGGCTACACAGCCATCAGAAATACACTAAAAAACTTTCCCAAGGCAGCCCAAACTTTACCCTTACTACCGATGCCTCCTTAGAAGGGTGGGGCGCCCATAGGGAGGGGTCCCAACCCACAGGGGGCAGGTGGCTTGAACATGAAACCACTAAACATATCAACTGCCTTGAAATGGAAGCTGCAAAGCTAGGGCTGATAGCCCTTTGTGCAGAGGAAAGAGATGTTCATATCCATTTGCAGTTAGACAATGTCACAGCATTAACTTACATAAATAATATGGGTGGCACTCATTCCCATGCCTGTAATGGAGTGGCAAGGGAAATCTGGCAGTGGTGTATTGCCAAAAATATATGGCTGACTGCCTCCCATATCCCTGGAATACAAAATGACATAGCAGATAGACTAAGTCGAAAGTTCAATGATAGAACAGAGTGGCAACTTAACCCCAAGATTTTTGGGGGCTTGGTTTTGCGATGGGGAAAACCAGAAATTGATTTGTTTGCCTCACGGAATAACTACCAATTAAAGCCATTTGTATCATGGCATGCTGATCCAGAGGCATATAAAACTGATGCATTTTGCATGGACTGGTCAAATAAATATGTATATTTATTTCCTCCCTTTAGCCTGTTATCCAAAGTTATTCAGAAAGTCCAAGAAGATCGAGTCCAGGCATTATTGATTGCACCTGTTTGGCGGACTCAAGTCTGGTTTCCAAAGATATCACATCTACTCATCAAGCAGCCAGTACTGCTACCAAGGGACAAATCACTTCTCCAGTTACCACACAACAAGACAAAAGTTCATCCTCTCTACCCAAGATGAAAATGATGGCATGCCTCTTATCAGGGGAAAAATCCAGAATCAAAACATTTCAGCACGAGCTTGTGAGCTCATTATGTCATCATGGAGAACAGGAACTGTCAAGCAGTACAGAGTTTATCTACGTAAATGGAGGGTCTTCACAGCAGAAAGAGGTGAAGATCCCATTTGCCCTACTGTAGCCCATGTGGTTGAATTTCTAACTCATCTTTTTGACTCTGGCTGTAGCTACTCCGCTATTAACACTGCAAGAGCAGCCTTATCGTCTGCTATTGAATTAGCTGATAGTCATTACACTGTTGGGGAACACCCTCTAATCAAGAGACTAGTTAAAGCTACATACCAGAATCGACCACCACAACCAAGATACCATAGCACTTGGGATGTTTGTAAAGTGTTGGACTTACTGAAAACATGGAGTCCAGTTTCCAAGGTGACACTCAAATTGTTAACTCAGAAATTAGTTATGTTATGCATGTTAGTCACTGGGCAAAGATGCCAATCTTTTCACTTAATGGACATCAGTGGGATGTCTAAGGACGAAACCTCATATACATTTGTTATCCACAAGCTTGTGAAGCAATCTAAACCAGGAAAAACACAGCCAGTATTGGTGCTGCCTGTTTTCCCTGCTGACAAACGACTTTGTGTGGCAACATATTTAGAGGCATATCTGGAAAGAACAGAGCCACACCGCAGTCCACAAAATACTAGACTTTTTCTTAGTTACACTAAGCCCCATAATCCTGTAAGCTCAAGTACTGTTTCTAGATGGGTTAAATCAGTAATGACTCAAGCAGGTATTGATACCCAAGAATTTCGACCACATAGCACAAGGGCAGCGTCTACCTCAGCTGCATTTCAAAAGGGAGTCCCAATAGAAACTATAATGGCAGCTGCAGGGTGGTCATCACAATGCACCTTTGCTACGTATTACAAGAAAGAAGTTCGAGTGGACAATGACTTTGGAAATGCTATCCTGAGTTCTGCTTTGTAATAGTATTAAGTCTACTGGTTATTTTAGGGTTTACATTAAAACCATATGTTCAGACCATGCACAATTGTACTGGTTTTTTTTGACATTTCTACATTTGTCTTGGTGGGGTTTTATGGCCCATGTGGCTTTGAAGTCTCATGTGATCTCGAATATGCAAATGAGGAGGTAGAATTAATAAATTAAACAAGCCTTACCTGTAAGGTGAAGTTTGATTGGAGTTCTACCTCCTCATTTATGCATAGAGAGATTACATGCCCACCCATTGGTTTTTAGCCTTGCTATACCCGCCCTGTAATCTTGTATTTACATGGGCCACTTCAAAGGATGATCTCCACTGCGCATGCGCTTATCTCATGTAATCTCTCTATGCATAAATGAGGAGGTAGAACTCCAATCAAACTTCACCTTACAGGTAAGGCTTGTTTAATTTATTAATTATATGTGGCCATTATCGACGCTTGGACCTGGTAAATAAAAGAAATAAATAAAAACACAACATCCATGTTGCTACATACACTGCTAGTGCATTTAGTGGTTCCCTGCTGTAGTGAAATGGTGAAATGTAGTGAAAAGATTAAGGACCTTAGGCTGTGACAATGGTAACAAGGACAACAATGTCAGAAAACAATCCACTTGATTACAAATGATAGCAAGTGCTTGAATGCACAGTTCAAGCACTTGAAAATACCTGTTGCCACACTTCTGTTTAGTGTGTTATGTGTTATTGATGTACCTAGTATATAGCTTATGGGAAGTCTCTAAATAAATAAATAAACATTCATACCTGTGATGGTTTCTGTGTTGGATATGACATGTGCAGCATCTAAAGGTTCATCAACATCATCACTTGAGCTCTAAAATTGCCAGCCAATATTATTATATTGGCAATTCACAGCAATATTCAACTAAGGCCAATCCAGAGACATATTACACATTGTGGATTTGGCTCCCCGAAAAGTGTATGCAGATTTATTTTCATGTTGCAATTATCTCTTTACAACCATTCAGATTGCAGGGTTTGTAATCTGATGAACACCTAATTGAATGAGTTTATTTCTCATGTTTCTTATAGGCCAAACAGCCCAAATATGGTACCACCTCTGTGGGCCATCCAACTTGTTCTAAGCAATATTATTATGGCCTTGCCTGATTCCACTTGTCTCAACAGGATTGGGGGTCGATCTGAGCTACTGTACAATCAAATGCAAAATGTTGAAACACTTTGCAAAGAGAACACACTCTCCCTGGCCTCCAAAATTGTGTCCAGTATTTCCCTGCCCAATATTGTTAGGAGAAGGAAGGTCTAGGTGTTCCAGCTGATGCATTTGGTTGTAGCTCGGCAAGACGATGATGATGTTCCTTAGTCTTTTCAGAGATACACTGAAACTTGGCCTAATTTCAGTTATGCAATGTATGACTGCTCAATATGCTAACGAAGCTGAAATACAATCATTACCTATGTCATTTAGCTCATTAAAAGTACCATTTGTACATGAAATAAAATCTATAACAAGACTTACTTCAACAGACTGATCTCCTGTGCTGTCACTCAGACATCTTATATTGATGTTGACTGGCAATAAACTTGACTGTGAAACCAACAAACTCTGTCTGGGCCAGTTATGTGTTCCTGAAAACAGTAATTGTATTTGTTGATTGAAGCCTAGAACACTGTTTAGCTGGTCTAGAAAAGGCTGCCAGGGATTTTTGATAATTATTTGTTGCTTTGAGGGAGTATAGCTACAAGCTAAGAAGCTGATGATAACACCCAAAAAAAAGTGTGAGGAAATTTTTATTTTTTACTTGAAAAAGTTTTTATGATAAATTTGGCAGCAGCAAATTGAAAAAAAAAATTCAACTTTCAACTTTGCGACCTAATATTTTCGTAAATACGGTATGCAAAATATCAAAATCACTCACACTGTTTTGCAGTTCATTTCTCCAAGATTAAAATCCGACAAAGTTTGAAATTATGCAACAAATCGCTAATGTTCTGGAGCCTTTCAAGTAAACAAGGTAGTTTTTAATTTGGGGTCGTTAAAATAGTCACCCCCTGGATTGGAAATTCCAGGGGATGGGGGAGGTCTCTAAACAAATTCCCTCTGTGGTAGGGGTATGGATTTTTTTTCTGGAAATGTACAATGCTTAATCAGAACCGAAAAAAAGAACCAAAATTTGCCAATAAAAGAGTTTTCCTATTCTTCTGTTTATTGCCCTATAGTGTTTCAAAAGAGCGGGGATGTCAACCAGAGGACTTCAAAAATCTGGAGACCATCTTGAGATGGCAAAAATTCCTGAAATTCTCCTGGGAGAAATACAGTAAATGTGTGGCAGCTATCTGGAATTTTTCCCTGGACACGGAGCGACAAATCTTGAGACTCCTGGAAAACTCAGGAGAGTTGACGTCCCTGCTTTAGGGTTTCAAAAGAGGGGGCCCAGGCCCTCTGCCTTCAACTCTGTATAACATGCAGCACATTGATTGATTGATAAAGAGATTTCAATTTCATTACGGGTCGAGGGTCCCCTACGCCCCCCTCTATAAGGGAACATGAGAGAAAATCTCCGAGATTCAAACGGGAGAAACAGCTGAAAAGCGGGAGTCTCCCACCAAAAGCGGGAGAGTTGGCATCTCTGCTATGAAGTAATTTACTTTCACCAAACATAACTTAACACCAGCCCCACGTGCGTGGTCTTGCATCACCAGCCCATTCTGCACGATTTCACTCGCCATTTCAAACCGTGTATTCAAACTTACCTTGTCTGAAAGCTTTTCAAGAGCCGCGGTTGTTCTGATTACTGGTGTAGTGCGGTACAAATGAAAGCTGCGACAGGATTGCGCTGATAAAACACGGCGAACGCCAGAGAAACTCTGCAGACGAGTCAAGGACGCCATCTTGGATGTGAGGTTGACAAGAGCCTGGGAACGAGTGCAATGTGACCGCCGCTGGATGTTCGCTTGTCCAAAAGATAATTTTTCAATAATTTTTTCTTAAGCAATAAGGGACCGATCGTTTATTACGTCCACGGGGGGGGGGGGGGGGGGGGGGGGGGGGGGGTTTTCTAAATTTATTGAATGTTAAAATTCGCACCCCCCTCATTAAAAAGGCGATACAAAAATAACCCCCACATAACATCGATGTTCTAAAAAGCTTACCCCCACCCTGTAACCAGATCCCCGTCGTTTGAACTAATGGAAGACAATTTACAGAAATTTCTCTTTTTGTTGCGTGCGAAGCGCGCCCTAATGCACCAGTCAATTGTAACCACCACCACCCCCCCCCCCCCCCCCCCACCCCCAACCTCGGGGAAGGGTGGGGACATGGACTCTTAGCTGAGCAATACTAGATTTTGTCCCCACCCTTGAGGCGATACGTGTTGGAAAATCCCCCACCCTGTGGGGCAAGGATTGAAGTGATTCGATGCTACTATGCCAATATATGTCGAGTCCTCTTCTGAAATATTCCTCATAAAAGTGTTTTTCGGTCCCTGACTCCTCTGCGGAACCATTTATTGCTGGAAGTTGCCCTACCTCTGTGTCACAGAACTCGCCATACTAATACACACTCATTATTATAAAACAGGTTTCTATAGGATGAGTTATCCAAAATTGTAAAGCGTTTAGAGTTTTGAGGATAAGAGCTATATACGCATCTACTTTATTAATTCAGAAGCCGCAAGAAAACAGAGCTGCAAATAATTGTTCTTACTTGATCGGAATTTATGACCCTTCAATCCTTTTTCCTGATTGTCTCTACTGGAAAATTGGCCGGACATATGGCATTTTTGATGGGACAATGCTCGCGGCATTGTATATTTTGAGAGTAAACACTGACAACACTTTCAAAAGTTATTAGGGATAATCATGAAAGTACCTAATAAGATATAAAATGCACTGACCTCGAAATTTCCTCGGAAAATCACATCAATCGTTTGGCATTTGTGGTCAGCGCTCACTAGTATAGAGGTGGATGTGTTCCAAGGTGAAGAGAGAGAGATTGGAAATTAAGTTCTATACCCCAACTAATCCCCCACACTCAGGGGTGGGGGGTCCATGACAAGAATATCCCCCATGTAGTCGGGACCAAAACGTGACCGATACATACAAATGCCCCACGTTGCCCCCACCCTTCCCGTGGTTACAATTGACTGGTGCATAATTTTTATGCATAATATGAACGCATTTCACCAAACCTCAAAGAAAATGTAGATGAACATTCCATTTGCTGTGTGTAGTAAACAAAGATCGCAAATGACGTGCGTAAAGGGTCAAAATGACGAATCTCTATCCTCGTAAAGTGGAACTCACGCTTGCCGAATTTGCCTAACTGAGGCAGCTCCGATGCCTAACTGAGACAGCTCCGATGCTTATTACTGCAGAGCGTCTTTTGGGGAGAGTGGCTCCTGGCTAAGATATATTTTCTTGTAATGACATTCCAAGCCATTCCATTGCGCACGTACTCAAAAACTATTTTGTACATTTCGTTGCGCGCGAAGCGCGCCGAAATTGGCGTGCTTGCTATATGGTATAGCGCTGTATGCCACGACGCGATAGCTTGTACATATTATTATTTAGTTTGAACCACAGTGTCCCTGAAAAAATTACCCCCTCTTTTGAGAGAGGGTGCCAAAAAATTACCCCCCTAAAATCTATGTCTTCTAAATTTTTACCCCACCCAAATTCCACCCCCCCCGCCCCCCCCCCCCCCCCCCCCCCCCCCCCCCGTAGACGTTATAAACGATCGGTCCCTAAAAGTACTTTCCGCGTGCTCTCTGCTTTCTTACAAACACGAGGGGATGTTGGGAGACGGCGAGTGTCTTTCAAGTTTTATCAGTTCGACCAACATTCCCCGAGTGTTTGTAAGAAACCAGAGAGCACGCAGAAAGTATTTTTATTGCTTTTAGAAAATAACATACACACGCGCGACAGCGTTGCGTGACAATCGTGTTTTCAGGTCTCTTACAAACACGCTTTTTAACCAATCAGAATGCGCTCATTCACAATACAACATAGGTGTTATTTTCTAATAAATTATACAAATCTAAGAATAAAAACTACTGCGTGGACGAAACATTTTTCCCCAAAAAATGGTAGACTGCAAGCCAACCTCTGTTTTCTTTGGTCTAAAAATACGTTAACACCCCCCCCCCCCTCTCTCCCACCCTAAAATTAGCGTTTTTTTTAGCCAACCAACGCGCGCTAAATTGGCAAAAAGTGCGACTAGTTTTAGAATTTTTAGCCCAAGATACAGACAGGCTCGTAGTGTGCAAAAATCGCGAAAGTGTAGTCATCTACTTCCCCTTCCCCACTCCCTTGAAATTTTGTCACTCTAAGCCCCAGTCTCCTTTATCCAGTTGTTCCTCCCGGTCCCTGGTCCTTCTTTTGTCTTTTGATCTGACCTGAAGGTTTGCACGTCCGAGTTTCTCCCTTGTGGCTTTTTCTTTCTCCACAATGATTCTTTCGAAAAAACTAAGTATTGATGATGTTGATGTGAGGGGCAAGCGGGTTTTGATGAGGTACGTTTTCGAGATTTCGCACGATTGTTTGTTCTAGAATTTTTGTGCAGCAGGACTCAGCTCCCTCGAGAGCCATTTCAGACGTTGACAATCTGTTGGAGGGACGGTGTTTCAATCCATGTGTTTATTGTTGTAGGGTTGACTTCAATGTTCCTCTTAAAGACGGAAAGATCACTAACAACCAAAGGTTTGGACAATGCATGCATGCTGCCGTTTGATCATTTAGTAAAGCAATACAGAGCTGACAGCGCAAATGCCAGTGAGACTGAGATTTTATCCCTCTCCCCAACGGTGTTCTTTGCTTTTGCAGACCCCATATCTGTTATATTTAAGGTAACTCCCACAAAATTATGATTCGTCATGTCTAGCGGAGCACACTTTGAAGTTGGGACTTATAATAAAGAATGATTCGCAAAAGTGGTGGGCTTGATCTATGCTAGATAAAAAATACATCAAAAATCCTTCAAAAGCGGGGAAGCCCTCCCCCCCCCTCCATGCACACACTGTTTGGGATATAATTATGCACAGGAAGGGGCATTTTGGAA
This sequence comes from Scolanthus callimorphus, assembly GCA_033964015.1. Taxonomy (NCBI): domain Eukaryota; kingdom Metazoa; phylum Cnidaria; class Anthozoa; order Actiniaria; family Edwardsiidae; genus Scolanthus; species Scolanthus callimorphus. Next base: position 26,036,976 of record CM066920.1, read on the forward strand.
CCTATGGTGGGGTTCGCCAGTCTTTTTGGGATTGTCCAGTGTGACTTGCAAGTGTTCTGAATTTTTAATGGTTACCTATTTGATTTTTTGGTACAAAATATTATGTTTTAGTATAATTACTCAAGTGATTATAAGAATTTCCGAGCGCTGATTGGTCGAGAGGTTTGTTTTCTCTTGCTATAATCACCTACCAGTGAGTGATTATCACCTACAGGTGCGATTATAACATTGAAAGGATTGGGAGTGCGCATGTGAGTTTTGTTATCATGAAAAAGTCCAACAAAAACAAGTTTTTCTGTCTGAAAACCTTATGAATCACTGGGTCAAGGTATCAAGGTGACTATTCACTGATAAACACGGAGCCTGAGGTGACTAATTGTTAGATATTTCAAATGGCAGCAGTTCAATACAAACATTTATATATATTTCTTTATGCATATTATTTTTTCTGTCTGTCTGTTATTTTCCGATACTCTGGAAATTTTATGCATGGCATTGTTTTGCGTCATTCTCTAATACCTTGCAGGGGTGCATCTGCCTGTAAGCCAAGGAAATACTAGCTTACCAAATTTTCAATAGTCTGAAAAATACCAGTACCCCTTTATTATATACTGTGACCGGACATCCATGAAATAAAGCTGTGAATAAAAATCGTATCAGTGGACTTCACAACAAGAATAAAATGCAATTTGTCTTTGTCTTTTTTTGCTATTTTATCTGACTCAGAGTAATAATAAACAAATTATGACATGGCAAGAGCTTGATCGTATTATTCACTTGTTTTCGTATCATACCGCTGACTTGCCCGAAGACTCGCTCGTTCGCACTATGACACGAAAACGAGTTAATGAAAACGATATCAAGCTGTTGCCATGTAATAATCTCTATTTAACTACCTGACATTATCTGTCTATCCTAAGCCAGTATATTCCTATATGTATATCCCTAGATTTATTCCTAGATTTATTGTAAGTTGTCGTGCGCTGGCACATGGTCGTCTACCACCCATTGCCGGATTAGCTTGCTAGTGGCAATTACCCAAATTAAAGTAAAAGTTAGAGTAAAATCTTTAGGATTCTGCTTAGGTTTTTCACCAGGATAACCTTCATTTTAATAGCATCACATAAGTGAAGGGAATTAATGCAATTAAGTTGCCTGATTTTTGTTGTACCAGGATTAATGCTGCCCTCCCATCCATAAAACATTGTCTTGACAATGCTGCCAAATCAGTTGTACTTATGAGTCATCTGGGACGTCCAGACGGCCGACGGCAAGAAAAGTACTCTCTTGCACCAGTGGCAGAGGAACTTAAGAAACTGCTTGGAAAGTGAGTAAGCCCAGAGCATGTATTTCAAAATTTTGACAGTTTTTGTGTGATTCACAGGATAGATTCTGGTATTTCTTAACTATTTTTAAAAACATTATGAGCACATTGAACTCAAAAGGGCTTTGGGTAGGATTGCAATAAGGTCATGTTTTGGCCTCTTTTAAGAAAGAGGGTGTTCAAGGATGCAGCCATTTCAATACTTGAAAAATTACTAAGAAATGTACAGTATGGATGTTGTCTCTCTTGCTATGTATGTGTTGTGTTATTTTTAGAAAAAGTCTATACCCCCATTTTACCTGATTTTGCAGAGGGTTCAAGTCCCATCATCAAGCCAGTTAGAGCAGCTGAAAACAATGGATCAATTTAAAAACAAAAGAAAGCAGGGCAGAAAGGCTCCATTGATGGTTGGCCTTTAAAACCCCTCTGGAAAAGCAGATGCATTTGACCCACCCAGGCAACCAACTGGAATTTCCAGTCAAAAATACTGACAATATAATTATATAAAGGATTGCATCCCAAAATCCCTTCCATGGGGGAGGTATGGACAATACTATACAAACATTCATCAAAACATTGTTCCATATTTGAAGGATTTAAATGTTATTATTAAGTTTTATTGACTTGTACAGGGATTTCACGTTCCTGGGCGATTGTTCTGGTGAGGATGTGGAGGTTGCATGTGCTAACCCAGAAAAAGGTACAACCGCTCTCCCCGATTTGCCGAGAGTTTCCCGGTTTTCTACCTCCGGTTTTTAAGTAAAATCTCCCTGATTTCTTTGAAAATTCGACAATTTTTTTTTTGCTTCTTGACCTTAAAAAATGCTAATTACAGCAAAATTTTAGATATAGGGTAGTAGGTTTTTTCGTGTCTCAAAAGCCCAATATTTTAGTGACTCAAGGTTTTTTGAGTGGCAGGACTGATGTCCCTGTGTCTAACAATCCTCATCAGCAGCAATGGCAATGATAATGACAAATGGCAATGGCAATGGCAAGACATTGACAATGACAGCAACGACAACGACAACAACAATGACAACGGCAATGTCAATGATGATAATGATAATTTACAACATGAGCTGCCATCATATAGCAGCTGAAGCAGAAGATTGTGGATCTTTATTGGCTTTTGATTTGTTTAGGAAGTGTGATTCTCCTGGAAAACCTGCGATTCCACGTTGAGGAGGAAGGGAAGGGAAGCAACGAAGAGGGTGGAAAGGTCAGTAGAATGCAAAATTTAAAGCTAGTCTTTTGTGTAGGCCAATATTTCCATGTTATAATGAGAGTGTGTAATCTGAACATTTTTGTAAGAGATGTAGCACTGCTAGGGGATGCACAGTTTTTGTAGTCTAAGTCTAGAGTTGTGGGGGGATGTAAGAGTTGTAGAGTTTGTGCATGAAAGGCTGTAGCTAGAAATTTTTGCCTGGGGGCATAAGCCCTCATCATCCTTTCTGTTTGCTGGGGGGGGGACCCTAGAATTTTTACTTCTCTGGGGGGGGGGAGGCAACTGCCCCCTCTGCTAGCTACGGCACTGGCATGAATACATGAATGTTGAATCCTTTGATTTTGAAGCATTCAGTCAGAATGCATGGTCAAACACATACATGTAGACATGTACGGCATGCATTTGGTTTGTCCCTATAAGAGTCAGTGTCTCTATTGGTTTAGAGCAAAGTCATTCGTCTTTCAACCAATGACAGTGTGAACTATTAAATCAGAACCCCATCAAACCCTGCCATTGCTTACGTCATATGAGTAAACACAAGTTCCAAGCGCCAGACACATCCCCTCCCATGGAATTTCCAGAGTCCAATACACCCTCCCCTGTAAAATTTTCTGCTGGTCCTCCCCCCCCCCCCCCCCCCCAGCCATTGTTCACAGTTTTCTGACTTCAAAAATTAATATAAAAGAATGCATAGATTGAATTGACAAAAATCCCAGCTATACATTTGAATGTAACATAACTGCCAGGATGTAACATGGCACACAGGGCACCTGATTTTATGAAAACTAACTACCAAAACATGCAGTACATGCATTCATTGAAGCTAGAACCTTACCTCAGTATCAATTTTATTGACCATAGGTAAAAGCAGATCCTAAAAGTGTGAAAACATTCTGTGCCTCTTTGAGCAGGCTTGGGGATGTATATGTTAATGATGCATTTGGCACAGCTCACAGGGCGCACAGGTAAAAACGCAACACATTATGTGATGTACATATTATTGAATGACGTTAAATAATCACTACAGAATTATATTTATACAACTGCATTGTATAAATGGCAGTCTGCACCTAGGCATCAGGCATGTCCACATCTGTTAACTGCATTTGAATATGGATATGAATATAATAATATTTGCAGTATACATAGAGGATTATTACACGGTGGCGCGAAGATATGAGTTTTATTTTCAAGTGGCAAGAACAATATTTTATGAATGAGCGCAATTTTCTTTTTATTATATAGACAAACCAGAAAAATTATTCCAAATTGATTTCCAAGCACTTTTGTTTTGACCCATATCCTATGGAAAATATGTCACTCAGGTCCCAGATGTAGCTTCATATAAGATCTACAAGTGGCTAGAAAGGGGATGATACCCGGGGGGGAGGGACTCCCAATATTTTAGACGGGGATGCTCGTCGGAAAAATTGATTTTGACCCTAAGGGATAGCAAAATTGGTGTGGCGAACAGCAGGACGAGCACCCCCGTCTGAAAATATGGGGAGTCCCCCCCAGGGGATGATACGTAAGACCACACAAGCTCTCAGAACAACAAATTTGCCCATCCTGCAAAAATGGGAAGAGGACGAATTTTGAATTTTGTAGCGAGATGTCCCACCTACCGTATAAAGAACAGAGACTGAATCACATTCAAGCCCGTGGTTTTTCAACAAATACATAACAAAATATCTGACCCTGAAATGTTCCTAAAAGTGTTCAACGCAAAAGAAAGATCACCTTTATGAGCGAGAGACAAAACTAAAAAAACCGTTTAGTAATTGTACCTTTCATTTTACCACAATTATTTTTGTTTATATTTATTGGAGTTCACTAATGAGGAGACATACAAAGTGCCAAAAAAAATTATCTGTCTGCCTGTCCCACAGAAAAAACATTTTTCTCACAGAAAATTTTCCTGCCCTGTTTATAACAACAAGCACGAAATATCAGAAAATGAATGCCATTGCCTTGACATGAAACTCGAAGTTTTGAAAAATCGATATGGTACTAACAAAGTTTATGACAGACTTGAAAATCCGGAAAATGGATTCCCTGTTTATGAGCAGAAGCTCAAAAACCGAAAACCCTACCCTGTACAGCGGATCAACACCACAGGCTTCCACTCCCTGTCAGATGCCTTGTATGATTATGCCTGGTGCACACTAGCGACATAACGACATGCTCTCTTATGTTCTTATGTACAAGTGTGAACATCACGACATAACAACATAAGATCGACATAAAGCCTGGTGCACACTTGCGACATAACGACATAAGAAAAATATCACATGAACAAAATTTAGTGGTTTCAAAAAGTTGAAGTCCACAAAAAATAATATAAGATTGCTTTGGTGATGTAATCTAATGATGATCCATGGAAAATATTGATTATTTCCAATGTTTTCCCATGCTTTTTTCGTTGCAATATAACGTCCTTATGCCGTTATGTCGCTAGTGTGCACTGGGCTTTATGATAGCAGTGTTACAGTTACTTGCTACGACATGGCATCAACTACTATCATATTTTGAATTTTATAGTTCAATGGTTGGCATCACTCATACACAAAGAGCCGCTGGTTTCTTATTGAAGAAAGAGTTGACGTATTTTGGGAAAGCTTTGGAGGGTCCTGAGAGACCATTTCTTGCCATCCTTGGAGGGTATGTAACACACACATTAACAGTGGGGCTGTTAACAACATGCCGGAGGGGGGGGGGGGGGGGGAGTGCACTCACAGTTTAAATGACAGGTCGGGAAATTGAACAAAACATTATTCCCTCAACAATGGACGATTCCAGCTATAAGCGTGCATACTCTTCTTTATTATTCAGAAATGCCCAAGCCGCGTCCCACAACTACCAGAATGCAGCGCGCACTTTTTTAACAGTTTGTTCAACAAATTTCCCACACCTACCGGCATGCAGCGCGCGCATGCGTCCATTGTAGTGAGCATCTGACAACAACTGACAATGAGATGAGATGAGACAACTTTTAGTTTTTTCATGTTTAATAAAAACTTAACATGTTTAAGGTGGACACACCTCTTCCTCAGAATGTGTCCGTTAGGCAAAGCGAATGCATTTATATTTAACAATTATTCCTCGAGCCCAAATGGGCTCTGAGTGAATAACCCATGATGCTGAAGGCCGAATGGGTTATTGACTCGGAGGCCATGAGGGTGAGAGGAATAATTGCTTGACCTTTCAACGTGTGAGAATTTCAAGTCACTCTGTTGTAAACCTTGAAGAAGGTAGCATTGCCGAAACGTCGGTTTTCAAAAACGACGCAAACAGCGTTTCAGCTAACATTTTCAAGTCATTCTATTATATAAACGCTGCGCAGTACCTCTTATTGTTAAACACACTAGTAGGTCAATTTGTATAGCCGAAATCTATTTCCGGTCAGGTCATTTGCATTTTCTGGCTTTCAAATCCACTACTAGCAGGCTAAAACTTATACTTACGAATTTATTAAAATAATGGTGACACAGCCCCTTTAAGTGGGGTCGGCTTCGCAGACCTCTTCACCATTTGTTTTCAAAAAGTCGATTGTATCTCTTTAAGGGCTAAAGTTAAAGACAAGATCCAGCTGATTGAAAACCTTCTGGAAAAAGTTAACGTGATGATCATCGGTGGTGGTATGGCGTATACATTCTTAAAAGTGCTTCATGACATGAAGGTCTGTGAAAGTGGAAAGTGAGACCCCGTTCACAAGAGACCGGTACAAAACCGGACCGGTACGATTCTGGTACGGTACCGTCGCGCGTTCACACGGGACCTGCGATACCGGACCGATTATGGCACGGGTAGGCCGTGTGAACACTTTTGCAAAACGTGAGGTGGTACCGCACCAGAATAGACCTCCTCGTCTGGCGTAATGTTTTGCCATTTCAGATCACATGGCATTCCCATGAGTATTCTCTCCTTCTTATTATGCTTCGCACCGAAGGATATATGAATATGGAAGAATTCCAAACAAAGAGAGAATGCCACGTGATCTGAAATGGGCAAAACATTACGCCCCCGAGGAAGTCTATAGGCGGATTTATTGTGACGTCAGTGTTTACATATTTGAAGCATCCGTGAAAATCAGCAAGCGTAACGGAGCTACAAAAATAATTGTTCTGAATTTCAATAGCGCCTGGTGAATGAAGCGTAATTAGAAAGTTTTACGTTCGTCATTTAAATAATGAGCGCATGGCGATAAGTTCAATTTACAGGAAACATGAGGGGTAATGAGCTTCTTGCCACCCAAGAAATTCAAGGCTATTGAATATGCCACTTTGCTCTTGAAAAATGTAATAAAGATGTTCGCGAGATGAAATGATTACTATTCCTAAGAGCTTATTGACGTTTGCGTTCGTTTTGAAGGCTCTACGCAGGTTTTTAAAAATGAGTGGATTGCTGTGTGGCAAACGGTTCATTAGCTCACATATTTGCACCAAAATGAACATTTAACTACGTCCTTACAACTGAATGTTAAACCTTCAAATTTTCAGAGTAGGTTCCATTTGCTCTCCGCTATTCATATTCAGTGCTGATTATTTTCGAGCTCCTTCAAACATTCTGAATCTAGACCCTGCTTATGCAAATGAGCCCAAACTGTAAACACGAAATCCCCCTATAAGGCCGTTTTAGACTAAGCGCATGTCGTAGAGGAGTTGTAGGGCTGATTTAGACTTTGCGATTCGAGTCGTATGCTGATGCGAGCATGTCGCATGCGATGATTGTAGGCGAAAATCGTACATACGATTTTCGCCTACAATCATCGCATGCGACATGCTCGCATCAGCATACGACTCGAATCGCAAAGTCTAAATCAGCCCTACAACTCCTCTACGACATGCGCTTGCGAGCTAAGTCATGTCGCAAGCGTGTCGCATGCGATGGTTGTAGGCGAAAATCATACAGTCTAAATCGGCCTATAGACCTCCTCGGCTTGCCCGTTTGTTTTGCCCATTTCAGATCACGTGGCTTTCCCATGAGTATTCTTTCTTTGTTTTTCTGCTACGCACCGTAGGATATATGAATATTGAAGCAACCCAAACAAAGAAAGAATATTCAAATGAATGCCACGTGATCTGAAATGGGACAACATTACGCCCAATTTTTTTATTTACGCCCACTTTGAAAAAGTATTCATGGTGGTGCGAACCCTCAACCCTGTGCAAATTACCTATTCATAACCCAACATCTTACACATGAGTTACGAGAGAGTTTGCAGCTCAACATCCTCCTTTTAATTCACTCATAGAACGAGGATATGTGAATCATAATGAATATTTATACTAGCTAGCCGCCATCTTGAAGTGGCCGTTAAAAATAATTATATTCGTCCGGTCCGGTTTTGTATCCATCGTGTGCTAGTCATGAAACACGTACGTTCTCTAGTGAATCTTGAAAAGAAAAGAAAATGTTTTTGTTCGTCGTACAATAAATAACTGATAACTCATTAGATGTTTTTTGCATGTAATACTGGCGGGCATTTTACTTGTTTCTCGCATTTTTCCTCATCCCTGCGGGGCTCGGTAAAAAAATACGCTCGCAACTCGTCAAATATCCGCTTGTACTACATGAAAAAAACATCTAATACAGCCGATTGGATTGCGTTTGACTGTTTAACTCTAACAGTTCGCACATTATGTTTGAACGTTGTTTCTATGATGGAACGAGACGTTTCTATGGAGAACCAAAACGTTCTCCCCTCTGATTGGTCAGTGAAAAGTAAACATGGCGGTTGCCCTTAGAAACGTCTCACTTTTTCTCTCACAACGCAACTTTCAAACGTTCAAACGTAACGTGCAGCGAACTGTTTAGGTTAAACAGTCAAACGCAATCGGCTGTAAGATATATGAATAGCCTGTAACAGTCAATTGTCTCGTAACCATGAATGACAATTGATATTTCTGTCCACTCTACAGATCGGCGACTCTTTGTATGACGAGGAGGGTGCGAAAATTGTCGAGAAAATCATGAAAATAGCCAACGCGAAGAACGTTAAAATTCATCTACCCAACGACTTTGTTACTGCCGACAAGTTTGCCGAGGATGCTCAGGTATTGCACTTCATGCATAAAACAAACTTGTACGGTACCAAGTCGTTACTTGTGATTCTTTCTGTTGTTAGTGCGTTTTTGCGTTACTCTACTGTTACCGTGTATTGCGTTACTTGTCAGGCGCTCAAAGGTACCAAGTCGTTACTTGTGATTCTTTTTGTTTTTAGTGCGTTTTTGCGTTACTGAACTGGTATCGTGTATTGCGTTACTTGACATGCGCGTTACTTGACAGGTACCCAGTCGTTACTTGTTTCTTTCTGTTGTTGGTACGTTTTTACGTTACTTACCAGGCGCGCAAAGGGTTATGGTAATGGTTATGGTAATCCTTTGCGCGTCTCGCTAATCCCCATAATTCCTTGCGCGCCACTACTGAGTAACTGGGCATAAATCTGGTATGTACCGTTACCGTGTATTGCGTTACTTCGCAGGCGCGCAAAGGATCATAGTTAGGGTTTTTCTTCTTTCACTCGGTCCACAAACCTTGGCGCGCCTCAATACTCGCCCCTTAATGCAATGCGTGCCTTTACGGCGACTGGGTTGCTCAATTAGCCCCTCAACCCCCTACCCTTTTATACACCTATTTCAAAAAGTTTCCTTTGGGATTTGGCCTTGGTCGTCGATTGGTATTGTCTGATGTCTTCAAGCAAAGACTCTCGTTGTGTTCCAAGCGTCAAGGACCAATTCCCAAAGCAAAGGAAAAAAAAACATGACTTTCTTTATGTTATTGAATTTGGTGTATACGAAATTTTGGCGTCATTTAACCAAACCGAAGAAAACCAGCCCTTTATATACTTTCCGGTGACGGGACGAGTCCAAAAAAAATCAAGCTATTATTGTTCTTCGTGGCCTAGTTTCCCTGAAACGAGGCTCGAACACCCCGGAACCTGCAAATAGCTGCCTGTGCGCTATGCGTACCTATGGCTTTTTTTTTCGATAAACAGGTTGGTACCGCGACTGTGGACAGTGGAATCCCTGATGGCTGGATGGTAAGATACTCATTTTATACCGCGCCATTTTCTTTTGCCGTTTGTTTTCCTCGAAACATAAAACGCGCAACGTAAGCGCTAGTCCTAGTAGCAAAGGAGGATCCAAGTTGGGCAAAAAAAATTAGTTCAAACGGCATCGATACTTTAAACTAATCAAATTTTGTTATCTTTTTTCATTTCAAATAACTACGAATATTTCAAAGTGTTTTTTTTTCTTTGAGAATCATATTATAGACCCCGAAAACGTCTGCCATGCTCGTATTTGAGTACATTTTGGGTTCCCTGCGTAATGTAGTGCGCGTGGCGACGACGCGATTCCAGCACTAGACCTAGCCTCGTACCTTAGCTACTCGGCGGGTCTGTCACGTTTTGCCTGGCTATGACGTCATTGGCTTTTGCTACAAAGCGGATTGGCTGAGAGAAAGGATTACAAATAAAGATTAATAAGCGCTAAAAATAATAATGCTATTTCCGACGTTTCAAGGCTACTGCCTCTTCATCAGACTGCCTCCTAGGGTACATGTGAACAGACTCGGGGACATTTATCTTAAATTTATGTTTGTATAAATCCTTTTTTATTTTCTGTAGGGTCTGGACTGCGGCCATAAAAGTGTGGAGGAATTCAAGGAGGTCATAAAAAAGGCGAAAACTATAGTTTGGAATGGGTAAGGATCAAGAGATGAAAGTGCGTTTTAGGCCTAACAACACCAAACAAAACAGTGCTGAACTAATTGTAGCTCAAAAGTTAAAAAAAACTACTGAACTGCGCAGCTAGAATTTTCAACCTTTTCTGGTTTCGACAATAGCTCCATTTGTAGCAGCTGCTCGTAAGATCTAACGCTATTGGCTTGATGCGCCTCATTGTTCTATTGTATTCTCGTTCTATTTTTGTGTTTCCATTGTTTTCACTGAGTTGCATCAATCCTATAGGGTTACCTATGTTTTCCGATAGCTTCTACGTGACCCTCTAGCTCTGCCCCTCTATTGCTAGGGCTACTGGGTGGGACAAATTATCTACACGTCGAATCAAGCTACTTTCACATAGTTAATATCAGAAAAGCGCCAGAATATCATTCTCGTTCCCAGAGCTCCCCAGCTCGTCTGCTCGCAGGGGAGGCTCTGGGGACATCCACTTGAGGACCGTCACTGATTGGTTGATTTTGAGTGTTGGAGCATGCGCTGAAAGGTCTTTCTCTCAGCGGCTCTGTATTAAATCTCGCGCATGCGTCAGTGGCTGTCACCAGAGCCTCCCCCGCGAGGTTACGAGCCGGGGAGCTCTGGGTTCGAGAATGCCAGAATATCTATTAGATGAAACACTCGAGCATGTCAAATAAGCATGTTATAAATTTATCCAAATGGATAACTGAAGCGTAAAAGCCGCTAACCAATTATTGGTAATTAACGCAATGTTATACCAAGCAAATCACAACGCAATATTTGTTGCTTTGCGAGTTGCAACGAAAATCGAGCGTGTAACATTCCCCTGCAATGGCAATATTTTGTTGCTTCGCTAGTTGCAGAAAATGTAGAACGGAGCTCTACTTTTCGTAAGTTAGCGCGCTCGATTTTGGTAGATCCACTATGGTGCACTACAGTAAAATCCCGCATATAAGAACCTGGATTTTAAGAACCTGTTTGGCTAGAATTATCCATGTGAACCCCATGTTTCCTTGTATTTTCAAATCAAATAAGAACCTGTTTTAGGCTAAAATTATAGGTTCTTATACGCGGGTTTTTACTGTTTAGTGTCCTCCGTATAAATATATTCCAAGTCTTATAGAACGAGAATACAGAAGGACATTATAGTGTACCATGTATATTAAGGATCTAGGCAATTTTGGTAATCGGCCGCTCAGTGTAATTTATGATTTTACTGCGGGCCAATTAAAAGTTCAAAAAATATTGCGATCATGTAACATCCCGCGGCAACTTGCAATGCGCCCTTGAAAAGGACACCGTAGGCTATTGCTATCGTCTGCGTGCGTGCTGTGCTGGAGTGCGTGAGTTAGTCGTTGATGTGCAAATATTTGAATGAGTTCGATTTAATGATGCACTCATATGCTTGTGTTGTTATGCCGCGAGTGTGAATAAAAAGATTGCAAGTCTGTAACGTATATATGGCAGCAGACCAAAAAACACTAGCAATAACAACTATTGGACTCTTACAATTTTGTACTTTTATAAATCTATTTGTCATATTGCAAGAAATATTGTGTAGCGTAGGCTTTAGGGCTAGAGGATATGTTGGCTTGTTAGTCTTTCCTTGATGCCTGGGGCCGGTTCCTGAAAGGTTGGAAAAAGTTATCTGTTGTATAGGATTTGTTACGGATTATCCGTTGGATAAGCAATTATCTACATATAACTTTTAACTGACCTTCTAGGAATTGGCCCCTGGAATACAGTAAAAAACCGTGAGTAAGAACCTACATTTTTCCACGTAAGCCTAAACAGGTTCTTATATAAATGGTGCTTAGTGCAAATTTAGGTTCTTAAAAGGTTCTTATTTTTTATGGACCAAATAATAATGTCATGACGTCAGCAAAGTTGTATACATCCCATTTCTTCTTTATCTCAAAAATCATAAAAGGGAATCCCGGCTGTTTAGCCATTTCAAGCTCAGAGGAAACTTAAACAACTAAAAAACATTCGACAAACGTTTATAACTGAAAATAAACCCAATAAGGCCGACGCGACTCATTTGAATTACTGTACTGAACAGTTCTGGACATCATTGGCTAACATACTTTACATAAATTTTAAAGCATTTTTCGCACTGATTAAAAATTTTCCAATTCATGACTTTTTGTGAAATATAATCCTGAATGTTGCAAGTTCTTTTTTGTATTTTTTTGAAAATTAAGAACCTATTACAGGCTCTTATATAAAGAGTGTATAATAGGGAAATTTTAGCCTAACAGGTTCCTAAAGGATCCGTCTCACCCTGTCCATAATGCATTGCTAGATTCATAACCATCAGAAACACTGACTTAAAGGATCCGTCTCACCCTGTCCATAATGCATTGCTATGTTAATGTTCACATGATCCATTACCATCATAAACTCTGACTTAAAGGATCCGTCTCACCCTGCCCATAATGCATTGCTATGTTAATGTTCACATGATCCATTACCATCATAAACTCTGACTTAAAGGATCCGTCTCACCCTGCCCATAATGCATTGCTATGTTAATGTTCACATGATTCATTACCATCATAAACTCTGACTTAAAGGATCCGTCTCACCCTGTCCATAATGCATTGCTATGTTAATGTTCACATGATCCATTACCATCATAAACTCTGACTTAAAGGATCCGTCTCACCCTGCCCATAATGCATTGCTATGTTAATGTTCACATGATTCATTACCATCATAAACTCTGACTTAAAGGATCCATCTCACCCTGCCCATAATGCATTGCTATGTTAATGTTCACATGATTCATTACCATCATAAACTCTGACTTAAAGGATCCGTCTCACCCTGTCCATAATGCATTGCTATGTTAATGTTCACATGATTCATTACCATCATAAACTCTGACTTAAAGGATCCGTCTCACCCTGTCCATAATGCATTGCTATGTTAATGTTCACATGATTCATTACCATCATAAACACTGACTTAAAGGATCCGTCTCACCCTGTCCATAATGCATTGCTATGTTAATGTTCACATGATTCATAACCATCAGAAACACTGACTTAAAGGATCCGTCTCACCCTGTCCATAATGCATTGCTATGTTAATGTTCACATGATTCATTACCATCATAAACTCTGACTTAAAGGATCCGTCTCACCCTGTCCATAATGCATTGCTATGTTAATGTTCACATGATTCATTACCATCATAAACTCTGACTTAAAGGATCCGTCTCACCCTACCCATAATGCATTGCTATGTTAATGTTCACATGATTCATTACCATCAGAAACTCTGACATAAAGGATCCGTCTCACCCTGAACATAATGCATTGCTATGTTTTTGTTCACACAATTCATTACCATCATAAACCCTGACTTAATGCAAAGGACTTCTACTATTACGAGTTTTCTTGCGCTTGAACAGTAAAATACTCTAACCTGAACACATTTTGTTCAGTTTCTGAAATTGAAATGACGGCGAAACAGTGCATTATTGGCAGGGTGAGACATATTTATAAGCCCCTGGTTCTTCCGGGTTTTTTTTTCTGTATCCCTATTTTAACTCTAGTATTTTCTTTATAGTCCTGTAGGTGTGTTTGAGTTCGCCAATTTCGAAAAGGGAACCAAAGCTGTCATGGATGCTGTGGTAGAGGCAACTACAAAGGGTGCTACCTCTATTATCGGTGAGTTTAGGAGAAATGATGAACTCATTTTTTATGTCTTGGTCGAATGTTGTGTGTTGGTCATTGAATAAGAAATCACTCGTGAAAGCACGCGCTGTTTTCGAGGCAAAAACACTGAACGCCATTCTTGTAAAACCAGTCAAGTACGAGGTTGTGACATTTGTGTGCAAAGGCCACTGCAAAAACACAGAACAAGATAGAAGGGGCCTCTGCTAGCTGGGAACGGTTTTGGGTTCCCGTTGAGTCACATTTTACTGGCATCCAGTTTCGCAAAAAAAAAACAAGAATTTTAGGGCCCGGTTCTGCTTCCACTTTATCACGCTTGCAAAGTGGTGTGACTGTCACGGGCTATGTCACGCATGCGAATGTCATGCCTAATCAGCAATGATGCGTCAAACAGAACAATACCCGCATTGATTCTTGATACAGGAATACACGGTATAATTAATTTGCGTGGGTCGGAAAGCACGATTGTGTGATCGCCAAGAGGGCTGAGAGGGTCGCCGTGTCTGATATTCAAGAACTATATATACGAGTCGAGGACAGGTCGACATGAAAATCATAAGTGCCGGTGTTTTTAAGACAGGGACGAAATCCCTAGCTGCAGCGTTAAGGACATTGGGCTATAAAGTGTATGACTTTGACGAGCAAGCTCTTTACTTCATGCCTGAATGGGAAGGCTTGTTCTATCGAGATGAAATCCCTGACTTCACTCGCATGTTCTCAGACGTCGATGCAGTTGTCGACGCACCAGCCGTGGTGTTTTTCGAGGAAATTCGGAAAGCTTTTCCTGACGCAAAAGTAATCTTAACCATCCGAGAGGAAGAAGCATGGTGTGCGAGCTTGAGCCATCATATTCAAGTCTTGTTAGGTATATGGTTATCTAAACTCGGGTGGTACGTATCGCCTATGATACGAAGGGTCGACCCTATCGTAAGAGCCTCTTATAACGCCTTACTCGGCAGTGTTGAACCGAACGCGAGCTACATACATCGACAGCGTTATCGCTGGCACAACGACCGAGTGAGGTCGATTGTCCCTGAAGAGCAACTCTTGATTTATGATGTGAAACAGGGCTGGAAACCTCTGTGTGAGTTCCTCGGCAAAGATGTGCCGAATGAGCCTTTTCCTCATCTGAACAAACGAGGCGACGTGATGTATACTTTTCAAGAGGAAACAGAGTATGGGAGAGCGCTAGTGCGTGATTCGTACAGAGGGCTTGCACTGCTAGCGGCGCTACTAGTAGTTATACTGGGGATTGTAGTATGTGCTCTGTTTTGCTAGTTGCTTTGAGGTCAAAGGACAGGCTACCCAAGCTCTGGATGTGATGTGTCTGTTGTTAAAAGTTCTCGGTAGATTTTTTTGAATTTCGAAGCAAAGATATTGCAATTCATCCAGACCAACAATTTGTTTATTTGTGATTTTGAGCAGTTATAGTATTGAGTGAAATAATTCCGCATTATTGAAATCAATAAGGAAATCAAAACGAAATAATGAATTCCATAATCGACTCTAGAGGGGCACGTCTGAGCCATGTAAAACTACCGAGGGTTTCGAGTTTGGGGTCCCTGTGGTAAAAACCCCTTGTT
This sequence comes from Scolanthus callimorphus, assembly GCA_033964015.1. Classification (NCBI taxonomy): domain Eukaryota; kingdom Metazoa; phylum Cnidaria; class Anthozoa; order Actiniaria; family Edwardsiidae; genus Scolanthus; species Scolanthus callimorphus. Next base: position 26,052,490 of record CM066920.1, read on the forward strand.
TCCGGATTGAGTGAATGGTAGGGATCGATTTTTTCCTTTTATTCTTGATTTCATCAAGAAATTTCTCATCTATTTTGTAGGATCTTTAGCACAATAAATACACATGCTCAAAACATATTTCGTGAGTTCCATCGTTCCCCCGCTGTGAACCACGTCGTTCCATTCGCGGGAGTTCTTTCATATGCTAATCTACATTCTGTTGTTTGATTCAATAGCCTCTTTGTAGCTGAACAGTCGCTACTTGCGTCTCTTTCCGCTAGCGTTACTTCCGTTTTTGCGTTACTGTCACTGGCCTTACGTTACTTGGCAGACCCGTAAGGGCTACAATAGGCGATAGGCTCTTTGCAGCTGAGCGGTCATGTGCTTGTTTGTTTCAGGGTACCCTATGTTACCTAACTGTTACCTATCCTCCTCGTGCATTGTAGCACATAGGGCCTTCACAGAGTTCCTCCACTCCTCCGGTTTTTGTACCGGTCCCGTGTGAACGGGGTCTCAGGGTACCCTATGTTACCTAACTGTTACCTATCCTTCTCGTGCATTGTAGCACATAGGGCCTTCACAGCGTTCCTCCACTCCTCCGGTTTTTGTACCGGTCCCGTGTGAACGGGGTCTCAGGGTACCCTATGTTACCTAACTGTTACCTATCCTCCTCGTGCATTGTGGCACATAGGGCCTTCACAGCGTTCCTCCACTCCTCCGGTTTTTGTACCGGTCCCGTGTGAACGGGGTCTCAGGGTACCCTATGTTACCTAACTGTTACCTATCCTCCTCGTGCATTGTGGCACATAGGGCCTTCACAGAGTTCCTCCACTCCTCCGGTTTTTGTACCGGTCCCGTGTGAACGGGATCTCAGGGTACCCTATGTTACCTAACTGTTAACTATCCTCCTCGTGCATTGTGGCACATAGGGCCTTCACAGAGTTCCTCCACTCCTCCGGTTTTTGTACCGGTCCCGTGTGAACGGGGTCTCAGGGTACCCTATGTTACCTAACTGTTAACTATTCTCCTCGTGCATTGTGGCACATAGGGCCTTCAAGAGTTCCTCCACTCCTCCGGTTTTTGTACCGGTCCCGTGTGAACGGGGTCTCAGGGTACCCTATGTTACCTAACTGTTACTTATTCTCCTCGTGCATTGTGGCACATAGGGCCTTCACAGCGTTCCTCCACTCCTCCGGTTTTTGTACCGGTCCCGTGTGAACGGGGTCTCAGGGTACCCTATGTTACCTAACTGTTACCTATTCTCCTCGTGCATTGTAGCACATAGGGCCTTCACAGCGTTCCTCCACTCCTCCGGTTTTTGTACCGGTCCGGTGTGAACGGGGTCTCAGGGTACCCTATGTTACCTAACTGTTACCTATTCTCCTCGTGCATTGTGGCACATAGGGCCTTCACAGCGTTCCTCCACTCCAATCTGTTTGCCGCCTTTACCCGCACCTCTTCCACCCCGCCTCGCCTCTCTCCCTCTCCACAGTCCTTCTCCAAGTTGTCTTTGGGCTTTCGCGTTTCCGTCTTCCTTCAGGACATCCCTCTTTAACAGACCCGACGAAACC